>JAMALA010000052.1:0-156003 GCA_023628255.1 Cystobasidium sp. 2NF920
GACTGCTCTCGCACCCGTTAGTGAAGGGGTATAAAAGAAGATATCGCAAGAGTTGTAGCACAGTCATAAGGCAAAGGAGGAGAAGCATGGTTAATAGATTAGACATTTTATAGAGTAGTGCGTTTATGTATTACTGTAACATGCATTCGCAATTCTTACATCAATGGAGACCGTGAAGCTTTCGTAACATTAATACTGAGTCAATGACTATAGGAGTATATATATAAGGAACTATCATAGTATTGCTTGCAATTGAGACAATCACCGTGCGAACCATGGGATGTTCTTAGAGGAGGTTATGAAGACATGGCACTACTTAAAGTGATGAATAAAAGCAAGAGAAGGAGAGTTGCATTCCCAGAGTCGACAAAAAGACATCTAAGCAACAACGAAGAAAGGCGGATAAAGGAAGCATACACTATATTCTTCGATAACAGTGCATGTCTCAATTACCGCCTTTTGAATACTGCTATAATGTCTCTACGTGGACTCTTTCTTGCTTTTCAAGAAGAATAGAATAATTTGATAGATTTGTTTGGCCTTCTTGTGGGGCTTTCTTTTCATGTTAAGTCTTCATGTATAGCTTCATCATGACGAAGGAGGAAGATGCTCAGCCAGAACATGCCTCCTCTCATCATAAGAAGCTATAAATGAGGTAGGGGAGATGCATTTACTCGATCTTGAGCAACTCGACCTATTTGATAAAGCAAGCGTCACATGTCAGTTCCACCACCCTCGCTAATGTGGGATCCCAGAAATGGACGGGAGTAGCGCACCTCGAACTTGAGGGTTGAATTAGCGGGGATGACGGCTTGATGAGCAACAATGACAGAATACGTCAGCTTATAATTGATTGATTGATACCTAGTGAGGGCATAGCTAAAGCGTACGAGGGAATCCACGAGCGCCGCTGAATAACAAGAAAATGTATCAGTATACAATTCCACAACAGCATACTTGACCTAAATGAGGATAAAACAAGGACTGACTAAGCGTAGTCGGGTGAGCAGACTAGGACGGCCTTCTCGCCAACTGAGAGTTGAGGTACGCCCTCATCCCAGCCTATGATGCAATGCAATATAGTACAGGCAGTCAGCCAATGTACGCGCAGCGCAGCGCCATAGAGTAAAGCAGCCACATACCCTTGATGACTCGTCCTACACCGATCTGGGTGACGAATGGAGAACCACGGTCTCTGGAGCTGTTGCATTGATTAGTGTGTTAGCGACATACTCTTTCGACACTGACTTGGGAAGCGTTGTCGACGAGCTCACCTGTCGAACTTGGATCCATCGAGGACTGGGATGATGAAGTAGGGGAGATGCATTAGAAGGTGATATACTACTAGAGCATTACTTGAGTATGTGCGGGATGCTCACGAGTTCCGACGTAGTGCTGCAGAATGATAGAAGCCAATCCGGCAAAAAGAGGTGACCAAGAACGTGTAAGCGTCTTCAGAGATGCACGGGATAGCAATAGACAGAGAGACAGAGAGAGAGAGAGAGCGCGCGCACCATGTGAACTGTATCACCAGCCTTTGGGAAGTTCTTGCCGTCACCAGCTGAGATTCTCTGTACTTCTACGCCCTGTTATAGTTAATGATTTCATTCCATCAGCTTCTATTCCAACGAGATGAAGTCATAGGCTGGAATATTAGCATTAAGTGAATGAGAGTAGATGGACATACCATGGTTCTGATTGATGAATGGAAGGATTTCCTAAGTGTGTTCTGTCTTGTTACTGCTTGTCTAGCTGCTGTAGATATGCAATTCATTCGATGGTAAGAAGGAGAGCAGAGAAGATAGAAGAAGATGGAGACAAGAGAGAGAGAAGACGGAGACGACAGGTTTCTACAATAGCTGATCAAGTCCTCCCTCACTCTAAAGCTAAGCAGGATAGAAGGACGGCGAAGATAGCTGACATCCTTTCCTTGCTGACTACTGCCGGCCTTCTACCTCTCCTCTTCTGAGACTGCCTGTCGCTGCTGGCCTGCCTTGCTCTGCTCTGCTCTGCTCTGGTCAGCCTCATCAGCGTGATCAGGCAGACGTACGTACGCTTCGACAGGACAGCTTGGACAGAAAGCTTGGATCTTAAAGCTCCCAGCAAAAGATGCATTCCTTTTCATCGTCATCAGTTGCATCAGGCAGGCCATCAAGATAATCTGTGCTCGCTCTTTCCCGAACCATTCGAACCATGCCCTTCTCGTGAAACAGCATAGGGAAATCTCGATTACCTGTGCCATAGCGCCCCCTCCACATGCAGTCAGAAGGAAAGAAGAAGCTGCAATGGATACAAGCATAGGGAGCACAGCAAGTGCAGCCGATGAGGCTGCTATGGATCTATTCGCCAGTGTCCCCCCTTCCGCATCTCAGGTTAGTCTGTCCATACATTCCACCTGCAAATCTGTTGATCGCCGCCGCCTCTCCCCATGGTCCGGTTTCAGTCTCCTCACAGTCTGTGATATTCAAGGGCTGACATTGTTTATCTTTCCATCTTACTTCCTACAAGGAGGAGGAGGAATCTTCCCTACTTGCATCATCTTCTTCCTTTGCAGATGCATTGATGGACGATATATTCCCTCGTCAAGAGAGCGATAATAACGATGTCGTCGGCAGCGCTATATTCCAAGAAGATACTACTGCTACCACCGGCACTTTTCAATTACCTAGCAGCGGTATACCTTCCACTTCAAGGTCACCTTTAGACATTGAAGTGGAACAACCCACATTGAGCGGGGAAGCTTTATTGGCCTTGGAACATCAACAACAACAACAGCAGAGTCAAGTTTCAGGGCGAGTTGTAGGAGGAGGAGGATCTACCCTCCCTCTAGCCCTGTCGTCCACTACGGTGGGGCTATTCACAGACACGCCACCATCGGAAGCTTCCTCTTCAACGTCAACAAACATACCTAATACAACCACAACCACAATAGCCAATGCTAATGCACCCCCTACTACGTCTACTTCTAATAATAATATCAAAAAAAGAGGAAGAGGAAGACCTCGCAAAGCCCCTAATGCACCTACTCGAACTAAATATGCCAGAATTACAAAAGAAGAAATGTCAGATGAGGACGATAATAACGACCTTTACCTTGCTGGAAATAATACTGCTTATAACAATACCACCACAAGACGACCTACATCAAGTAATTCAAGAAGATCAGGTTCTTCCCTCAACCTCGCTGCGAGTAGTAGTGCCAAAGGCAAAGAAAGGATTATATCGCCTCTTCAGGATGATGTAGAGGGCAGGGTTGATACTGTTATTGCTGCTGGTGGGAGTAGTAGTACTACTAGCATGGAAGATAGGAAAGGAGGCAAAAATAAAAGACCACCCGTCATGATGGCTGAAATGAGGACTAAATCGGGTAGAATGGTACACAAACCTGAGGTTTACGTGCCTACTTTCGAACCTTCATGTGAGCTTTTCCACCATCTGAGTTAGCCTACTTCTAGACTTGCATCACGTTTCCTCATCTCTCTCTCTCTCTCTCTCTCTCTCTCTCTCTCTCCCTCTCTCTCTCTCTCTCTCTCTCTCTCTCTCTCTCTCTCTCTCTCTCTCTCTCTCTCTCTCTCTCTCTCTCTCTCTCGCTTAATGTTATGGAAAATACTGATTTGCTATTGTTTTCTTCATATACTCCACGCTTGTCCAATATAGTTCGAAGAAGGAAAGCACCCCAAGCTAGAGCTTCTACTGAATCACCTCACTGCTCAATATGCAACCAAGGACATTCACCGCCTTCCAATCAAATCATACTGTGCGACTCGTGCAATACGCCCTATCATCAATTATGCCATGATCCACCTATTCCAAACGATATACTACAAAGTCACCACAACACTCATTTATCAGCTTCAACTTCGACTTCGACTCTGACACCGGCTTCGTTGGGCACTTGGTTCTGTAGATCTTGCGAATTGAAAAGGAGTAGTTTATTCCCTCAGTTGACTTGGGAAGATAGCGTACCAGCCTCTCAATTCGCTCTGGAGAACGTGAATGAATACCTGAATATACTACCACATTCGAATCTTGTTTCATTGATCTGGAGTACAATACAACACTACCCCGAAGCGCGGTTATTCCCGCCTAATCTACCTCAATTATTAGAAGAAGATCGAACTCGCAGAGCACAAGTCCGTCAGAATCGAGAGAATGCAAATCTTAACGATAGAAGAGGAGGAAGAAGGGCATCATACTCACCTGGTAATGCTATGCTTACGGAATCAACTGCGAAACGGAAAAGAGATTCGAATACCGCTGCGACTGCTACTATATCTTCTTTGATGGCTAGCCAAACTCGTTCTATGTATGCTGAATCAGATGATTCAGAAGAAAGTGAAGAAGATGATGACAGGGACTTACGCAAGAGCAAGACGCCTCGTCTAGCCACCAGTGGCATCAGTATGAGTACAGTGGCTCAAGGAGGTGGAGGAGGTGGAAGTGAAAGTACTCCGTCACCAAGTAAAGGTAACGCGACTACTCAAACAGATGACTATCTCCTGCTTAGTGAGGAAGGAGGTGGCATGGGAATCAGATACCCTTCACATCCGGAAGACAGACCTGGTTCAATGAGTTATTTTGAGATGCTTCGTAATGCTATCAGGGAGATTAACGATCCGGAGGGAGTACCGCCTCGTCGCTTGTACGAGTGGATAGCAGAGTGAGTCTCTAGCTCCAACCAGCTCTCTACAGAACAGTTGAGGACATTAGTATCCGATGCTGACCGGGTGTTGTACACTCAGGAAATATAACCTACCGGCTAATTTTCGACCTTCGGCTGGTCAAGCGCTTCAGAAAGCAGCTAAGAAGGGTCATTTCCTAAAGACAGGCAGTCTATATCGGATCAATCCGGAGCATGAAAATATGAAGGTAAGTTCCTATGCCCAAAGACTGATCATAGGGAAACTAGAGATAGCTTCTCGTGGTACTAATTTGTCGTTCGATACTATTAGGCTGTCAAAAGACCGGTTCGAAAAGCAAGGCCCAGTGACGCATCTCAGTCTACAACTACTACAAGTTCACATCAGCGAAACATATCGAACCAGACGACTACAAGTACGAGAAGTAGCAATTATACTTCTGCTTCGACGAATGATGGCGCGCGTACTCTGAATAGTGAGGGGCAGGCTTCTGAACATAATCCTGAATCTATACAGGGCGAAAGTACACGTTCCACAATCTCGCTTGATGAAGTCATAGCGCGGCACAATTCCGCCGCTGCTAACGCTGTCTCTCAGCCTGCGCCTCACGCTCAGCAAAGTACTTCAGCGAGCGATCCGAGTCCTATCAGTGCCTTCGCTGCAATCGGAGGCAGCAGAAGCAACAGTGTCAGTATGCCTCCGGCCACCTCTAGCCCACAGATAGCTTCCTCATCAGCGAACGTGACTGGTCAATACTTTCCGAATACGACGTCTTCTGGAACGACCTTCGATGCCGTCCCGAGGCCGCCACCACAGAGACAGCACAGACCTTCTATTTCCTTCGGAGGCCAGCAAGAATACACCATTGCATCACCTCAAAATATCTCACTTCAACAGCCTATGCAACAACAGCAGCAACCTCAAAGTCTACCCCAGTCCACCTTCCCGTCTCGTCCGCAATTCCAACCTGCACAGTCTTCATTTCAGACACAGAGTCCACATCTGCCGAGACGCCAGAGTGATGCTCAAATGCATACACATGTTTACGCAGCCTCTGGAGACGCTGGTATCGACTCGATGCTAG
The DNA here is from genome assembly GCA_023628255.1 of Cystobasidium sp. 2NF920. Taxonomy (NCBI): domain Eukaryota; kingdom Fungi; phylum Basidiomycota; class Cystobasidiomycetes; order Cystobasidiales; family Cystobasidiaceae; genus Cystobasidium; species Cystobasidium sp. 2NF920. The sequence continues at coordinate 5,725 of JAMALA010000052.1, forward strand.
CTGACCTGATGCGACAGTCACCAGCAGACAGAATGGGAATGCAAGCTCAACAAGCGCGAATGTCCCCAGCGACAGGCATGAGTTCTGTGAACACCGCCATATACACGCAGCAACCACAACCACAGAATCAGCCAACCATGTCGGGATCCGTCTCACCCTTGCGACAGCCTCGTCCGATCCAAATGAACCAGCAGCAGGCAGGACCAGCAATGTCCAACCAGACTTTACAGTCTCGGCCCGTTCTAGGGCATCCTCAAGCTCAACAGCCGACTCACATGATTCAACAACAGCGACAACATCAACATCAGCAGCAACAACAGCAGGCCCAGCAAATGCGCTCTTTCCAGCCTCAGCAGTCATATATGAGCAATGCGACTGACCCCGCTATCTTTACCGGCATGCAGTACATTCCAAGTCAGTCCTCACAAATACAGCCTTTTCAAGCTCAGTATGGCTATCAACCACAACTAGGTCCTTCGCAGCAGCGACCTCAAATGCAACAGCAGCCGCAACTCAGACAACAGCTGCCTCAAGCCATGCAGAATCAGCCTGTACAATTCCAGGATAGAAATGCCAATACCGAGCAGGAAGCGAGACAGCCTGAATGACCAACTATACGGCTAATCACTTTATGTGAGCTCGTCCACTCGGAACGTGGGAACGCCCGTTGACACGGCACAAGAAGCACTCCCACTGCAAGAGGAATCGCCTCTACAAGGCGGTGATCTAGGGAGTGCACTTCCCTGCCTCTCTATTCGGGTAACAGAATCGCTGCTTTGTACTTGCACTGCCGTACAAATCCGACAGAGCTACCAGGCTGCAATGCTTCCACATACTACTATGCTTTGAACGGCCCCGGTCAGACCGGCGTGCCCCTACACAGGCTTTTCAGCTTACGAAGGGACGCATCACCGCCTACTGCAAATGAAAGTGATTACACTGTCTTGAGTTAACGCAATGTAGCCCGTTGAGTGAGGAACAATATGATAATATCACAGCAGGTCTGCTTCCGTCGCCCCAAAAGCTCTCAATGGGAGACGTGTTCGATAGGCATTACCCCCACAAACCGGGACAATCTTGCTCCTTGTCTATGTCTCAATAGGCTCTAAAGGTGTACCACAGGCATCTGTAGACGATCCGCAACGGGAGACAGTTTGTTAAGGTTTGCATGAATCTTGATTCTTATGTAATCCTGCCGACGGCTGAAGCGGAATCGGCGAAACATACTGTGACACTCTTTTGCTTCTTGCGAACCTACCATAGATGGATACGGAATGGAGGGCGATGAGGATTGGGTATCAACGTCTCCAATCAAGCTACAGGCACCACCAGCAAGACGGGCGTTCACTCCTGGTCGCGCTCTTTCTCGTGATGAGATCCGTCAACAGCGTCGCAGAGGCACAGGACCGGCGACCGTAATCGATCACGTACTGTGAGTACGGTAGCACCGATGAGGACACTCACTCAGTGTAGACTGTAAGGACAGACCAAGCAGCTGTACTGATGCTTCTTGTGATGCTTCAGAGCTCGCTCCAAGTCCGAACAGGGTACGTCCACAGGCCTGTTTGGTCAAGAGCCGGCAGGGCAGTTCTCGGCCTTCAAAACTGCAGAGAGACACAACGTGGTCCATCACACGGCAGGCCCCACCACACCGCCTGGCACCCACCGTACCAAGCAAGTATTGCATAGCAGCCCACGACAAGCACGTACACAGACACTGGCTGGACTGGCTCATCAGCTCCAAAATTCCCCAAGAGCAGTTGCTGGTGAGTTTTGCGGAGTCTAAACTCCTCACAATCTCTTTTGCGCAAGTCGCGTCTCGTTATGGCGGACTCTTGTATAATCATGCGTCAATGTTCGATCGCCCTGCCGATAAATAACCCTTTTAGCTGGAGAAAGCCTTCCATAGGCTTATCTGATCCATTTATCCTACTCTTTGTCAGTCGCAGCCGAACCTGACTCGCTCGAAGCAAAGCAACTCGTAAAGGAAGCCCTAGCCGGAAGGGAAGTGTCACAGGCTTTCAAGAATAATGCTAAGGATTCAAGTAGCGTTAACGCATATACAAGTACTACCGGTAGTAGTCATACAGTGAAAGTAACGGAAGCTAGCCCTCGCAAAGACCGTCGGAGTCTGGAAGAAGAGCGCGCCATTGATGTGACGGTACGCGTGGAGAAAGAGAACAAAACGTATAAAGCAACTTACAGCAACATCAGCGAGGAAGCCTTAGCTCGTTTCCCGACTATATCGCCTCCGCCAGATGAGAGTCTCTTTCGCCCGTCAACCTCACCTTCGACTTCGTCTCATGCCGAGCAAAGTGTACCTTCAAGCAGCAGAAAAGTGGTCGCAGGTCGACTGACATTCAATGGAATCGACCAAGCCGAAGAAACTGGTGAAGATCTTCTTCTCTCTTCACAACATTCACCACCTCGAGCAGATCACGTGAAGGAGATTCTTCGCTCGCACACGCCGCCGGGTGCAAGACTTTCTGAAGAACTGCACACCGATGAAAGCAGACTGCAACTCGATAGGTCTGCTTCGAAGGTGAACAAGAACTCTGCGAGACCATTGAAGCGTAAAAGTTCACCTGACGACGGGTTGCAATCCGCTGGAGATGCAGAAGAAAGCCTCTTCACTGAGCAGGAAGAGGAGGAGGAGCAAAGAAGCCCAGAGCCCATAGCAAAAGGCAATAAAAGGAGGAAAGCTCCGCCTTTGACTGAAAGGAAAGTGGAACAGCGCAAGCTTGGAAACTTACAGAGCTTCGCAGACTGGACCTGGCCCGCTGTGCAGGAATCCCTTAAGGAGTTCAGGTATGTCGCGTGCCTGCTTGTCTCCTTGCAGGCTTGAAACTGACACGCTTTACAGCGCCGCTACGCCTGCACTTGCAAAGCAAATGAGAAGGATTGAGACTTCACTCAGCCGCAAATTTGCTGACAGGGTGAGTGTCTTCTTACGTATTTGTACCCCCGAAGCCGGCTATCGAGTTCTTTGCTGATTAAAAGGGATATATATCCAGATGGCTAAGATAGAGGAGATCAAGGCTCTACAGATCAAACGAAAGAAAGAAGTTGACAAAGCTCGCTGGATACATGTCGAACGTACATCTCTCGCCGAACGAATGAGGGAAGAAGAGTGTCTCTGGCAGAAGAGCCGTCGCAACCTCCGCGTGAGCTTCCACGCCTCCCAACTCCATCCTTCTTGCACAAGCTAAAATCGGGCATTCTACAACATTTCAGATCAATGTGGGATTGCACGAGGCGGCTGTTCGGACCTCTGCGAAGGCGGCTGCACCATAGCCTGCGGCGCAGAACTGGACACTAGCTATCTGGCATCCTGCCAGAACAACCTCTCTGCGCTACCCTATCGAACGTCAAGTGCCATCATCATTGTTGAAAAGCTGGTAATACCGCGTCTCAACAGCATAATTTGCAAAAAGCGGGCGAGTACAGTACGACCGCACGAGCCCAACATGAAGTGCCTGCATTGCCTGGCAGCGCTGGTTGTCGTACCAGAGACGCACGCCTCGGCGTCGAGTTTGAAAAGAGTGCACTTGAGACAAGTTACCTTTCGTAGTTCAGAATGCGTGGGGAGTAGCCCTGTCGATCCGGAGGTTTAGCGGCTATTATTGGGACCAGAATGATAAAGGGGCATACTATTGCTACTGCTTCCGACATGGAGCGCAGATGAGCGAGCTATCACAGCGCGAAGCAAGCGGAAACCTAGGCATGCAGCACAACACTCACGCCATGCCACAGCATACGTGAAGGACCGGTATGCACGGATAGCTCGGGTCTGATAAGTTTCCGAGGGAGGCCAAACCTGAAAAAGTCGCGAACCCGCTACACCCTGACATCTGGTTGAAATTCGGGCTTCCGTTCATCTGAGACACTCTCCAGTAATCGGCTTGCCCAGAGCGAGGGTGCTCGATCACGCTGCGGGACAACGACGCGCGCATCTGAAGAGCCCGCCAATTAGCTCGTGGGTGCAAAGCTAATATAGTGGGAGTCGCCAATGCTGTGAATTATTATTTTTTCCCTGGAACTAGGATGGCACCGATACCAACCCTGCAAGGTTGCTTGGATCTGGTGCGGTACTAGTCAGGCAAAGGAGAACGCTCATAGGCAGCTAAGAGCGACGGAGCACGACTCTATCACCCAAGATATATTATATTCCCGCAGTCACACGCAGAACTATTAGAGAAAACAGCAGGAGGCAAAGATAGTGCCAGAGCACGTTTTTAAGTAGAGCGAAGCAGCGCTGTTGTGAAGGGGCCAACCCACGGCGTGTCGAAGTGCTCCTCAACTCAAATAGATTTGAAGCTCGATAGCGGTCTGGCTGTCAAAGGAAGATCTTCCGTTCGCAGGTAGGGGCAGCTTGGAAGCAGCAAGATCCGCTGTCTTCAATAACCTAACACGCAAATACTGGGTGCGTCGAAACTTTGGATCGCTTCATCAAGACCCATCTGTGGCCCGAGTGTTTGCACAGTACGGTAGAGGGTTGACTGGCAGTGGCAACGGATACGTGAATACTGTATTCCGCGCGTACTTTGGTGCGCGCTACCACATCGGGCTTTTGGTCAGAAGCGCTACCAGTAGCCACTGGACCTCAATCCACCAGAAATCCTTCAAGTTTGACCTCCTTCAAGCTCGAGAATCCTTTGCTTGTCTAGCGATTCGTTCACACAACCATCGCGGATCATTCCACGTGCGAGCAAGCGAGCTCATTTTCAACTTTACGAAGAGGCTCTAGTTGAGAAGCTGCTTACCTCTACTTCCACGAGCTATCGGTCACAAGCTGTGTTGACAGCCAAAGGCAATGCAATCTGTTGCCCTTCCACACTCATTCTGCAATCTTTGAATGACACACCGTCTTTGGAACTCAAATACACTGCAAAGATTCTCCTGTCAACGCGATCGAGATACTTCAAATGGGCTCAATACTTCCCAACAACTTTGGCAGGCAGCCAGATGGCGAATCTTTCCCTGTCAAGACAGAGTATAATCACATAGAAGACCAGCAACAGTTTCATTCGAGCGAGGATGAATTTGGCGGACCCGACGAGCGCCAGTCGCAGCCACGAGAAAGTCTGTCATTCGGCGATGGCTACAGCTCGCAAGCCGGGCCAGACGGATTTAGCTTCGCTGCCGTTGGCGGTGGTACAGCGACCCCCAACACCTCTGTCAGTATCATCTGATTGCTCAAATCGTATCGCTCGTGGCCTTGGCTAATTTTTGCATCTTTTCGGACACGCTGTCACAGGCCCCTGTGAAAGACGGGCAACCGATCAGTGTAAGTTTATTTCCTGGCTGCGGGGTAGGCTGGGGTTATCGACTACAGAAGAAAGCTGACACGGGTGCCGACTTTCTCAGAAACGCACCTTGCAAAACCGCAAAGCGCAACGCGAGTTCCGACAGAGGCGAGCCACTTACCTGAAGGATCTTGAAGCAAAAGTTCGCCGGTATGAGAGCGATCCTGCTGGCGTCCATCCTGAGGTGCACCACCGGATCAATCATCTCGTCCAGGAAATTCAATATCTGCGGGCAATTATCGATAGGCTGCAACTCGAAAACGCAGAGCTCAGGCGCTCAGATCCGGCTTATGGTACTCCCCAGGGCATCTCTTCGGGCTCGCAGCCGTCTTACACCCTTCACCCGGTTTATCCTCCTCCTGCATCCATTCATCGCTCTCCCCAATCCTATGACAGCAACTCGTCAGCACTTGCCGAAATCTATCAACCGCCCTACCAACAAGCCTACAGCACTGCAAGAAATCATACTGAAGGGGAATCCCGGCCAGTAGGATATTCCTCCGATCAGTCTGGTTCGCATACCATCTCTCATCAAGTTGTGGACGGTACGCGGGGATCAGCGTTGTATGCATCAAACCCCCCTATAGAATGGTCAGCCGTAAGGCAATCTGCTGTAGATGACCGACCGCGGACAGCGCCGCTGGATCTTACTGCGGCGCCGCCAGTGCCTCAACATGATCGCGACCGCAGCGAATCTGGTCATGCCTATCTCTACCCTAGCAGTGGTGTACAAGCTGGCTATTACCAGGATTCGGGCAGACACTCGCAGGTACTTCCGGACGATGCTATACCCAATTCAAGCCATGCAGCTCATCATCACACGCTTCACACGTCGAATACGAACCCAGGCGATCCTACAGCGGGTAGCGGTGGTGGTCAGTTCACGCAGTACAGTCAAGCATATACTGGTGGCAGTCAAACTCAGCGGCCTTCTGGTATCGGCGGCCAGGGGCATCATCACACAGAAAACGGCGCAGGATGGCACAGTTCGGCTACAACAGGTCTTGTCTACGGGCCGGCCGGGGTGACAGGACACCAGCATAATCTGGCCGGCGCCGAAGGAGAGCCGGACCGCAATTACCGCCAAGCAACGCATTCTCATCATCAGGCCATATCCCACTATCCGCGCAGCAACAGCCACTCTCCTGTACAAGCCGCTTGAGATGGATCCGATCTTGCAGTTACGCGAGGTTGACAGCTACTTATGCAGTCGCCCAAAAAACTCCACACAGGCGCCCGTTACCTTGCCAATCACCTATACTTCATCATGCCTTCATGCCTGAATCATCCTCAACAATCAACCAGAATACGCGTGGCCTTACGACCGCCGCATCCTCTCAGTATTCAAAACTGGTCCGGTGTCTGTCATTTTCAGTCTTATGTAGCAAATTCACTTCTTACAAGTCATTACGCACTTCATAGGGTACAGGGGGTCATCAAGAGCTTGTATTGGGATAACGACGTTCGGCGCACACGCATAGAGACTTTATCGTAGAAATTTCATAATGCATACATCACTTCACTTTGTCAGCAGTCAGCATTCGTTCATATATACAGGTGCGTGCATCAGTCATCTTAGTCTTTCAGTAATCTTTGCAAATCAGAATCATTCGTCCGTTACAGATCGAGTTTTTCGTCCGGATTATATTACTCGTTACAATCTTGCATGCGACTGCAGATATTCGCTCACATATATACAGTAGAATTGACAATCCGACGGGACCAACGCCGCTTGCGGAGTGCTGCAGTACTATTTGAGGCTCCTGCTACGGCAGGCGGTGGTAGCAGATGTCCGTCAGCATCGACGGATGCCCAACCCTCGCTATCGACAAAGCCTGCTTTTCCAGCTTCAGGGTAAGCCTCGGCAGTCCATGTCCCTATCAGATCAATCTGCCAATCCTCATTGTGTATCCATACATAACCTCCTGGCGGCGTTATAGTCTCGAGCTTGACTGCTTCACCAGATGGAGATGTCGAATCGTCAGAGCGATTGCTAGCTGTACTTGTACCCAATGCTCGGTTGGCCGTACTTGAGGCACTGCTCGTCTTGGATACATGCTCCTGATTGTCTAAAAGCACCTCCCACGCCTTCCAATCTTCCAACTTGAGAACATCGGTCGACCAGCTACCGTCGAGACTTCTCCTTTCGTTCTCGTATACCACGATCTCCTTGATAGTCCTACTTTCGCCTTTCTCGTTGGGAATCACTATACTATCCGGCAATGCATCATCTTGTAATACCTGATCTCCTAATGCTTTAAGCTTTATCAAGCGTAGTTTTGTCGACGGTGCGCTAGACACATCTGCCAACACTGATTGACTGAGCGGATGACTTGCCAGTAGAGCCATTTCGCCTGCGGCGAGGAATATATAGCGCATATCTATGCGAGAGTGGAAGAAGAACAGAATAGTAGACGTGATAACAAAAGTTGCAGATGCTAGTTGAAGCATAACGAGGGAGAATCTTCTGTTTGACCAGTTGAAGTATGGTACCAGCTGCCGACCTGCATCAGTGAGATCCGCAACCCGTCCCATAAGCTCTTGAATGTTCTGTAGGTTCTGGAAATAGTCGACTGAGCCCTCTGTTGGAGGCTGACCCGAGGGAGGCGGTTTGACGGTATGCGACTCTTGATAGGGATTGTCGAGGGAAATAGGCTCTGTTGGAAAGCGTCTCGAGTGATTGTATAGAAGCACAGTAGCCAACGAGGCACTCGGAATGAGGAGAATAAGCTGAGGATACAGGCCTAGTACGGCAGAGTGACATTATACGAAAGATGTCAGCGTTGATGATGACGCCTCGGGGAGACGCCACAGCGGCAACTAACAGATTATTGCCCATGCGCACCCCACCAGTAGGGTAAGAGTAGGATCTTGCCATCTGAACACGCTCTCGATGGCATCTTGCACTGCAAAAACGGGTCCTGCTTTGTGTACGAAGCGGGTGAATTGAAGGGTGGTCGTTCTCAGCGACAGTGAGGCTTTAGCCCCGTCGACACTTGTGCTGGGCAGACTGGTAGCGATGAGGTCCGAGATGAAGTTCTGCGCTGATGAAGATGTTGCGTCTCTCAGGCTTGATACGGAAGCGGAGAAGCCAGAGCTGAGAGAGGTGCTTTGTCTCTTGCTGATTGCAGTGCTTGCAGCATTGCCGGGCTCGCCAGCTGCCGCAACATGGCCAGACATACTTCGGGGCGTTTACGACACTGTCTTGAGGAGGCTCTTGGTGGTCATATTGAGAACATGGGATGTGCTGATGTCTTGCTGTAGCCAGTTGTAGCACTTCTAATAAGCGTGCTCTTCTCGATTGCCTTTGCGTCTCCCTCCAGACTTGCGGTTCTAAGCGGTCATCAGTGCCTAAACCCAACACCATCGAAGAACAGCAGCAAGTATGCCACTGATACAGCTCAGAGCAGGAAAATGCGAGAGACGTGGAACTACCAACTGGGTGGATCCGCAGCCCGGCAAAGGGTGAGTTGTGCCGCCCTGCAAGCGATGGTACTGAATCTGATGATGATGACGACGCCTGCTTCTTTTGCAGACTGGTAGCTCTAGAACAGTCAAATGAGGATGGCTTATTACATTGTGAGTAGGCATTTCGTGTGTGTTTTTGGCTCGTCAGTAGCGCAGCAGCTGATACCTGTGCCGACAGTTCAATATCGAGACCTAGAAAGCAACACGCTTGTCGATGTTCGTATACGACCCCCAAGCGCGACAAGCAGCAAGCACAGTCGATTGCAGTTTCTGACATGTATTACTTCTGTTGCGTTGCAGGACCTCATCCTCTTCCCTGGCGACGCAACTTTCACCAAATGCACATCAGCAGGAGGAGGCGACGCCGCGCGAGTCTATGTCCTCAAGTTCACTTCATCTTCAGCAAGGCATTTCTATTGGATGCAAGATGTATCAACAGAGAATGACGACCGACTAGCTCGCCGCGTGAATGCTCTCATTGATGATCCAGACTCGCAAGATACAGGTGATGACGCGCCAATGCAGACGGATCAGTCAAGCTCGTAAGCTCGAAAACTCCTGCGAATTCCATGTGGGAGAAGTAGATGTTGTACCAGACTTTCTGTCTCTGTGCTCAGTAATGTAGCGATACCATACCATCAGGACATATCGGTACTGACTATTGCCTCTTTGCTTTCTTTTGCCACGCCGATACAGAGTGCCCGCTACTTCAACCTCAAATCAACAATCGTCAGATAGCCAGCAGAGCACTTCAAGCTCCTCGAACCAGCAGACAAGTCAACGGGCAGCTCAGAATCTTCCGTCAGGTGTCACAGCAGATCAGATGGCACAGCTCCAAGCTATCCTGGCGCAATCTGGTGGATCCGGGTCTGGCATGTCTAGCAGCAGTATGATGCCTTCCGTCTCTCTAGCAGATATCCTCTCGCCAGCACGACTCACTGCCATGCTAGATGCGAATCCATCACTAGCCGAATCACTTTATCCTTACCTACCTTCCGACACTTCAGTTATTCCTCACAACCTGGAGACACTCAAACGCGTAGTCACGTCGCCTGAACTGCGCAAAAGCGCAAGAAGCCTAGACCAGGCACTTACGACTGGGGCACTCGGTCCATTGGCTGCTAGTCTGGGCATGTCCGAAGAGGAGACCTTCGGAGTTGAGAACTACCTGAAGGGTGTGCAAAGGCTGGGAGACGAGGAGAAGCGCAACGCGGGGTCGGGAGACAGGTCAATGAACACTGATTGAAAGACAGGGGCAGCATGTCTTGCATAAGTGCTGCACTGTACTCGTAGTCGGGCGTGTTCCGTAGTTGGTATTTCAGATTCAGCAGCAAATATCAAATTGCAATCAACAGTACAACAAGCATGGACATATCATTACAGTGACTGCTGGGAACTTCTGTCCGTGCTCTAAGTATGGCCCGGTTCCAATTGACGAGCTCAATGTTGGTCTAGTCGCTGTCTCTCAATCGTGCTATAGAGGAAATGCGGTCAGCAATCGCAAAACGAAAGGCCCGATTGTACTTACGATTTCTGCTTGGTATTCCTGCTAACACGCCAGTACTTTTCCACCGCTCCACTTGTTCCTAATGCGGTCAGGAACTCTTCGTCGTGAGTAATGACAATAAGCTGGAAGTTGCTCTGTGCTTTGCGCTCCTTGATGATGTCGGCCAAGGCTTCAGCCAAAGCGAGGATGTTGTCTCTATCGAGGTTTGTGGTCGGCTCGTCTAGAGCGAGAATTCCGCAATTCGTACCAAAGGACTCGGCTAGCGCTAGTCGAATGATGATGGATGCTAGCACCTTCTGACCTGCACTGCAGCGGCCACGCATATCGAGCTCAACCGAATCTTTCACCATAACAACCTGAACGCAGCAGGTCAGTATGTGCAGGCCATACAAGAGAGGCAGAGTTATGAGTAGAAGTCCCACTCACGCGGTAGTTGTATGAGCGGTTGCCGACCTTGACAGCACCATCATTGTCTGATTTGATCATTATGGTGTCGATGTCTGCGAGGCCAATCAGCGTTTCACCAGTGCTGCTTGTCGGGAACCAGACGCACCTGTTCCTTGGTAGCACTTGTTCCACAGTGCTCGAGCAGTGTCGTTGATCTCCATCATCTTGTGGCCGTGATACTTCATGATGGCGCTGGTAGACACGCTGGGTCAGGAAGGCGCCGAAGCATGTCATCGTAAATTACCCACTTGTCTAATGCCTTTCCGTACTTCTCAAGATCTTGCACGGCGAACTCAGAGGTCTTGACTTTGATAAGTTGTCTCGTGTATAATTTCTGTACATCCTTGTACTCAGTCTCCAGCTCGCTCTGTCGTTCATCAAGGGTTGTCTTGCTCATTGCTAGTTCTCCTGTAATCTTCGCTTGCTGTGCTTGTAATTCTTGCAGCTTTCGACGACCCTGCTCGTAGTCCTTATCAAAGCGTTCCTTTGCCTTGTTGGCACCTTCTAAATCCTTGCCGGCGATCTTCATCTCGATCTCCTTCACCTCTTCTTTCAGCATCCTGTAGCGGATGTTATCGTCGACATTGCGCTCCAATTGTTTACTGTTCGCCTCCTTTTTTTCTAATGCGGCGATCTGTTCACGCAATGTAGCCATGCGGTCAACTTGATTTCGAATCTCGCTATCTGCAGTGCGGATGCGGGCTTCGATTTCCTTGAGCTTTGTCTTGATGTCCTGCTTTCGCGCACTGTGCAAAAGTAGGTCAGTAAGAGTTCTATCGCATTCAAGGTGAATCACATACTCCTGAACCGTCTTGATAGCTGCTTTGAGCTCGTTCAGACCCCTTGCAAGATTGTCCATCTCGGCTTGAGCTTGCGTCTCGGCTTCATGATGGCTATCTTGAAGCGCACGGAATTCTTTGCGTATTCTCGCTAGAGCTGGCTCACTATCACGAGCTGCCTTATCGATCTCGTCTAATCGCTCTTGCAGTTGGCGCTTCTCGACATCCAGTTTCTCCTTATCTGCAAGCGCTCTGGTACGAACCGAAACCTTCTGTTCAGCCTGGGTGAGTCGCAGCTGAGCACGGCTGATCTCTGCCTCGCTTGCTCGGATCTGTGCGGTCAACCTTTCCTTCTCTCTTGTAAGACGCTCCAAATCCTTCTTGATTGTCGAGATCGATTCGCCGAGAGCTTGTATTTCCGCTTGAACATCGTCAGCTGTTCTTAGAGTACCGCTGCTCTGCAGCTGACCTTCGAGGAATTCAGTGTCGCGTTTTAGATCACCTATCTCGGTCAGCAGACGTTGCACGTCAGAAGCCACCAGGCGAAGCGACTCGAGCTCTCTTAAGATCGATTTCAGCTCGGTCACTTTGGTGCTGGTCTCTTCCGCCTTCGCTGCGATATCGGTATGCTTGGCAGTTGCGCTAACGATGTCCGCCTCTAGTTTGGGAATGTCCTCTGTCCGAAGCCTGGCGGCTCGTGAAGCCAAAGGTTGAACTTTTCGCAGGTCCGCCAGGATTCGCTGCCAGTCCGGAAGATCGCCCTGAAGTTGAGCAATCTTGGCGGGATTTTCTGCTATCATCCTTTTGCACTTCAATCATTTGCAAATGTCTCAGTTATCGTGTCATGCTGAATATCGCATGTTGAAGAAAGCTTACATATGCTCTGAAGCTCGGTAAATCTGCTTCCTCGAGACCACGCGAGCATGCTATGCAAACGTGTTCTTTTTCTCCGTGCTGAATGACGCGTTGGTAGAAAACTACAGCAGACTTGAACTGCTCAATACCGGTCTCACGATCTCGGATCTCATCCTCGGCTTCGGCGATAGCTTTGTCTAGATTCTGACCCTCAGTCTGTTCCTCGACTGCAAACTCATTGTCGCTTGCTTCTTTTTCTGCAGCTGACTTCTGCTGTCTAAGTAGAGTGAGCTTGCTTTCGGTCTGGTTCAAATCCTTTTGGGAAACTGCCGAGGCCTTTTCTGCCAGAGACATCTCGCCTGTTAAGCGAGTAATCTTGCTTTTGACTGTCTCGAGCATACGCTCCTTGTCTAAGTCATGTTGCACATACTTCCGATAGCTAGCTGAATGGTTGTCCAGCATGTTCTGCAGGATCTCCTCCTTCTTAGCAGCGTCAGAGCGTTTCAACGCAAGCTTCGCCCTGGTATCAGCTTGAGCATTGAGGCCAGAAATTTCCGCATGTAGTTCGTCACGCTTAGCTTCCAGTTGGCGCAGCTCGCGGTTCTTGCTTGCAATTGTTTCATCGATTGCAGCCTTCTTGAGCTCCTCGGATGCTGTGGCAAGGCGCGTCTCGGCTTCCTGTATCTTCTGCTTATGAACTAGGACGTCGCTTTCACCACTCCGAGAATTGTCTATCTGGATAATCACCTCGTCGATCTCCGACTTCACTCTATCTTGCTGCTTCTTGATATCGGCACGTATTGCACGGCCAGATTGCTGTTCCGAAGTCACTGTGCTTATAGCTGCACGCTTTTCTTCTTCCACTTTCTTGTTGCTTTCTTTGAGATCTTCCCATTCCTTCTTGGCTTTGTGATGCCTGCTTTCGATTCTTTCACGGAAGTCTATAATCTGACTTTCTTCCAGAGGGTCAACATCGAAACCTTTGATATCATATTGAGAAGCCAGAGTCTTCACACTGTTTTGACGGTTGTAGAGAGCTCTCTCAAATGCCTTCTGTTCGGCCTCGAGACCACCACGAGACGCGACGAGATTCGAATGAACACTTGTTCTTCGGTGATGCTCGTCTTCCGCTTCTTGCAGCTCTCTGTTATAGCTCTGCTTTTCACTTCTCTGCTCTTCGGCCTCTTTAGCGAAGTTGTCGCGTCTTCTCTCCAACTCTTGCCTGGTACCCGGCAGCTCGTTCATGGTGTTGCGTAAGCTCTCTATGGTCTTCTTCTTCTCGTTCTTTTCCACTTCCAGGTTGCGGACCTCGTTGAGAATACGTGTGTGCTCGACTGCCTTCTCGTAGAAACTTCGATTATGCTCGGTGACCTCTCCGATGTACTCGACCAAACCCTCTTCTTCAGCCGACTTCTGAGCAATACTTTTTTCGAGCTTGCTAATCGTATTTTGAATCTTAACTGCCCTCTCCCTGTCCGTCTTCAGCGCTAATAAGCGTTCTTTGTCAACTTTGGTCTCCGCCGTTTGCTCTTTTCGGATCGCTTTGATTTGATCTAAAGCCTTCGTATACTTCGTGGCCTCGAAGATTTCATCAAATTTCTTCTTGAGTACTGCTGGCTCAGACAATGGCCAGTTTGCATCTTCTTGATGGCAAAAGATGACGTTCTCTAGAATAGCTTTGCTAACACCTAAAAGACGCGGTATTTCTTCATCTAGGTCTGAACAACGCGTCGAAATCGAAGTTCGCTGCAAGCCGGCACATCAGTCATATCATCCGACAGGTACTGAAGATGGCTACTGACTTTTGTCGTGCTTTCCTCGTCGTTTGTGAATGATAAGGTTCCTTCCAGAGTTTTCAGTGAAAGTGCAGTCTTCTTCTTTGTGACCATCAATCGGCGGGTGGCGGTCATTCGGTCATTGTTGGTATTCACGAAGCGTAGTCTGACTTCCGCTTTGACCTCTGTCTCACCAGCCATCTGGATGTTTCTGTCAGCAAGCATTCTTTCCCGGACAGGAGCCGTAGATGCTCACGTTGGGATCGTGTACAAACGCGCCACCCTTGCTGTTCGGCGGCATATCGCCTGTAGTGATGTACTTGAGACATTCGATGATAGTCTAACGTAGAAAGTCTCTGGCTCAGCATATTGATCTATGAAAAGCAAGCTTCAAGTACGGATACAGTCGACGCACTGTCTTGCCACTACCATTATGCCCCACGATAACCGTCAGTGGATGATAGAATTGGATAACATTGAACTCCTTGTCGTCGAAAGCCCTACAGTAGGAGGCAATGTTTAGTGTGCTGGGTGCGAAGGAGATGTTGCAGCATCATCGTACCGTATCCCACGGATACCTATTGATATTTCGACGCGCAAAGCACGGTCGATCAGCTTCCAGTCCTCGTTTCTCACATAACACACATTCGGGCAGTAGTTTGTCCTCACCCAACTTATCCAATGAGCTCATGTTGAGGTCCTGAGGCCTCCTGGCCTTGCTGGCTGGTTACTCCCTCCCGTCGCCTACAGTTAAGCAGAAGCAGGAACCCAGTCCTGCGAGTATCCAGCATGATCGAAATCGGCAGGGTCACAACCAGGTGACAGTCGGCAAAGGAAAGCTTGCATTGCTAGGTTACACTACTATTACAGACAACAGTACTACTACTATCTATATGCTTCTCATCAATGGGACGTGAAACTGCTACATCGTGTCTTGCTGACAACGTAAGTCTGCACGCCACCGCGCGTGTCTGAACATGCTTGAGTGAAGTCAGGCTGTTCAATTGAACGACAAGGTCAAAGAGGGTATTGCAAGGTTGCTGGTACAGAGACTCGTTCGAGGACTTATCCGAGACCAAGGGTGTAGAACGACGTGGTCTTGATATTTATGCCTGCTTCCGTGAAAGAGGCCGACCCAGCTTTTCTCTAATTGGCATGTCACTCGATGCCGAAGACTGAATCGGTTGAGATGGGAATTCTGGCTTGGTATTGCGTCCTTCTGCTGACGAAGCCTTGTCATCCAGAAGAGTATTCATGTCATCTTCACTCTCTGAAATGAGAATGCTCGCGGCGCGATTCCGGGAGGACGAAGGCGCTTTGACTGCCGAACCTCTTGCTTGGCTGCTGTTCGGTTTGATTTCGTTAGACGTGGCACGGTCGGGAATCATAGCGTTTGTATCCTTTTTCTTGCTGATAATGTCTGATCCGCTGTCAGACGGATCTTGAGGAATGGTCCGACGGGCACTGAAGGTAGGTTTGAGACCTCCTTTTCCGTGTTGTCGGACCCGCTTGGCAGATGAACCGGACTCGGGCTTGCTGCTGGGTGATGGCTGTGACTGACTACCGCTCGAGAGTTGTCGTTTTCGACTGGTCGACTTTGTCGACAAAGTCTCTTTGACAGTGGCTTCAACATTACGGTCAATGGATACTGGTGGCGTGTACCTTGCCGGTGTCTTGCCTTGCACAGACGACGCGTGTGCGGCGGAGACGTCATCATCGTCACCATCCTCGGTCATGTCGATGGCTTCTTGCTTCTTCTGGCCTTGATGACTGTGTACTGCTTTGATCATAACGGCTGGGAAAGATTCGTCGTTGGCACTTGCATCATCAAAAACGCTCGACTTGATAGTGCTTGACTTAGGCACGCTCGACTCAGGAATGCTCGACTTGGAAGATGGCTTTGCTGTGTCTTGCGTTTCCCGATTCTCATTATCTGTTATCTCGGCGCTGGAATCCTCACTGCCGCTAGTGTCGCCCGCAATATTTTGTCTTGCATTACCCATGAGAGCGGCAGAGCCCTCTTCCTGCTCATTCAGTTGTCGAAATACTACAGGATCATCATGTTTGAGAGCTCCAGCTTCCGAGTACAATGGCGATACCATCAAGCCTCCTTGAGGGGCATCCTGGACCTTTTCCCTTGTTGCGGCCAACAAGCCAAGCTCGATATCCTCCTCTGACTCATTGAAAACGACACCCTTTGCAGAGATCGTCGACGCAGATGCTTTTGGTGTCGATGTCATATAAGCGTTCTCCGGTTCAAGTGAATTATCAAGTGCCATCACAATTTCCTTGACCGGAGAATGCCGCGATTCAGTGCGATCCCGTTGACGACCAGGCGAAGGTATTTCCACTACGAAGGTCGTGCCTTTCTCCCTGGGTGTACTGTGCTGCTGTTGATGCGATACGACAACCGGGGAAGTACAATGAGCCGCAGCGGAAGGCTTGTGATCCGAATCGTGTTCGTCCGCGTCAGAATGACGGCTTAATGTGCCCTTCTTCACTGGCTGCTTTGATGGCGATGATTGATGCTGACTGACCACTTCGAGATCTTCGCCTTCGTCGTCTTCCTCAGCCCCTGTTTCTTCTTCCGTTTCGCTGGCTTTAGCAGCTATTTGCTCCGCGCGCCAATCCTTCCACTGCTTGGACTCAGCCACAAGTTCTTGATAGAAGACCTCACGCTTCTTTTCAGCTTTTTCATAGTGCCAGCGCTTATCTCTTTCAGCGGAAGACATCTTCTCTTGATTGACCTAGAGAAACAATTTGTAAGATATGGCTCGCAAATTGTGAAAGAGAGCACACCCACCAGAAGTGGCAAGAGCTGCTCCAAATTCTGAAGGAGGACTTCCGTAAAGTGAAGGACGTAGAGACCGCAGTCGCTCATGTTGGGCTGCTGCGGTACCGACGCCGCAATGCCCCTGAAGATACCATCGCTGTCGTTGACTGGGACCACGGCATCTTCCGGCAGCTTGCCTTTGTCCTTAGCTTCCGAGACAAGGTACTTCTTAAGGTGGTTGATGACAGTGGGGTGCCGACTATGAAGCGAATCCAAGGTAATAATATAGCACCTAAGAGACACGCGTAAGCTTCCATAGAGTAGTCCGCTGGTTGGAAGTCGACAAACCTTTCGTTTTCGGGCCTCTGATCTGCGCTCTCCTTGATATCGCCAATGGACAGCCCGTGTACTTTGTCACGCAAAACATTGGATGCAGCAACATCGTCTGTGCGAGGGGCAGTCGTTTTCGTGCCAGTGCTGTTCGGCTCTGACGTCTCTAGCGAGATAACGTTGTTGACCGAACCTCGAGGCTCCCCAGCGCCGTATTCTCGGAAGTCCACATCCATATGGGCTAGGGAAGATGACTCGGATCGATCGCTAGCCGGCAATTCTGGTTCGGCTAGCTCGTTAAAATCATCCACTTGCATGCTGGTGTTCTTCTCTTCCGTAGAATGGGCAGTTCCGGGAAATATCCGGGCATCCGGCTGCAAATCCTGCTCGGGAGCAGAGTCGAAGAATCTCGATGTCGTGCTCTCCTTTTTGTCTGTGTCACCCTGAGAATTCTCCTGGGAAGATCTGGTAGATCGCTTTGCGGTGACAGGGTTGGCCTGTTTTGGCGGCACAGGCTGCAAAACCCGTGACGGATTGACTATAATAGCAAGATACCAATGGAAGCTAGCAGCAGGAAATCAGCGGCAATGAGGAGCGATGTACATTCCGACTACATACTATTCATTTATTGGTACGAAGATGAACTTTTTCTCGAACAAGTTGATCTTGCTCGTCCATTTCCGGACGGTTTGATACGAGTCGCCTCTGCTCTTTCTGTATACGATGCGTTGGTCAGACTCTCATCCTGGGCAATGAAGGCTGAGCTGCCTACTGGTTCGGGGTGGCGAGCTTCTTGTAGAAGAAAGAACTGAACATATGTATCTGTTCGGCCAATGGCGGATCTATATCGCGTATTCGTTGCCAAATTCGCCTTTGAGGAGGAAGATTAGCAAGCCATACGAATAAACGGCGACTCAGGAACTCACTTCATGCCGTATTCGATCAAAGTGTCATTCAGGAACTCTCCTGGCGCCAAACGGTTGATGTCACTATTGATAACCGTGACGGCGCCAGTGCCCTCTCTTGGGAAAACCAGTGCTCTAAACGTAAAAGCACCACGTCAGCTGGAGTTGCAGGTCTGGTACGTTTGTAGACCTACGTGTCTTCTTCTGGCATTAGTCTGCCTTCCCACAACTTAGGATCCGGATGATGTTCGGACTCGGAATCACTCAACAGCCCCTTCAGCTGCGCACCAGCTCGCGTCTTAGAGTGGCGTGCTTGCCTAGCGGGATACCGGGTGCTGGCTGCCTCAGGCACCAGCTCGGGTGAAGATGAAACTTCTCTACTGCTGACTTTCTTCTCCGATTTTCGTGGTACTTTGCCACCGGGAACGCTGCCTGACGCACCGAAGAAGTTGGCAGCGGAGATACCGCGTGCCCTTCGAATTGTTGTTCTGCGTCAGTGAAATTGAGGCCAATTACGTGTATGGGGCAGTACGTACGGCGCATCACTGTCGGACGAAGAGGCCTCTGCTGTAGCGTCTGCCGTGGTGTTACCTGATGTGCTAGGCGCTTTGAGCGAACCCGAATCTGTTGCCGAAGGACGGCTTGAAGGGGTGCAATGCTATATCAGCACAGTCTCGATATAGAGTCTCACCTACTCACATGGTCGTCACTTTAGCACCCGCAGACGGCTTTGCTTTCGGGCGCGGCTTAACATCCAGAGCTTTGTCCTCTCCGTCGACATCGTGCAGTTCGTGATTATGCCGAGGTTGCATAAGGTCATCGTGAACAGCTCTTCTGTAGCCTGAACTTGCCATACGAACGTCCTGCTTTCGCTGTCTTTGGCTGGCGGACTCTGCACGAGTATTCTCTACCAGCTCTTTGGCAGATCTCTTGGCCTCCTGGATTACAGATTGTCTCATTCTGTCGAATGCAGCCGGACTTGAGGCAGAAATACAGTCAGCCATGTCAGCCTCCTGCGCTTCGTGGTCCTCAACCCAGACTAACCTGACCCATTCGGCCGAGGCTATGCGTTCTGACTTTCTCAAGCGCTTTGTGAATGCTGACACCTGTTCTATCGAATCAGATATGACTTGCTTAGTCCAGCCGTTGCTGGTACCACTAATTTCGAAGAAATCTGCGGATCAGAATTGGATTCAACCTTTTTGAAGCAACTCGTGGGATGTATCTATTCCGTACAGAAGGTGGACTTGGGGTCAGTAGATGCCGAGAGATCTTCACTCGGGTCCACATTAATGCGCATATGAGTCGTCGCGCCGATGATATCGGATGGGAGGATTATGCATGCAATGTGGGAAGGATTTATTACGACATTGTTGATGTTAGGAGCCCCAGGTGTGCGTGGATTCGTGCATGTTCCACCTATTATAAAGCACGGTGTACTCATGGTCGTCCCAACGGAGAGACCGAAGTCTTCGCCATGCTTGGCACGATAGTCTCCGTGCTGTGTTATGATTCGGCTGAGTGGCAGGTATACAGTATGTTTACTTGACTGCGAAGCGGTTTTCTTCGTGCTTGCTGCATTTTTGCTCTGCATCGCGTCTATCTTGCTTGGCGGCTTTTCCCGTTTTGTTGTCGTGGTCGACTTCAGAGAGAAGCTATCAGGGCTTCTATTCGTCGAAGATTGCGGTGGCTCAGCATGGATGGTATTGCCTCGCCCTTTAGATTCGAACAGCTCTGTGTGCTTAGCTGTAATACCAGGTGGTATAGCCGACATGTTCGTCGCAGTCTTGCCATGTGTGGTGGTCATGCGCGCACCATTGCTGAGGGAAGTGCTAACATAAGGACCCTCATCATCGGAGTTCTGAATAGAGTCGTGCTCATCGGACCCATCACTCAAATCTATAACGTTCTTCGTAGCTCTGCCTTTCCCTTTATCTGCTCCTTTGCTGCTCGAGCTGACACCTTTGTCCTTGCTATCGTTGGTGGGGCCGTCCTTGCCTATCGACAAAAAGTCTAGGTTACTGTCGATACCTACGCCTTGCGTGCTTGACGAGGCCGAGGTACTTCGCATTGAACGTTGGTGGTTTTCTTGGTTTTGCCTTCGCACTGCGGCGCTTACGACTTGGTTGTTGCCTGATGTGCCTGCATTGCGGTTAGCGGCTCCTGCGATAGACATCGGAGGCTTGCTGCTGGCTCCTGGAGGTATATTGATAGGCATACCACGTGCGTTGGTGACCGTATTGGCTACGTTTGATGTATGTGATGCTTGATAGTCCGGCTTAGCAGTACGGTTTTCTTTCTCGTGGACACTGCTAGACAAGTTTGTGTTCCAAGGAACACCAGGCGTAGAAGTCTTGCGAGATGGTTGGCTGGAATCTAAAGTACAGCAAACAGACATGTTAAGTATCAGTAGTGTTGGAACAGTGAACATGTAGAGACATCTTACCACGTCCATTCTTGACGAAGCTTGGGAGGGTTGCAGCCTTGTTAAAATGAGTGCTGTTCTTGGTGCCAGACCAGGTTGGTCGATCTCCTTGTCTTTGGTCATCGAAGCCATTATCGACGTTTCCATATGGCCCCTTCAATACGCTGGGAGCGTAGGCACCGCTCGCTTTGCCACGGTTCGTACTCGCTCGTGTGCTCGAGCTAGTTGTAATCGTCGGATCCTAGTCGATGGAAAGAGAAGACTAGCTGTGAAACAAGTTGACGGAAGCGCACTTCAAATGATAAGGACTTACGCTAGGTGTAATAGGGCTATAACAGTCAAACAAAAGGTAGAAAGTGTGCGAGAGAAATCGAGGTCGATCGGACAATCTCCCAAGTCAGTATGTATACCAATCTTTACGCGACGGTGATAACACAGCAACTCACGTTCCTTTCTTGATAGGTGGCTTTCGAGACATTTCCGAAGGGCGTTCAGGAGAGCTGTTGAAGTCTCTGTGCTTCTTTCGCTGTTTTGTGCGTTTTCGAGGAGAGGCTGGCCCAGCTTCAGGCTGGACTGCTGCTTCGTCTTCGCCGCTCGAGAGTTCGTGGACTACACGGCTTTCTGAGCTACTTGCCTGCAGAAAGTATACACAGTCAACAAACCAGTATACAGCAGCGAAGGCTTGTCTTTGCGACCAGTCTCTCAGTGTCAATGACCCGTCACTGAAGCGATGCTGTGAGCTCACCGTGGCTCTGTCGTTGCTGATGCTGCTGGAGCTGCCGTCCTCGTAACGTATGTGGACCGCCCGACCTTCAAAGAGTCGCTGGTGACGTCCAAAGCCTAGATGTGCCATTCATAGAGTCGTTATGGCGCAGTATCATCATTTGCAGCTGCTGCTCGTAGCCTTGCTGTCCTTGTCTTGTGCTCTTTGCTCTCTCTGTGATGTTGTGGATTAGGGTGGAGCAAAAGCGTGATCGTGGCGGTCTCAAGCGCAAATCACTTTGATGGTTCAGTATATCTATTCATGCACGGCTCGCGTACTTCATTCCAACATTGAATGGGGCGTGTCACACCGTCTATGATTCTACAGTTACACTGTATTATACCGAACTGTGGTTCCCATACGGAAGCCGGGCACACTTTGGTAGGAATGGCAGATCTGCACTTTACTCAATACCTTGCTTTTCCAGCTCAGCCTTATTGACACCCTTCAGTCTAGCTTCAGTCTGTTGGATTGCTCTCCTCAAGTCATTACCCGCCTGTTCCCCTAAATCAAACTCCTTGACGACTTGATCGACCATAGCGGGCGTAAGCAGTATTTGTGGCAATTCCTCCACTGGCTCTGAAGGATCTTCAACGCTCTTCTCTGTCAAGTTCGCTTGGTCGTCAGAGCGTCGTGAGTACAGTTCTTCTAGAATTTTGCTGTTTTCCGGCCGTATCTGCCCTTTATCCATGATACCAGTAAGGTATATTGAGGATTTCAAAGCGCGCCAGTGACTCCATGCTCGCCAGCAGACGTAGAAGAAGGGCTGTAACGATAATCATGCTCAGTACTGAAGCTTTGCTTGGAGCTGATAAGCCATGATCTCGCACAAGATTGGGAACGACAGGCAGCAGACCGATAGGAAGTGTAACGGCTGGAAGTATGTGCGTCAGCTATTTTCTGGCTTCAAGATGAATTGTAATTTTCGAAAGACCCACGCATAAGCCAGAACGATCTCTTCATAAGCTTATCATGATGCGGTGCCCGATGTTCGAGCATAGACCGTAAGTTCTGTTGTAGGTGTTCCGCCGATACTAACGAAGAAGGATAGTATAACGGGACCTGCGATGATTACCCGCCAGATTCAGCTAGACTCTATCGCTGCTGGGATAGAGCCGCACACTCACCACAGTATGGTCATCTTCTAATGGTTTATCTTTGTCTTCTTGTTTCCGCCGTGTGGGAATCTTAGGCGCCGTGCTCGCATCCAAAGCTTTCAGTAGCCATTCTTCGTACTCTATGCGGTCCCTGTGAAACGTGACCCGGGTCAGGAAGGAGTCTCAACACATAAGTGGAAGATGGGTGCATACATCATTTTCTCTCCAGTCATCTACATCAGTAATGTTACAGAGTCAGCTGTGAGTAATAATGAGCAAATCCAACTCATCCCGCTCACATATATCTTATGCTTCCAGTTGCCTTTAGGAGCATTCCCAAGCTTCTCCCACTGTTCAGTAGCTTTATCTGCGGAGTCAAGAAGTAATAAATGAGCACAAAGAGGCACGTTTGTAAAGGATGCCAGTATACTTACTGGTCGCCTTCGAGATATAACCCACCAGCTTCCCTCTTTCCGGCTCATTGACAGCTTCTACGTCAGAGCTATTTGCAGGATCTCCGCTGCTTTCAGGTTCTTTGCCTTTGATTTGCCTCTTGTGGGCATAGTAGTATATCAACTCTGGCTTCTTGCATAATGGCAATGCTATCAGACGCAATTGAGTGCGTGTAGATGCCTTCACAGCCTCGGTGGCTGCTTTCGAAGCCATCTCTTGTTTTTCGTTGTAGATGGGTTCTTCTCTCTCCGCTGCGAGTCTTCGAGCGATAGTATGAAGAGGTAGAGTCTCTAAGGGATGCTCTACTGGAAAGTAGGCAGTATTTTGCTGTATGTCGTTGGCAACTGGGGAAGCAAGCTCTCAAGCAGGCAACTTCAGCGGTGAGTGACATGTGCCGATCGCCTTTTTCGGGGCAGTGGCATTTCAATGACGAGCAGAAGTCAGGTAGAAGCAATACAGTGCGAGAAGTGCTACTTGAAGTGTTTACAAGTGATCCTGATGCAGATGCAGGGGCTTATCTGGTTGGCCTAGAAATCAGCTTATGACAAGTCCTGAAGCAAGCCGAGTATGTTCAAAGCTCCTTCCTCGATGTCGCTCGCCACACTTTCTGTTCCTCTCCGACTCGCTTCAGGTCACGATAATTGTACACGCTCGTTTCATACTGGGCCTTGGGCTGAAGAAGAGGCAAAATGGACCTCGGAAGGCAGCATGATGGCTCTTCCGACGAGGAAAGCGAGATGGAATGGGAGGAAGTGGAAGCTACAGCCGGTCCATCTCAGCCAGAAGCCTCGACATCGGCATCAGGGCCAGCAGAAGCAGATGGCAGTGGTGAAGCAGCAGGAACAGCCAGTAAGACGGGCGTAGAGATCACCTTGCGTCCATCGACCATTAATATCGGAGGCAAAGTGAAAGGAAAAGGCAAAGGTCGCCCAGCGGGGTTCTCTCTCGAAGCACAGCAAGAACGCGCAAACAGACAAGAACTACATCGGGTGCATACGCTTTGCCTTCTTATATCAGGGCATGTTCGCAATGGATGGCTCAACGACAAGAGCTTACAGGCTCGTCTGCTCAGCAAAGTACCTCTGAATGTCCAAAACCGCTTTCATGACTTTAGTAAAGCTACACATCCAAAAGCTACCGATCGAAGTAGGCTCTTTGAAGCTGCAATGAAGAGTCTAATGAACTGGTGGCATGAGCGCTTCTGGTTCGATGATACGCATAGAACCTCTCCATCTGCTAGTGGTGGAAAGGGCAAAGATCTCTTCGACTTGCTAGCTACCCCGCATTCGATACAGACTGAAGATCACAGCGATATGAAAGCGATGATCGACAAGCTCTCTATGAGAGATCGTATACGACTCATGATGCCGTTCTGCGAAGAAGGAGACCTGATAAAGCTCATGGAGTCGTACCCTGATACTTCGACTTCACAAAAAGGCAAAGGAAACTCAAGTACACCTTCCAAGAAGAAGACTAAACTCCCCAAACCGCTATCAGCCGAACTAGGCGAACTCATACGTAATTCACAATCTCTAGCAAAACGTGCTGTTCAGATGGTCGGCACGCGAGATATGTCAGCTCAACTGTTCACGTGCCTCTGTCGAGCTCTCGATATTCCAGCAAGATTGGTATGTTCTTTACCAAGCGTAGATCATCGGAGTGTAAGTAAAGCCAGATCAGATGATAAACTGGGTGACTTCAAGAACGGCCCGAACGGAAGTGCGCAGAAAAGAAAGATGGACCAGACAATGTCTACCGCGACGGAAGACAGTGAAGATGGAGCTGAGTTTGAAGAGGTCAAGATACCTTCTTCGGTACCGCGAAGAGCTCTCAAGGGTGCCAGCGGGACGGCAAGCGATACATCGACTGCGAGCAGACGAAGGAAAAACGGTCCGGGAGGGTCTATGTTTGTCAGTCGGAAGGGCAAAGCCAGTACTCCAGTGATTGACTTAGGTGAGATTGATTGTCGCTGTTTTTCAGATATAGTAGCTGATGACACAATATACCTTGCAGATGAAGTATCGCATGCTGTACCTACCTTCTGGACGGAAGTCTACAATCGCTCTCTGCAAGAATGGGTTACAGTCGATGTCGTTCGCAACAAGTTCCGTCCGCGAAAGGGAGAAATGGACAATGGTCGCCTTTTCTATGTAGTAGCATACGAAGTTGATCAATACATCAAGGACATTACACCTCGCTATGCCAAATCATATGCTGGTCGGACGCTCAAGATGCGTATACAGAACAGAAAGAAAGATGACCCCGATTGGTTCGATGAAGCTATACAGCCTTGGACTAGACCTTTCTCACTGGGTCGAGAGCAAAAGGAAGATGAACAGCTGGCTAGATATCAAGAAGCAGAACCTATGCCTACAGTCTTGGAGGGATTCAAGAATCACCCTCAATATGTTCTTGAGCGACATCTGAAACGAGAAGAAGTTCTCATACCAAAAACAAAACAGCTCGGTTTGTTCAGAGGAGAACCTGTCTTTCCGCGTTCAGCTGTGGTAGGCGTAAAAAGTTCGGAGAATTGGATGAGAGAAGGAAGAACTATCAGAGATGGTGAACAGCCATTGAAGAATGTTAAGCAGAGAGCAGTCACTATCAATCGCCGGCGAGCTCAAGAAATGGCAATGCAAGAAGGACAAGAACCTCTAATGCAAGGCTTATATTCTCGAAATCAAACAGAACTTGTGATACCTCCACCGATCAAAGATGGGAAAGTACCGAAGAACTCGTACGGTAACCTTGATTTGTTCGCTCCTCATATGTTACCGAAAGGAGCTGTCCATCTACCACACAAGAACATCAGAAAAGTCGCCAAGGAGTTGGGCATCGATTTCGCGGAAGCCATCACTGGATTTGAGTTCCATAAACGCAGAGCTGTACCCGTGGTCAGCGGTATCGTGGCAGCTGAAGAACACAGGGATATGCTACTTGAAGCATACTACGCCCAGGAAACAGTAGCTGTGGAGAAAGAGATGGCTAAACGTCGAGAACGGGCACTCAAGAAGTGGAAGAAGCTCATCGTTGGTTTGCGGGTCCGAAGTCGTATACAGGGCGAATACCGAAAGAACGAGAACGCGTCAACCTCGCCTGAGAAGGGTAAGAGCAAGGCTGAACCTGAAGAAGGGAAGTCTCAATTCCAGCTTGCCGCGGAAGAGGAAGAAGAGCTTAAGAGACAAAGTCAGATTGTCGATGTTCCCGATTCATCAGCTACTTCGGGCGGATTTATCACGAATGGTGTACATCCAGACGTACCCGGTGGTGCCCTATTTCCACCATTGCATCCACACCCTCCTGCTCCGCTAGACGATGGTCAGCAACTCGATCTGACAATGCTGGATCTACCACCTATGCCAATACCCGACCCTGCTGCCGTGGACTATGAATCACCGGTACCCGATTTCGCGCAGCAAGCTTTCAATGCGGAATTTGATTATCCTCCGCAGTCGGAATTGAACGACATGGCTATCGACGTCTCCCGTATTTCGCCGGAAGCAATACAAAGAATGGAACAACCGGACATACATTCTTCTCGAAGCTCGTCATCTGCTTCTCACCACTCAGAGCATGTTGACCTGGGCGAGTTCACGCTTCGTGATCCCGAAGAGATTGCGAAAGGCGCGCCTGAGATTGGAAATGAAGATGAACCCCTTCAAGGTGGATTCATACGCGATGACGAAGAAGATGTAGAGAAACCTGTCGTGGCGCCTGGAGATGACCCTGCTGCACGCAAGAAACATCGCGCACCACCTTCGGAAGTGTCACCCCGGGATGTCAAAGGGGAAAGTGATGTCGACATGGACCCCGTGAACGATGAGGACTCAGAAAAGCCTGTACCCAACGGACGCGCTACTCGCAATGGTCTGAAAGTCAAGTTACCCATTAGGAGTAGCAAATCTGCTAATGTGGAAAGCGACGAAGGAGAGGCGGAGGAGGCGGAAGAGGATGAAGATATCGATGAGGCAGACTATAAAGAACCCACGCCACTACCAACAACACGATCCACTCGCTCTACACGAGCCTCGAATGGCAAAGGTGCTTCTAATGGTACAGTAGCTGCGTCATCGTCCTCTTCTGGCCGAGCAACGAGACGCAGTACACGTACAAGCGCAGCTCATGCTACAGCTGAGAGCAAGCCTGCCGCCAGAGCTACACGAGCCAGTCGGCGCACAGCAAAGAAGGAGGAGACTGATGAGGATGAAGCCGATGGTACTGAGGAAGAAGTGCATGTTACACCTAAGCGAAGTACGAGGACATCAGCTCGTAAGGCAGCTGTGCCTGTCACGAACGGACGTGCAAGACGTGCTACCCGGAGCACGAAGGTGACGCAGATCGGAAGTAATGACGAAGAAGAATGACGTTCGGACATTGGATGAATCTTGACCGGGAATTGGATAAATCTTGATCAGTGGTCTATCATAATTTGACCTAGTCAGACACAGCAGTGCGCTTGTAGCCGTCACCAATAGAACGAATGATGTTGTAAAGTATACGTGCTGTGCCGTAATGAGATGCGAAACAGTAAACACTCCAAATGCACGTGACTGCCGCGGCTAAAAGCTTGACAGTATGTTTGTATAGGTACAGCGACGGAAACGGATACACGGTAGACTCCTCTTGAAACTTGACTGATGGCCATTCATGCAGCGACTTCTTTCACTAGATCCTTGAGTCCCGCTTGGTTGGCTCCTCTGGAAACACAGGTAGGGAAATCAGCATGGCATCAGAAAATCGTCATTGATCCTTACGCTTACTTCACTGTGCCTTTGGTCGCTCCATCTTTGAATGACATGAACGTGGGTACGGACGCTATGCTATAGCGACTCGCTAGCTCTTTCTGGTCGTCGATGTCTACTTTGAGGAAGACAGTCTTGGGGTTCTAGTGTTTGAAATACGGGAAGTAGCGAGATTTAAAAGGGATGTCAGTATGCTCTTCTCTATTCTTGAAACGCAATTGCCGTGAATGCTATTTGGAGGGCTTATAGACTTTTAAATGAAGTTGTCGATGAAATTCCAGGTTCCGCAGTGACTTACAGCTACACGAGATTCGTGCAGCTGTAAGTCACTGCAGAACTTGGACTTTGCCACTTCAATATGCAACGCAGATGCCGCAACCTGAAAGTGGTTTTTTATGAAGCTTTGCAAGTAATGTAAAAGTAAAAAAGCGGCACAGCCCGATATATGATGTCGGCTCACCTCCTTCGCAAGTCCGTCATAGATGGGACTCATTACCTGTTGTGAAAGAAAGCAACAGCGGGGAAGTCAGCAAGATGGGCATGAGCAACGCAGTTCTCCCTTTTTTTTACCTTGCAAGGGCCGCACCACGTAGCTGTGAAGTCTACAACGACAGGTAGGTTTGCACTCTTCGCTCTCGTAAGTAGCGTGTCGAAAGCTGATTCCGAGCCAATGTTGATTACAGATCCGTTCGACATGATGAAACCTCTTCGGAACAAGGTGTGGTTGTCGACTGAGCACGATTCAGAGTTTTCTTTCCCTCGGAAGATAATGTAAGCTTGTGCTATAGCTCGTACAGTTGTGGTTGGCGTGCTGCAAAGAGCATTGCGTACAGGCTCCGGAAGTCTGCATGAAAAGGCGATCGGACCGCTTTGTCAGCATGTGGCTCCGTCAACGCTTTCACCAGAAGCTTCTACATCCATAGCTGTTCCGCGCTTCTTATCGTACTCCGTGCGCAGAATTATATATTAAGTGACATAATTTGAGCCGCCTTCAAGGGCCTTTCTAGAACGATACAGCAACGATCACACTGCGTTGCGGGAGATGGAGCGACGGGGTATACGAGATGGAACACAAAGGTACTTGTTTTGCTGTAAAAACAGGAGAAGAGGAGTTTACTGAAGCTTATAGTCTATGATACATTGATTCGCAACTCCTCTTCTCTAATCTAATCATGCAATTAGTTGTGCATTCTTAGCCCTCTCAGGTCGGCAAGGGTGAACACCCCACAAAACGCAGGAAACCCGAAAATTTAGTCCTCATTCAATACATTAACATCGTTGATCTCATTGATTTCGTTCTGAATGTTCGCCTCTGCCTGGTTCTTCTTTCCGGTGAGAACGGCAGCATCTGAATGGGGAGTCAGGACAGTCAGCTGCCACCTACGAAGTCAAATTGTTCGAGTAGACCGACTTACTTTGCTTTAACTTCTCAACACCGCCTTCGACGTAGCTTCTGGCAGTAGCGACAGTAGCGCTTGTACCTTCTTTGACCCTGTTGATATCGGGTACATTCTGCTTCAACTTCTGTACATCTACGCTATTCCTCACTCTTTCGACTTCAGGGCGTACTTTCTCCCTGACCCTGTTCATGTCTACCTTCTGTCCGCTGATGAATCCAAGTGCAGTAGCGAGCACGAGTACCAATGCAAGTAGAGATGCAGTACCTAATGTACCTACATCCTTACCGAAGATGACGGTGTTGGAAGCGTCGGCCCAGCAGGGGAGTGTGTTGTTGCGATTCATGCCTTGAATAGCAGAGCAGAGAGGCAGGCAGGCGTCTCGGCAGTGGAGCTGCACAGACTTGCCTTGGAGTGCTGGACCGGTTAGCCAGCCTCCATTGGGCGTAGTGTCAGGTTTGCTCTCGGTGTATGAAGTATCGACAGGCTCGTCTGTAGATGTAAGTCAGCGCCAGGCTGACCAGCGTATACCATATACTGGACGAGTAACAAGTGTATGACGTGACGTACCGCCTGTGACAGAGGCAGCGTAAGGCTGCATGGCAGCTTGGACGGTGTCCTTGAGGTTGCCAGCGGCAGGAGCGATCTTATCGGTGAGGCCCATATTGGACTTCGAGTCGTTAGTCACTTGGTGAAAGGTTGGATTCGATCTGTGGAAGTATGTGGCAGAAGAGAAGAGAGAAGCGAGGGTGTTGGAGGGGACTTGAAAACACCTTGCTGAGCATGACACTGCTCACATACTTGACGACAAAGTCGGACGCTGAAAGTGGTCATTGTGACGCATGAGTGTGTGAAACGTTTTGGCAACGTCATTTCGGGTCATGAGCGTCAATAGCGGACAGGCCTCCAAACAGAAGATCCAAAGTCTGTTTGGCTCTTCTGTTCGAAGGTCTGTGCACTGTCGAAGCTTGTGATCATGGGGTTTCTCGACTGTGCCCGTGAACTATTATAGTAATACGTAGTTAGCCAGGCTTTGGAGCCAACACTTGCGGCATGCCCCTTTTGAACGGTAAGGCGACTTCCGATAAGTGAAGAAACCTGAACATGATGTATTAGGATTCGCCCTCCACCCTCTTTCGTCTTGACCGGTGCGCCCAGACATGATGCAGTCGTTATGAGCATTTTCGTATGTGCTTCTGTTAACATGTCGCCTTGCCCTTCAATTATAATGGCTATCCGTCGGTATCGTCCGTGAGGCTGGCGTTAGTCCAGTCACTAGTAGTTTGCGATGTAGAAGGTACCAGCGTGCTGCTGCGTATCCTCTCTAATTGTCCAAAGCCTCGCATAGCTGTGATCTAGCTTGTCGAGTGTCAAGCAGTCACGCGACTAAAAAGTCGCACGTGCTTCAAGTTAAACTGTTCAGGAATTACGGGTTACTGCAGATGCTCAATCTATCGACCTTTAAGCTATGCTACATGGCCCTCCGTGTGAACTCATTGGCACACTTGCCCCGATCCACACCCTCCGCCTGCCATTATTTATAGTGCTGGGGTCAGGCACTGCCAGCTAATGTGCGCAGTACCGCTGGTCAAGCCCTCAAGCTCGATGGGAGGAGCTTGCTGCATAAATGCAGGGATATGTCAGACCACTTACCTGCATATGAATGATAAGAAGGAAGACAAGAGGCGAGTCAGGAGAAGTGGGAGTCCACTCTCTTCCCTCTTCCTCACCCTCTCTCTCTTGGCACAAGTGCAATACGCTATTCGCCACCGTACGTCCGGACGTTCGTTGGAGCTGGTCGTTGGAGCGGGTGGAGCGGGTGGAGCGGGCGGTGGGGACACAAGGTGTTGAAAGGAGAAGTATATTGTACATGCCTTTGTCAGCAGATGTCGTGCTGGTATCGCGCCTAACTGGTTCCCACCCAAGAAGACCGGCTTGTAGGGCATGTGCATGCTATCACTATCAGCCCAGAAAAGGGGACTGGCACAAGGCATTGTGAAGCTATGATACTGGTCTGTCGCTCGCTGGCAGGTCATTGCTGCTACCCGCAAGCTGCGAGAGCGAGTTTGCAACCTGAATATCTGCAGCTGAGTCTGAAGACTCCCAGTCATGCAATGGAGGGAGTTGCGATGCTGATGTCCCGTTATCTTGGCTTCTAGTACTGCACTGACAGTCTGATGAATAGGCAAGATATGCAGATGACTTTGCAGGCCTGTCGGTTCGCTCGATCACCTTTAGGCTCAGCTCGACATCAGCTTTGCGGACCTGCTTTACAACGGCTACAGACTCTGTAGGACTTGTAGACCAAGCTGCTGACAGGTCCCTTCTCCTACTTGAGCGGTAACGAGCTGATCAGATACGAGTAAGGGTTGCGTACACGTACGAGTGCCGACGTCTGCTTTCCGACGACTGCTTTGCACGTGGGTGAGTACGGTAGTGCAGTCTCCCAAGTCAATGAGCATGCCCAGCAAGATCTGGATGTATATGAAAAGCTTCTTGTGATATTGTCAGCATCCCGGAAACCTCCTCTGTCCGCACTCGCAATAGCTCCTGCAGCAGAGAGCGACCAAAGCTTTGGTTGGACTTCACACGCGTGCCCGCCATGCTATCGCCAATCTTCGCGAGCTCAGAAGACGGAGATGGATGCGAAGCGAAACGTCCGTCAGAGTGTCGCCGAACGTGCGATACGGAAAGGCTTGGTACGTATCAGGGAGACAGAGCTGAAATCTGACCTGTCTTGCGATTCTGCATGAAGGAGGGAGGCGAAGGGAGTCTCACAGAATCACGCAGAACTTCAAAAGTAGCGTCTGTACCGTACCGTAGTGCAATCCTCGGCTTTGTGGGTCAACTCTAATGTGATCCTAAAATCGCAGGCCGATTGACGGTTATTGCAGGCAAGCGGCAAATGGCCAGAATTGCCAGGTTCTTTCTTTTTCTTTTCCGGAGGTACAGACCATGATACGCCACCGGGGCGAGGGAGATTCGATGGAAAATCGGCAGGATTAAATAATCTTCTGATGTTGGACCCCCGAAAAATCAGTCATCGACATTCTCGTCCGGCAGAAGCATTGAACCCGAATCTGCAGAAAGAATATGGCAGAGTCTGGAACATCTCATATTGTATATGCAGTGTTATCGCCCTTGTTTTGCCTGCCTGTGTGGGACAGTAGTATCATAGAAGCAGACAACATTTACTAGCATCAGAGAGCCCTGTAAAAAGCTAGTCAGGCTTTACACCGGGCGGCTTCGGGCGGTTTCTGCCGACACGCTGCTGTCACCCAAAGCAAAACAGTCAATTGAACCAAAGCTCGCACACATCCGTTGCCGATCCAGTGAAATCAGTCAGTCGGGCACGGCGGGATCGGAGAGAAAATATTCCAGTTTCTCACCCTCGCCGTCAGCCACTACGCCGTCAGCCACTACTACTACGGCTCCTGCACGACACTCACCATTACCCTCAATATAACCCAATACCATCCATCAGCCACGCAACCATAAAGGGGCAAATACCGACACTTTTCCGAAAGTTTGGACCTTTGTTATAGCTCGTTACCTCGTTGGTTTCCTTGTCGGCAATAGCTTCCTTCCCTTCGAATTCCACCATCATCTACGGCCCATCCAGCTACATCAACAGCAGGAACAGGTGAAGAAGAAGAAGACCTCCCGGAGAAACAACCACACAAGCAACAGCAGTTGGTAAACCACTCTCTTTCATTCCATCTGCTTTTCTCTGTTCGATACCTCGTCGCTCCAGCACACTGCCAATACAAGCGATAAGAGAAGTCGGTGCAAGTTCTCCCGCACTCAGGATCAACGGAACAAGGGAAACAAGCGAGCAAGGGCAGAAAGTGCACAGACAGGAAATGGACGATGCATTGTCTGCTTTGAGTGAAGCAGCTGCAGCAGCTCTACCTGCCGTTGCTCACCTACTACCATCAAGTATTGCTGGCCATCATGAACAAGGTGATGATTCTCCGACGGACAGCAGCAGTAATAGCGCGCAGCCGGGCGTGAAAGGCGACATGGCAGAAGTGACGGTGAAGCGAGAAGAAAGGGCAGAGGACAAAGACAGCAAGCACAGAGATGCACCAGCGAGTAGTCCTTCAATACTGCATCACCAATCTTCAGATACTGCCCTTCACCAACGAGAAGACGTCCGGTCAACGGCGACTCTTCCAGTGGCGGCAAGCTCTACTGCGACATCGGAGTTGCACAGCTTAGCAGCCAACAGGACGGACCTGGCACTAGAAAGCAGCAAGAAAGAAGGCCAGCATGTCAATGGTTCACTGAATACCATCGCAAGTGATCCCGTCGCATCCGCTTCTCATACAGGCAATATTTCGTCCTCCGCGCTAAATGGCGCTCCACCGGCTTCATTTTCAACGAGGAGCCCCGAGGAGATCTTCAGCACGAATACAACAAGCTCTTCGACTAAGAGTGTGGACGGAGATACGCATAGCTCCAACTTAAAACGTAAGTCAGATGGTCCTGCATGTGCTTTTCTATCTACACGTCATACTCTCCCTTCCTCTCTCGCACGTTCTGTCTTCGCTTTCCTTCCCAAACCTCCCTCCAAGCCCATACGCCCTTCGGCATCTCGGCTTGTGCGCTTCCGGACTTCCCTACCAAAACTTCCGATCGCGCAAGAAAAGACGGACCTTTTTTGTGTCGCAAGAGTCAAATGTGCTCGCTCTGCATAATCTGATATCAAATGAGAGTCATTTTATGACACACATGACCCGGGACGTCACCCGGTAAATCCTTGATACCGCTACTACTCTTAGAACTTTTGAAAGCGCGCAAAGAGAGCGAAGAGATTATTTGGTCAATGACGGCCGCCGACTAGACGCCGCGTACCATACAACGCGAAGGGCGTGCCAGCTCGAAACAGTGCGCATACCTGGTCTCACGCAATCTATGATAGGCAAGCAGCCGCGTCATAAGTGAAATGCGCAGCTTCAAAGCAGGTCTCGGCGTGCTTCTCCGAGGCCCATTATCCTCTGTACTCAGGAAGGCACCTCTGGACAAGCCAGCGAGACCCGGTTTCTCAATTCCGACGTACTTCCAATTTGGAGCTCATCTTCCCGCACGCACAAGGCTCGGTGCGGTCTTGAGCAAGACGCGATGCTCGGGTTGAGCGTCTCTTCGCGAACTGCATTAGATCATCCCTACACCTTGCCTCCGCTCGCAGCTTATCATCATTACCCTCCACCTATCACATCATCTTCGCTCAGAGCTCGTTGCGTGACCCGAGTCGCTGAAACTGACACTTCATCTGCAATCATCTAATAACAGGTGCCTTCTCACGCGTCGACGTACTCTTAGAAGCTGCTGCTTCTCCCCTGGCTCCATCAACCGCTAAGCAGATCAAGACCAAGAAATCACCAAAGTCGACCTCCTCAGGTACAAACACGCCTTCCAAAGACAGCGCGACACAAGCCTCCACTACAATGGCCATGAACGGAGCAACGAGCAATGCCTCAGCAGCTCCGTCTCTTTCAACCACTGCGACTACCGGCACTGCATCGCATTCGAGCAGGAAATCGGCATACCAAGGTCCGAAGATTAGCATGGCCTGCTTCTCGTGTAGATCGAGCAAGACCAGATGCTCAGGCACCGCGCCGTGCAATAGATGTGAATTGAAAAGGATGGAATGTCATTATCCATTGAAAGATGGAAGGACTGCAAACCGTACTTCGTGAGTCTACCTTGATTCGGCTTGATCGAGCTTGATGTCCACAACATGCCTCTTGTCAATATACTGATACGTTGGCCTTTCCCTGCCGGTCCTGTATGGTGTACAGGCTGCAAACACTCAGTGCTGTCTCGTCTATGGCCTCGTCACAGAACAGTTCGCCTGCACCAACATCCTCGCTACCTTCGATTCTACCATCAGTTCTCCCTCAAAGCGGTGGATTTGAGCCAGGTCCGATGCAGCGCTTCAATCAAGCTTTTGCATATTCGAATTCCTCCTCATCCATAGCATATCGCAACAGCCACTCACCCGCGGCTGCTACTGCCAGTAGAACGGCTCCATCGGTTTTCGCGCATCAAGCATCATCTTCCGCCTCCTCTTCTCGTCAAGCTCCTTTCCCGTCCGTCCACGACTCTTACTCTACTCACCACCAATTCCCCCGTCCACTTCCATCCCAAGCCTCTAGCCAGCAACAACAACAACAACAACGTACGAGCCCGTCCGACCATAGTCAGGATGCCGACAGCGGGACTTACAGACCTTCAAGTGGTGGCAGTACAACATCACGTACCCACATGAGCTTACCGCTCAATAGTACAGGCATGAAATCGTCTTCCAAATCACCTGAGGAGTTCCACTACTTCTCCTCCATCGATCGGGCAGATAGACTGTCGGCTTCACATCCTTCAAGCAGCCATGCTGGTGATGGTAACGGTAATCAAGCCGCGAAGAAGAATGAGAGACCAGCAACAGCAGGTGCACAGAATGGGTATGGCAGAACCTTTAGTGCCAAAGAAGAGGAAAACAGATGTAACAGCACAGCAGGCAGAGATCGAAGTCGCTCATTCCCTCACCCCGTACCTCTGCACCTTCGAGACTATGTTCCTGGACTTCTACCTTCTCTCTCGAATAGCGTAGGAAGCTCAGCACTTGGCTCGGCGCGGGATGCAAATATGGAGGAAGGACATTCACCTGACCATCGGTTCTTGGAGGGTACATCGAAGATGAAAGACACCAATGCGCTACAGCTGAAAGAGCATCGAAGACCCGCCAATGCCCACCCCGAAGCATCCGCTTTTGGGGAATCCGATCCTGCTTATAAATCGCAACAGCAGCAGGAGCAGCCACCCAGGCAGGGATTGCCCTATCCTTCCTCTAGTGCTTATTTACCTTTTACATTTGGAGTGCCTCAACACCGTTTCTCACCTCATCAGCCTTCGCTGTCACCACATCACCTACGTCAGCAGAACGGGTATGCTCCAGCTTCAAGTATGACTGTCAAGTCAGTAGTCAAGCAAGAATCGGAAGAAGCTTCACCTAGAATAGATGAGCTCTCCGAATCTCCGGCTACATTTGAGCGGTCAGAACTGACGGATGCCGCTAGTGACTTGGAGAGAAGCAGTAGGACGTCACCACCTTCAACAGCTGGGACATCACTCTCCTTATCTCTTCAGTCATCCACAAACTCAGCAAGGAAAGCTGATGTCAATCTCGATCTGGTGGGACCTGCATATCTACACCGAAACAACATTCTACCGTCGATTCTAGGGACCAAAAGCTTGCCTGATACGTTGCTGCCTTGGGGAGATTTGTTGAGACAAGCCGGGATTCCGGATCTAGAAACGCTCAAGGCGGAAATACCTTTCGAAGCTGTGAAGCGATATGTCGATTGTCTGGCAGAGGTGAGCTTCCATCCTTCGTACTCCATAATGCCTTTTGCGGCAAGCTGATCTAAAACCACTTTTGTTTACAGAGCTGGCCTGATGTCCTGCCGACTTTCACGAAACGTTTCCAGCTACGTTATGCCATTGAGGACGCTCTGACACGCGCATGTCACGACGCCGCTCCAGTAAAGGCGATAGAGCAGTAGTCCGTAGCAAAGCAGTGGATCGGAAGTGAAGGAGTCAGACATGCAGGCGGAAGACAGGGCGATAGAGCCAAGGTCTACGGTACTCAAGATTTAATGAAGCAGTACAGAAGTCAGAAGTGGCAAGCATAGATGCGCATCTGAGAAGCAGTAAGAACGCATACCAGTAGTAGAATTTAACGCGCCAGTAGCATAGCAGGATAGTGTAGAAATTTGTCAATATGGTTGAATTGTAGTAGTCTCAACTCTTTCTGTTACATACCCGCATATACAAGGCGGACGGGTTCTGCACTTTGTCGCCAAATGTCATCACCTCATGGTCGAACACGCACATGCTGCTTTCGGGCATAAGCAGGGTCAAATCACAGTAGTAGCGAAATCGTTTTTCTCCTCTTGACTTTGGGCTTGCTTCTAGTTTTCCTCTTGCATCCGTTTCCTCGCCACCTGACCTAGTACCGACTTCCCACACGCAGCGCGCGAGCGAAGGCGCTCGAGTGGAAGAAGAAAGGGAGAGAACACCATGTCAGGTCGACTCACTGCAGTGTCTGGCTTCCTTAATGGCCTATTCAGCAGTCAATCTCCTGGTAGAGCAAGTCCGAAGACTGAAGAGCACGAGGTAGAGGCAATGATGGAATCGACCGGCGCTCCTCAAGCTGGACCATCTACTGGGAGCTCGCCATACAAGCTACCAGTCCTGCCGGACGCAGACAAAGAGAACGACTCGTTCATGTATGGAGTGGAACTGGATACCAGTGCAGCTGCTGGACCTAGTAATGCGATTAAGGCAACCGGTGAAAACAATGGACGTTCTATAGCAAGCTTGGGTTTCCACGGCACCCCGAGACAACAGCCGAATCAAACCAGACGGAGACCACCTCAAAACAACGCATCCGTTAAAGGCAAAGAGAGAGCAAGAGATATACCGCGTCATAAAGCAGTCCATCCAGTCACGGACGAGCTTTTCCAGCCGGTTCGAACATACAAGTGTCCACCTGCCGATCGGCCTCTGTACACACTCGACAAAGTGAAGCGTACCATCACAATCCATGCAACAGATGCAGATTCGAGCTATTGGCCTACTACGCTAGAAAAGAAGAGGACAGTGGCTGAGCTGAACCCTGCACCGTACTCTCAGAATGGCGGAGAACTTGTTTCCTCGCCCACCAAGAAGGTGGACTGGCATGAACCTGTTATCAAGGACACAAAACAGTTCCTGACATGGCAACAGAAGTGTGGACATGGTCTAGCCAAGTTGCTGGAGCTAGAAGGTAGGCTTAGATGGCTACTAGTATCTCTACATAATATCCAGCTGATAGAGGGTTCTTTCGTCAATCACCAAAATAGAGCCTGAGACATGGACTCTCGCAGCCTGGCCGAAGGGATACAAAATGTTCTTCAAGCACTCATACGAGGGACAGTATTCATTCTTCGTGTACAGTGAGCTTGACCTCCCATCTGCTCCCCTGTAAGCCGTCTTCATTTGGGATCCTGACGGGTTTGAGCATCAACAGTTGCCGGTTCTACCTACCTCGGCACCCGAAGATTCAAGACAGCTAAAGAATTTTCCAAGCACATGTACTGGCTTTGCATGTTCGGCGATGACATACACGCGAGGTGTCAATGCCGCTTCTGCGTGCGCAAGTTTGATAGAGAAGGCAAGCCACGCACGGCTATTATTCAGCGAGTTGTCAATGTACCCTACTCAGGAGATGAGCCTCTGCCGAAGAAGAAGATCAAGAAACTCATACCGACAGCTCGCAGTTTCGGCACTATCCTAGAAGATGCAACTGTACCGGAATCTCAAGCGAGAGTGCCCGTGCCATACGGCTCGGTAGGCTTGCAGGAGCTCCGCACTGCTACCACATCGTCGGGCGACTTGCGGGCCAGGGCATCTGGACTCAAAACTTCTGCTGCAGTATTAGCGCATAGAGGATCGACTAAAAGCTCGACTAGTCAATCGGCAAGCACTGCTGGGCCAGTAGTCGATGTTGACATGGAACCCGCTGTCATCCCCGAAGATACCGCTAAATCTCCTGCCGACGTAGTCAATAGCTCAAGTAGACAAGTTAGAGCATCATCGTCTTTCGCCAGTGCGGCCGGTGAGGACCTGTCAAAGCTATTCGGTCTCGCTTCTCCCTCCACTTCTAGCGCTCCTCCAGCGAAGACTCAGACGAACAATGAGCCAGTCCTGAAGAAGGGTCGTGGTCGGCCTCTGGAGAGCACCGCGGCTGCGATTGCGGCTCGTACTCAGCCAGTTGTAGAGATAGAGACGCTCAAAACAGTACAAACCACCACATCATCAAGCACCGCCGCAGCATCAGTTGCTATGTCAGCGGATGGGTCAACCCTAGGGAAGCGAAAGCGGTCGGCTCCAGTCCCCAACTATTACATAGAGACTCTACTAGAAGTTGAGGCCGCTGAGGAACGCGCCTTGGCAGAAGCTGCGGCAACGGCAGCCCTAAATGCTACCCTCCATGGCGCAAATGGGAGGGTCATCAGAAGTACACGCAATTTCAAGAGCATGAAGGAAGCTTCTCCGCCGCCAGTACAAGTCGTGTCTGGACCTATGTATACTGGGCCTTTCATACACCGTAAAAGGTACATTCCAGACCCTGCGATGTTCCTTTGTTGTTGTTGTGATGAACTGACAAGTACGATTTTATCTGTTCAGACACGACGATCTGAAAATTCATTCGGCACCGTACAGAGAGCATGAGATTGTCTGGTATCGACTCGGAGAATCGCACATTTGTCCCGTGAACGACAGACTTAGAATCACCCACTGGCCGGGTCAGGTAATCGCCAAGACACTGCGTATTGAGACGCATCACATCGAGATTGTTGAGATGGAAGACGTTAACGGCGATAAATGTCACATACCGCAGCCTGTTAATGCACAGTACTATGTGTACTCCATCGAGCTACTGGGTGTAGGCGCATCGACTATCGTCGAATGCAGAGTAGACGAACTTCTTCCATGGGTAGCCTACGCTGTTCCGGAAATCCTGAAGAGTCCACAAACGCGCTCCCTGCTCGTGAAGAGTGACAATCCGTTAGAGACCCTCGAGCCGCATGAAGATTTCAAGCAGGTTTTGACGACCTGGGTGTGGGTACGACACTGGGCCAACGCTATACAGAGCCATTTCTCTCCGTTTGGCTTCTTTCAGGATCCCGAGACAAGCATCAAGCTGCGGAGAAAGCGAAGAGGATACAACAACGGTGCAAAGAAGAACAAGACTACACGGGCGGAGCGAGATGCTAGAGAAAAAGAAATGCTCAGGGAGACCGAAATGATAGCAAGCCACATACAGTTCTATCAGGGCGTGTGGTTTGGCGCTGAAAAGCTATGGGTCGGAGATGTGGCCCGAGTCGCCGGTACTTATAGAAGGTCTTCGAAGGAGCAGGAACATGCCAATGCAGCACACGTCCAGCTATATGCAGGCCGTAGTCGGCGAGACGGTAAGGGACAGCTCGTCAAGCTCGACGGGTACTCAGTCAGCGGAGAGGCCGCAGGCAAACCGGCCTTTTTTCAGATCACGCATATTTACCGCGTGCCTGGAAATGATGGATCGCCTGGGACTTTGACCTTTGACGGTACATTCTATGAGTTGATCGAGGAGGAGGAGGATCCTTGGAATGATGAGAAGAGGCCTCCCTCGCTGTATGATGACATGCAAGGTGTTCTGGACACGAGCGATTCTTCCTCTACCGATCAAGACTATGTTATTGATCCCATCACTGGGGCCAAGAAGCTGGATTGCAGCATACCAAGCATGTACAGAAGAACTCTCATGCCTCCCGCTCCAGCAGGGTACAGATTCAAACCACTCCAGAGACGCGATGGCGCAGCCGATGATGAGACAGCTGCTGGTATACCTGCTTTCATGCTCGCAGGGTGAGTTATTGCTTCACTCAAATCCAGATCTTTCATCCGCAGCTATTGAAACAAGCTGACTTATGCTTTACCGCAGGCGATACTACGATTCTGGCGTGCTCTTCCCCGATTCGGGAGATGTGCAGTCCCGTAAACTGGTTAAGTCGTGCTCAGGCAAGGTCTTCCGCCCCGAGACAACGATGGGACCGATTTATTGGACACAAAATCGTCGCAGCATGATACGAGGAAGTAAACGGCGAGCAACTCGAGACACGAGCAATTTCTTCGCGGAACGTGAGCGAAGAGAAAGAAATGAAAGACAACAGGAGAAGATCCGTGAGGAGAGGAGAGCAGCTGGTGACTAGGAAGAGGATTCAGATGATGGACCCACGGTGTCTACCTCGAGGGCGCCCGCCGCCTCTGTATCAAAGCAAACGACGGTCACAATAGACGACGATGACGCAGAGGATTTAGATGTCATTAGGACAGCTGCCAGTAGGGCATCACGGGGCTGACTACCTCAGTATAGTAGCTTGGTGCAAGTAGGATATTCAAGTCAGATCCAGCCAAGCCGAGGAACTTCCGCGGCTATCGCGTGCCCGCGAGCGTTCCGCGTATATTAGCGTGCATCTGCGTAAAA
Source organism: Cystobasidium sp. 2NF920 (assembly GCA_023628255.1). Lineage (NCBI taxonomy): Eukaryota > Fungi > Basidiomycota > Cystobasidiomycetes > Cystobasidiales > Cystobasidiaceae > Cystobasidium > Cystobasidium sp. 2NF920. The sequence goes on from JAMALA010000052.1 coordinate 46,823, forward strand.
AGAACAGATCAACCAGTATATTGATGGGCAGCTGCCATCTACTTTGGCTGACCCTCGGCCCTCTTTCCCTTCATATTCCTACTAGCCGAAGTCGCTTACATAATTCAGGTCGGAACCTCCTCGCTTCTTCAACTGACGTCAGATCTCCGGCACCCTTCAGACCAGCTCGGACGTCTTGAGCTCTAATCATTCCGCAATCAAGGTATCTCGCACCGACAGCTCCTTGAATGAAACCGAAGTAGCCTCAATCGGGCATGCCACCGGGCATCACCCATGCCCGAAGCCGCTCGACCGATAAGAAAAGGCCTTGGCGGTAGTCGGGCATGACCGTGTAAACATCGGGACGGTCATCCCGGTGGCCTCGGATGCATCGATTACCATTCTCTCGTACTGTCGCAAAGCGGATGTATGACGATACCAGTACTGAACATGGTTGAAAGATGTCTCGATGACAGTCGATGGCCACCGGTACTGCCAGCTAGCTCGCTTTCGCAGCGAGATCGCTCAGCTCACCAAGTCTGTAGCTGAGTGACATGTGTCCTACTTCACGTGGATATCAGTCATTTCCTTCTTTCATCTCCCAACATCACCTGCAGACCCAAAAGTCGCCTAGGTGTCTGCTAAGTAATTGGCAGCAATTTTGGCCTGAGCAGCAGAATCCGCAAGAAGCAGCTTCGATAAAGCAAGATGCATCAGCGCAGCAATACCAATGAGAAGTACACAAAGCTTCCAGACTGGTTCGCTGAATCCTTCTGTGAGCTGTGTCGCTTACGATTCGCTGTTATGTGTTGGTAGTGGCTGAGGATCTCAATGTCCTTACAGTCGGACAATTAGTTTACAAGTGCGCGGGAGTAAAGGCTTCATGGTACCCTGAGGAGGATAAGAACTGGCAAGTGCCCGAGAAGTACTTCCGAACCAAGGGACATGACATAAATGTCGTCGAGAATTATCTTGAAAAGCAGAAGAAGCAGCAAGAACGCATCAAAGATCTGCAAGCATACCAGGAAAGACAAGATGATGAAGAGCAGACGCGCAATGAGAAGAGAAGGAATGTACAAAGCGATGTTGATACACATGTGAGATCGTCTGGGGACAGCCAAAACACAGTCATTGGAACACCACCTCGCGTAGACAGTAACGGCGGTGACCAGAAAGGTGGCGATTTCGCACAGCTCCAGAAGGACAAGAGCCACCATCCATCCAAGGTAGTCGCTAGCTGGGGACGGATTCATGACAAAAACCAAAGTCAAGGAACTCCCGTCATTGAAGAAGATGACAATACACATCCTTCGCTCATCCTGGCCAAGGAGGACGATAATATAGTCACTTGGTATGGCCCGGGCGATCCGGCTAATCCCCAAAATTGGTCGGTCATCAAGAAGTGCTGGACAACATTCTTATTGTGTCTCTTGACCTTCTCCATCTACATCGGTAGCGCAATCTATGCTCCAGGTGAACTTCGCTCCACAACCTACCATGTCTCTATACCTTGACTGACTTCTCACTTCGCTACCAGGCTATGAGAGTATCATAATGGAGTTCGGCACGAACCACACCATTGCAACATTGGGATTGACACTCTTCGTCATTGGATATGGTGTCGGTCCCCTCTTCCTAGCACCATTAAGCGAAATACCAGCCATCGGAAGGAATCCTCCATACGTTATAACGCTCGCCATCTTCGTCATACTCCAACCCATCACTGCTACAGTACAGAATATACCAGGATTTCTGGTTCTCCGTTTCCTTGCAGGATTTGTAGGATCCCCGGCTTTGGCAACAGGTAATGTCGCATGTCCCTGCGAACACTGTACGTTACCTTCGTTACTTACTGAAGGCTTCCTTGTTCAGGTGGTGCTTCGCTTGGAGACATGTTCTCTCCCAAGACTAGGCCATATGCTTTGGGATGCTGGGGTTTAGCTGTGAGCTCGCTCTACTTGCACGGATTTCCTTGTCGTGCTGACCTCGACCGTACTATAGGCTATTCAAGGACCTGTTCTGGGACCTTTGCTCGGAGGGTTCGCTATCCAAGCTAAGAACTGGCGTTGGGTAAGTCAAAATCGTCTTTGATGACAACGGCAGAAGCCATGTCCCATATTCTAAGGAAATGACTTTGATCTCATCCCTGTTTCAGGCTTTCTGGATCCTGTTGTGTGAGTGTCCAAGTATTCCCTAAGCTATAGCCATATAAGCTGACGACTACAATTTGATATAACACAGGGCTGGACGGCTTTTGTCTTCTCATGCTCATTTTCTTCTTTCCTGAAACTTCATCGGCAACAATCTTGCTCAAGCGCGCAAAACGACTCCGCAAGAGAACAGGCAATGAAAACCTAAGATCAGAATCGGAGATCCAATCTTCACAGATGACTGCTAAGGATGTAGCGATGATGACTTTAGTGTTACCCGTTTGGCTGTCTCTCTCGGAGCCTATTTGTTTCTTCTTGAATTGTGAGCGCTCAACATCTTTGTTGCTCTACCTCTGCATCAGACTGATTGAAGCCGATTCAGTATACATCGGACTAGTTTATGCCGTAAGCTGCCTTGAAGGGAGTCGTTGCTTCAAGCTAATAGGGCTGACGGTTGAATCCTTCACTTTAGATTTTATACGTTTGGATCGAATCCTTCTCACTCGTCTTTGTCCAAATTTACGGCTTCAATCTGGGAGAGAATGGTCTCGCATATCTTGGTGTAAGCGTTCCTCCCTAGTAAAACATCGAGAGATTTTCCAGCTGATGCAGATTACCGCACTGATTATGCAGCTCCTCATCGGTGGCATAGTCACCTACCTCGGTTTCTGCATCTACAACTGGAAGATCCAAGTGCCTGAAATCCGAGCAACAGGGGACCGTTTACCACCTGAGAGAAGGCTCCAACCAGCTATGCTAGGCAGTATCTTCCTACCCATCTGTCTCTTTTCCTTCGGAGCAACATCAATGCCAAGTATACACTGGATAGTCCCCATCATCTGTTCTTCCTTTTTCTCCGTAGGCGTATTCTGCTTATTCGGTAGCGTACTCAATTACCTTCAAGATGCATACCCCGAAAGGGTAGCTTCAGTACTTGCTGGCAATGATTTCTTCAGAAGTATGATGGGTGCTTGTTTCCCCCTTTTTAGCATTCAAATGTTCCAAAAGCTTGGATTCCGTGTCTTTTGGGGATGCGTACTGTTAGGATGCCTCACTATCGTCTTTATCCCTATACCGTTTGTGCTGTACAGAGTGAGTCTACATCCCTATCGGATCAACATGCAGCTCAATAGACTGACACTGACTTGTTCGCTTTCATCGTCTCTCCAGTACGGCAGGAATATCCGGATGCGGTCAAAGTATGCTAGACACGATATCTAAGCAGGGATATCTACTCGTTCCTCTTTCAGCATGTTCACACATACAAAGATACCCGTTCGAAGCAACTAAGAATACCAACATTACTAGTTTCCCAACGAAACCTGATAATTCGTAGATAACCCAGGTCAGATTCAGTCTATGCACAAGTGTGTGATCTTCGATTTTCAATAGGAGCAGAATACTACATCAATACTGCTTGTTTCCAGTTGGCTGCCTTTCCACGGATATGCAGGCGAACGACATGATCGGCTCGAAATCTGGCTCCGAGCTCCAACCGATGCCATCGGAATCACAGAGATTGTGCGCGCATGAGTAAGGGCTTGCTCAAATTGCACAGATCCATCATATCGCTCTGAACAGTCATCTAAGCGCTCTCTGAATCACTCATTCTTTGCATGCTACCCCGGCGCACGTGAGCGGTAATATAGAATAGTATGACGCGGGTTTTCCGAATGATCGATGGCTGGCGATGGCAAAGTGACAGTCACGAGTAAACGCCCTCTTAACGCCGTGTAGCAATTTGCACGGATATCGTGAGCAGTTGATTGAGCAGGTTTTGATCATCATCATTCATCATTGATTGAGCGATAACTTGCTCTTCCTCAACTACCTGAATCATTCAATTACTCTTTCAGCTCTCTCTCTTCTCTCTTCCGCAGAAATCTTCATTCGACAAGCCCGCCTGGATCGTCATATACGGTAGACCACTGCTGATCCCTGCGTGACAAGGGCACTTCTAGGACATCACAGTCTTTGGAACACCAGCTCCAGGAACCAGATAGTCCAGCAAAGGATACGTCAAGATGCACGAACGCAGTGAAACTAGCGAGAAGCACACACGGATTCCAGACTGGTTTGCAGAATCATTCTGTACGTCTGTCTTGCTTGTAACGCTGTGTCGATCGGGACATTTCTCTGACGCTTGCTTCTCTTTACCTTTATACAGTCGGGCAAATCATCTACAAGGCTGGCAAAGGCAAGACAGCATGGTACCCTGAAGAAGATGAGAGCTGGCAAGTACCAGAGAAGTATACCCGCACCAAAGGACAAGACATCGATGTCGTCAAAAACTACCTCGAAAAGCAAAAGAAGCAGCAAGAAAGAGCCAAAGAACGACAGGAACATCAGGAAAGACAGGATGATGAAGCTCAAATTGCCAATGAAAAGGGTAACAAGAACAACAGCGAAGGAGTAGATGCTAGGGTTAGATCATCCCGCGATAGTCAGGATACTGCAGTCGGAACGCCACCTCGCGTAGACAGCGGCAATGGTGCCGGTGACAAGAGGGGCGAAAACAGCGACCTGTCCAAGCGTCAGACCGACAAGAACCATCACCCTTCCAAGGTCGTGGCCTCTTGGGGGCGTATACACGAGAAGAACCAAGCTTCAGACGGGCCTGACATCGCCGATGATGATGATACCCATCCAGACCTGACCTTGGCTGAGAAAGACGATAATATAGTCACCTGGTATGGTCCTGCCGATCCTGCAAACCCACAGAATTGGTCTGTCGTCAAGAAGTGCTGGACTACTTTCTTATTGTGTCTGTTGACGTTCTCCATCTATATTGGAAGTGCAATCTATTCACCTGGTGAGTTGCGTTTAAATCATCGAATACCTCTCTCATTCCAACCCAACTTGCTGAAATGTCCCTCCCCTACTTTGTTTCGCCAGGTTATGAGAGTCTCATCATGGAGTTCGGCACAAATCATACCATCGCAACACTCGGATTGACGCTCTTCGTTATCGGTTACGGTATCGGACCTCTTTTCCTCGCTCCTCTGAGTGAAATACCAGCAATAGGAAGAACTCCCCCCTATGTCATTACATTGGCTCTGTTTGTCATTCTTCAACCTATCACAGCTACTGTTCAGAATATTCCTGGCCTACTTGTCCTGCGATTCTTGGCTGGTTTTATTGGTAGTCCTGTCCTAGCTACCGGAGGAGCTTCTTTGGGAGATATGTTCTCACCCAAGACGAGACCTTACGCTATTGGAGTCTGGGGTCTAGCAGTAGGTCTTTCGTTCAGCTCAGCTGTTCTGTCACGCTACGTATGTTCGCAGTCCCACTGACATGCATTCCCTTGGATTTTCAGGCCGTTCAAGGTCCTGTTCTGGGTCCTTTACTCGGTGGTTTCGCTATTCAAGCTAAGAATTGGCGATGGGTACGTCTTTACTCCCAGTATTACTCAAGCCTAAGGGGTTTCTGACTTTTTTCTCTGCATGTACCCCTTTTTCCTTCCAGGCCTTCTGGATCTTGCTTTGTGAGCTCGTCTTCTTTCAATGGTATAATCCTTCCCATTGACTGACTAAATTACGGGAATCTTTCTCTCTTTCATTCTTCCTCACAGGGCTCGATGGTTTCTGCCTCGTCATGCTCATCTTCTTCTTCCCCGAAACATCATCGAACACAATCCTACTTAAAAGAGCTCAGCGACTACGCAAGCGAACCGGAAATGAGAATCTACGCTCGGAATCCGAAATTCAAGCTTCTCAGATGACTGGAAAGGATATTGCTATGATGACGCTCGTACTACCTATTTGGATGTCTATTTCCGAGCCTATTTGCTTAATGTTGAACCGTGAGTAGGGTTTTGCATATACGTAATGCAGTCATGGCTCGAGCTAATTTGTCGTGTCTTTGCTATTGTGCAGTGTATATCGGTCTCGTGTACTCTGTAAGCCCTGCCATTTCCCCCGTCCTCCTCAGGCGGCTTCTAACTCTCATGCATTATTATCAGATCTTATACGTCTGGATCGAGTCTTTTTCGCTCGTCTTCGTCGAGATTTACGGATTCAACCTAGGTCTCAATGGCTTGGCATACATGGGTGTAAGCACAATGATTCTCTTCAGCATCCTTAATAAGTTGAGCTAACTTTGTTCTTTCCACCTTCGTCTGATAGCTCTTCGTTGGCGGTGTTATCACCTATATCGGTTTCTGCATCTACAACTGGAAGGTGCAGATTCCCGAGATTCGAAAGACAGGCAACCGAATGCCGCCCGAGCGCCGGCTTCCAGTCGCCATGTTCGGCAGTATCTGGCTACCCATCTGCTTGTTCTCCTTTGGTGCAACATCGATGCCGAGCATTCACTGGATCGTGCCAATTATCTGCTCTTCCTTCTTCTCAGTCGGAACTTTCTTGCTCTTCCAGAGTGTCCTCAACTACCTGCAAGATGCATACCCTGAAAAAGCAGCTTCGGTACTTGCTGGAAATGACTTTTTTAGAAGTATGATGGGCGCTTGCTTCCCTCTCTTCGCTATCCAGATGTTCCAGAGGCTTGGCTTTCACGTCTTCTGGGGATGCGTACTACTGGGATGCCTCACCATCCTTTTCGTCCCTATACCATTCGTCCTATACCGAGTAAGTCGCCTGCAAGATCTTGAGTTCAGCAGTACTTTCTTGCTGACGCACAAATGCTTTGCTTCGCTAGTACGGTCGAACTATTCGCATGCGATCAAAATATGCTAGACACGACATCTAAGCCCGTCTCCTTAGCAAAGCATTGCAATTTTGCATCAAAATATACCCGCTCTTAGCAGTTAGACTGCTCTAGCTTAATTTACCATTGAACCGTCTGCATTTGTGTAGCCATAGATGATTTGCACAAGTACTCTGCTGCAACGTGTCTCTTCCGTATAGTCCACAGCTTCGTCCTGACCTTGCGCCATCAATCTCAAATATGAAGGTGTGGGTTTTCCGAGAGGAGACCTTGGCATACAGGCGGAATCCTTGCGTTGGGATCTTCTGAGCCTTATAATCCGGCGGCGCAGAAAGCTTTGAGAGTAGATCTAAACGCTTAACACTCCTTGCCAATGGCGGGAGTAGAGTATCTCTGGTACTTAGTCACACACCCGCAAGGGATCATGCCGACTCGAGGAGGAAGTTCTGATAATTTTCATCGTTTCTAAGCCAGCTGGAGAAAGGTGCGCCTTTGTGATCCCGAAGAGCGGCTTTAGCGCCTTGATACGCTGTAGACCCTTGCTTCGCCTGAAAGTAAGTATCGACTGCGGGTATCGGTAGCCTGGCATCAGTTGGAAGGATAGCACGCAATTCATGCCAGGCTTCAAATAGCTTCACGCGACATATGCGAGATCTAAAGCATAGAAGCATGTCAGTTCGCGACCCGAACAGCAGATGGCAACTGTCCGCACATTGCTTTGCTCTTCTGCGGAATACCGTGCTTGACGGGAGCACCCTGTTTGACCCCTTGAGATATCACTTCGGTTTCTAAGTCGCGTATCCAGGATAAGCTTTCATGGCACCCAGTTTGTGTTGTTGCGCTATCATTCGAACCCAGCTTCGCGTGAGGATAACCCTGATAAGTGAACAGTATTGTAGGCTGATGTACATGGTAAGGCAGCTGAAGGTCTATGCCAGGAATATCAGTATCGATGTCAGCTGGGGTTGTCCAGAAGGTGACAAACGGCTACTTTACCTTTCATGTCGCCTAAGCGGTCAACTAGCGCTCTTTGACACTCTGCGGCAATTTCAGCCCGAAATTCGGCCGGAACCCCGCCAAAGACGTATGTGTCGATGTAGACTGGCTCGAGAAGGTATGAGAGCAGTGCACCCTGGACCCCTAAAACAGTGTAGGTCGCCAACTTGTCCGAGCACGATAGCGAAGTTGTCGATATGGCGTCGGCCCTTGCTGTGAACCCGTTTAAGCAACATCAGCATCAGCTCAAAGCTCCAAATCCACTTTGGTCAAAAGTTCACATACCAGGCTTGGTACGTAGTGCCGACGACGTATTGAAGCCTTGTCTACCTCTAGCTAGGCCAGTCGAGACCACCGGCTGGTCTTCAACATATGCCGCCGCAACATCCGGATCTTGTAGTTTCGCTAACAGCTTCATTGATGCGTCTCCGCCTACGTTTCAAAGATGTCAAGCGGTGCTCAGTAGCAGTAGGTGAATCCAGCTTTCGAAGTACATCTTACATGGAAGCGTACTGATGTACATGGCCAGCGTGTACTTCGGCTTTAGCCGCAGAAAAGGGCCATGGTCCACATTCGGTTCCAGACGGTCAGAGGGATTACTCTCTTCCTCACTGTAGTGGAGGTCGAGTTGCCTATACAGCCACAGCCGTAGACCGCGTCTTGCAATTATTTCGGCATGCGAGTCGTGCAGTACGTCTCCATAGAGTGGTAGCTTGTCCGCGGGGAGACATTTCAGTCCAGTACTTGAGTGAGAAGAAGTGACATGAGCATGTGTACAGCTAGGTAAGAGCGCTACAGGCTGCCTTTGCAGCATTTCTCGCAGCTCACCCAAGAGAAACGACTTCTAGGTGATCGGCCACCGTATCGTGCAGGACGAAGCCAGCAAGAACGCTCCATTCGCGCACTCCATCTTTACGCAGGCGTGGCTTGCCTTTTGGACCAAGGCTCTTGTATATATCGAGACAGGCTTTCGCTATGCGGTCTTCGAAAGTCAAGTCGGAGCTCTGCATGCGAGATTTTGGCGGTCAAAGCGAAGGCAACATCTGGTGCACGTGAATAGCGCAAAGACAACGAGGAGCAAGGCGTAAAGAGAGGATCGTTTCTGTTTGCATCCCGGATCAGACGCTATTGCTACAACAAATGTCAGGCCTTACAAAGGTTTGCAACATATTCCACTTATGCGACATATTATTCCCAATCCGATACTTCTTCCAACCCAATTTTAGGCGGCTGCCCATAACTCCATCTCATCATCTTGTCGAAAAATGGCATAGTGATAGCATAAACAGGATGTACAGCAATGACTTCATTGTCGACCGCACTGTCATTTCGGCCAACGATAATCTTCCGTGATTCATCTTCTTTCCAAGCTAAGGCTGAAATGAAGATGTCCTTCATTCGTTTGTTGGCTTCTTCCAATGATTCGTTCTTGCCTTTTACTATGGCTAAAGGCTTTGCTGTTTCTGCGTCTGAGGATGAAGAGGAAGACGAGGCATCGATGACGTCTACCCATTCACTCGTCAGGTCTTCAATGACATCTGGAGTCTTGTACTCCACGACATGCTGAGCAGCCGCTAGCCCAGATAGATTGTAGCATGTGTGATACGCATCTGTTCCTTTACCAGGTTTATCTCTCAATCCTCCATGCGGGCCTTGAGCGGCGATAAGAACGTATTCTTGGAGACCAACACGGCTATAAAGCTCCGCTCGAGCTGCATTTGTATCATCTGCGTTTTCGCTCCCTAGCATCGCATCAAGAATGTTGAACAAGCCGCCACACCACCAAGAATAGCATCCATCTACGAGCTTGTTTGAGCGACCTCTGAATCCTCCAGCTTCGATTGGCAGACCTTGCATGTGAGTCGCCCATCGCAATAAAGCACGCGCATTCAGCGGTGCGATATTCGATTTTGATGCTTGTCCATTTGCAGAAGATGGAGATGACACTTGAAGAACAGGCGAAGCCAGGAGAGCAAAGTAAGACGCAAGAGCGCAATATGAATACCCTCCATGGGCTTCACCTAGAGGCGCCGAAACTGTTGAACCTGGATACGAGGCTGACGCTAGACCACCTTCATATGTCTGGCAGCTAGGAACACAATGCAAAGAGCCACTAGTCAGTGGTCGTCAAAGGTTCTAAACGGACAAACGTTATTACCTAGCTATGAACTCGAATGTCCCACGTGCCAGATCCGGAGTGAGTATATTCAGCAGGACCGCAACCGTCAAGGCGCAATAGCATCCTCTGAATTCGAAACAGCCATCAGCCATGTCATCCATAACCGTTAGACAGGGGGATGGGCACACCTGACATCCACCTCTCCTCCTTTATGCATGACAAAGCTACCGTCCGGTTGCTTCAGAGTCAGCATCCAGTCATGTATAGCTTGTCTAAGCGTTATACCAATTTCGTCAGCGCAGGGCCTCCGTGATAACGAGGAAACTAAGCGAACCTATCAATCCAGTCCCAAGCGGAATTACTTCCGTCATCTAGGTATGCCAATGCCGACACACTAGCATAAGTAGGAGCCAAATGCGCCATCTGACCAGGTCCTCCACCAAATCCGCCTTGTTCCGCATTCCAAAAGCTCTTAATGGTAGCGATACCTTGTTCTTTGCCAGGAGCATCGAGAACTCCATCCATGATAGCTAGCGAATGGGTGACCCAAAATAATAGCCATGGTCTTGACGCGTCCAGTGTCGTGTACGGAGCAGGCAAAGGTCGTAATATGCCGCCTAGCCAGCGAGCATGAGCTGCCCTGTTCAACTCGATCTTGTTGATGTCCAGTACGGCAGCTTTGGCTTTACTGCTGCCTACTGCTGGCTGAGGTATGTATAACGATAAAAGCTGTCGGATCTCCTGCTCGGTCTTTACTTGTTCAAGCGAGGTATCGGTGATGACATCGTCCGTGGGCATATGAACGAGTGGATGGGCCAGACATGATGCAGGGAGTACGCTCGTCATGATGAGCAGTTCTTCGAGGCTGCTGGTGCTATCGTGACTGGGTCACTTGCTATGAATGCTTTTGAGGAGATTCGACGTGATCGCGCAGAAAGCAGGAAGATTGTCCAGGCAAACGACCACAGGATAGAGAAAGCGCAGCTCGGTTGACCCTTGTTAAGTGCTGTCTTCACGGATCATGCTGTGTTGGTAAGAACATGAGAGCAGCTTGTCGCAAAGGCTTTCATGTCGAATCAATAAGAAGCTTGAATGGCTGCCTTTGCTTCTTATGGCCAACAATAAGGAACGGAATGGTGGCAAATAAGCATGGAACAAAGCAAGTCTGAGGAGGTTCGCTATCTTAGGTCAGAAGAGGAGCAGCACATCTGGGTGTATCCGTCGACTACCGTAGATGCCTCCAGCGACCTGCAGAAAGCAAGTCATGGCGTTGCCGACTTTGTCGATCACGACCGGCGGACTTTCGAGATCTGAAAGATTGCTATTGCTACTCTGACTGATACGCTTTAACACGAAAAGACCGCAAGCTAGAACAGCGAGTGTAAGAGGCTCTACGATGCCATGCGTCGCTTCACGCCTCTGCTGGCACAGGCGCGCTCTACGCCTCTGCCCGACCCTTTCCAGATCCTAGCTGTCCCGAAGACTGCAAGTAGCAAGGAAATCAAGCAGGCATACTTTGCGCTCGTCAAGAAGCATCATCCAGACAGACCTGCTTCTTCCAAGCCTAAAGGATGTGATTTCAAGGTCGGTTGCTCGTTCTTCATTCCACTGTCTGTGTATCCGGGTCACTGATGAGTCTGGTAAATGACAGGACATAGTCGCCGCATATGACCTCCTTCGCGACCCGGTGAAACGGCACCAATTCACTACATATGGCATGGGATGGGGTGATGCACCTCGCTCGAGTCCTCGACCAGACATGGGCTTCAATTACGATAATGTCCATAACCCGTGGAAGCGACGTGACGGGACACAATCGAAGTATCGCCACGCATATCAGCGACCTCGCTATCCTTCATCAAATTGGGACTATGGCCACTCGGACAGTACAGAATTCTACTCTGCGAACTGGAAATCAGGCAACTCATCGGAGAATACAAGTGGGATGTATACATCGAATGCTGCTTTTATAAGCATACTGGCAGGAATGTCGGCTCTGCTGTATTCTGTCCAATACTGGAGACTTGCACCGCCAATGCCATCGAGTAGCTCGTCAACTTCGTTCCCTCAGGCTCTCATGGGTGGTGATCCAATGGAGGCTCCTATATTCAAGCAGAGCTCAATGATGCGAGGAAGAGACAGGCATCATGAGGAAGCGAGTAGAGCACTAGGTACCGCAAGAGAGAATGCTAGAAAGCACGGCAATGCAAGGAGAGAAGAATTACGGTACGCATAAAGCAATCACGATTTCTAAACATATGCATAATTTGCTGACGCGAAGTGTTCCTTTTCTTTTGCTAGGCGACGAGTTCGGGAGAATGCACTCGAGACAGTCGAAGCAGGCAACATCGGGACAGGGCATACTTTTGCAGAAGCGCAGAATGAAAAGGAAGAAGCATCATCCAGCAAACTAAGATCAAGTAATGACACGTCTCTTCAAAAGGCTGACAATACCTACGCAAATCCACATAAATACGTTCGTCAGCAAGTGCCCCCTTCAGAGCGTAGCTTGCGCAAACCTGCGCTTCGAAGCGATACGCCATCACAAGCTGCATTGTTCAATAAGAAGAGGGAAACAGCGGAAATCCCTACTTCAGAAGCACAGGCTTGATTCGTGCAGATCCTCAAAGCGGCTGCAGCTCGTTTCCTTTATGGCTATGTAGCAGTATTGTGTTATTTGCCACCCTCTTGTAGCTTCAAGGAAATGCTTCATCATCCTTCCACAGAATATCTGATAAGGCCACACAATATCCGCTGGCTGCATGTAACGAAGGGCGCGTTCGTTGACTAATGCATGCCTGAGCTGCAGTAACTGGACCAGATTAAAGCGAGTGACCAAATTAAGCGAGTGAATGAGAGAGCTCTTATGTAAAGTACACCAATGTCAACGATGAAAACATAACCAAGACTTCTAAATGAATGAATGAAAGAACCAGGGATCTAAATTAAGCACGGCCAGAAGAACTGAAAACTAAAGTGAACGAATGAATATAGCTTGGCCGATTATGTGACTACCTTACTGATCTAATGCCTGCGAATCTTGACGACAGGTCTGCAAAGCGGAAACTCGAAAGGGAAGCAGGAGAACCTTGCAGTTTCGGGGTCCTACTCCGTGACCTACGATTCTTTCAAGCGCCGCCAGCTTCGAGTTTCTTTCCTTTCACCGAAACGTCTCTCACGATAAGAGCGAACAGCGAAGCGATGGCTCCGGAAGGGACCGCAATAATGAAGACATACTTCAAAGCTTGAGCATAAGCATGAATGACGCCGGGTTGTTGGGCGACATCAATAGTCTTGATAGCTTCGACTGAGCTTCGTACGATTACGGGAGCATCAGGTGCGAATTCAGCGAGAGTCTTTCCAAGTTGATTGGTGAAAATGGTGTTTGCGATAGCTACACCGATGGTGCCGCCGATGAGCTGGACGAAGGTGATTAGACCTGTTCGTTGAGGAATTTCGAGTGGATTTTCGCAATCTGCTTGTACAGCGATGATGGTCTAATGCACCAGAACGGCATATTTGTTCAGCTTTTGATCGTCACTGTGACGCTATTGAGGCAAAGCTGGCTCACCTGCTGGAAAACAAGACCAATACCCAGAGCTAAGATGATTTGGTATCCGATAAGTTTAGCAGATGAGGTATGTTCATCGACAGTGTAGAAGAGTCCACCTCCAATGCAGAGGAACCACGGGCCAAATACTAGGATCCACTTGTATCTTCCGAATGCCGTGACGATACCGCCTGAGACACCCGCTGCTAGAGTTACTGCAATCATGAAAGGAAGGATCTGTGGCAACAACAGCATTAGGACTCTGTTTTGAGCGTCACCAAAGGTGCGCTCCACAATAGACTTACATCAATACCAGCTTTGCTAGCAGATCGTCCTCTTGTAGCTTCGTACTGTTCCGTACAGTCAAACAGGAATCGCATCAGCAGGTGTTCTTTTAACGCTGGCACTTCTTTTTGCGAACGCAGAGGCAGCTTCGCATTTGACCCAACTCGTCAAGGTTGCAACCAGCCGGTCAGTTGGTTGCGACCTTGACGACTTGGGTCAAAATGCGATTCATTCACGGCGACCAGTCCAAGTTTATCCTGCCACCGATGTTTTATATCTTGTACTTGAGTGGTGGCACTCACGTAAATGGGAAGATAGTAGATACCGACCAACATCGAGAAGAACAGGAAGAAAGCCATTCCAGAAGCTCCAATTTGAGTTCTATGCTTGTAATAAGCATAAGGGAATAGTTTCGTAGGACCCGCAAGGAAGTATTCATAGGCCGCGAATACGACGACAAGTGCGCCAAAAGCGCAGAAAGTACCGATGACTCTTCCGTCTGACCATGGGTATTGAACTCCTCCCCATTGGAGCGGTAGAACGAGACAGGTGATGATGGCTAGCATCAACGCACAGCCGATCCAGTCTAGGGAGAGGGTCTTGAATGCGATCGAAGTAGAAGCAGGATGCCATTTTCCCCGTGTCCAGCGGTTGATCTTGCGTCGTGTAAACTCTTCAATTTCAGGTGTCATAGGTGGAGCGGGTTGTGGGCCTAGAATGAACATGATGGCGGCAACAGTGACCTATGTACGATCGTAGGCATTTCCACCGGCCGGGAAGTCAGTGGCCAAGGATCTTAATGGAAACTGACACAAAAAGATGAGACTTACAGCTCCGATTGGAAGGTTTATGTAGAAGCACCACCTCCATGAGACGTGATCCGTGAAAGCCCCGCCAAGTAAAGGACCAATGACAGATGATACAGCGAATACGGCGCCGAACAGTCCAAACCTGGAGAAAGGTCACGAAGTGGTGATCAGCAAGCCTGCACAATATTTGGCGGAGATGCTCTTGACCAGAGACTCATCAACAGCTTCACGAAATAGAGAGTCTGTTCATCGGCGAGTCTAGGGGTGTAGGTAGAAGAAAGAGGAAGAGGAGTAGAGCGGACAGGGAGCAGGAGGCTTGGAGAAGAAGGGCGAATGATGGATAGAGACAGAAGAGACAAGCTGAAACTCTAACACTCACAGTCTAGGTCTTTGTTCCAAAGTAGTGACTTCGGCAATAATGGACAATACCGATACGAAAATACCAGCAGCGCCCAAACCAGCGAAAGCTCTTCCGAAGATGAGAACATTGACATCTTTTGCAACTGCGCAGATCAGAGAACCTATTTCGAATAGGATGATTGCGCTTAGATAGGTCCATTTTCGGTCGAAGACGGTAAGTGCTTGTCCGTATAGTAAAAGTAGGGCGGTCTGCAACGGTTAAACACGAGCGGAACGTGATGATAAGAAAAACGACGGGTGAAGATTGTCAATCAGAACTATGCTCGAGGATAGGATGAGGATGAAAACATCAGCCTACCTGAGTTAGGAAATAAGCAGAAGCAATCCAAGCTATTTGTTCCAACGCATTGAATTTGGAGGCGATCACGGGGAGAGCGGGAGCTAGAATAGTCTGATCCAGGGCGATGAGGAAGACAGAGAGTAGCATTCCAGCGAAGACAAGTGCCAGTTTGCCTGTTTGCGCGTATCAAGGGTATCATATTTGTGTGACGTGGTCGTGTGAGAGGGTGAGCGAGTCAGGGTTGTGTTATTCATGCACGTGGGGATTGTCGGAGGTGCGGTTCATCGAAAGGATGTCAAAGAAGCTGTCAGCAAGGTGCCGCCGTGATGAAGAGTAGAGAAATGTGATATGAACGCACTACCATGCAACAGCTTAGATTCATCCTGTACATAAGCGGGTTTGGACTGCTCCAAGTCCCGATCTGCAGTTACTTCGGGCGATGTTGGACCTGCTTCTGCTTTCCCAGAATCGCCAGTGATGGACTTGGACAGAGGACCATCTTGTGAGATGTCGCCTTGTTCGGTGACTGAGGATGATGAAGTGGTTGGGAGTTCGGTCGAGGGAGGTGTCTTTTCGTTGTCTATCTTTGTGTTGACTGGATTCATGGTTGGCGTCCTGTCCCAGTCTTTCTATGACTTGAGGAAGAAGCACGGGTGACTAGGTGGATAGTGAGCTGTGTGTCCCACTGTCAGTCGACTCCAGCTATGCAGCGAGTGGCAGTGAGTCGTGAAGGTTACGAAGAAGAGAGAAAAGAAGAGAAGAGAATTTGATGTGAAATGTTCAAACTTATTTGGCACGGCAAGCAGCACATGCTTCGATTTGGACAAAAGCATACGACTTCGGTCTTGTATTTGGTCTCGCTGCTCTCTCCACTTTGCCTTGCACTCGGCGATTAGAAAGCAGCCTTCGAAACGCGTGCGTGTCCCTCCGGCCGAAAAGGGCGAGAGATAGAGTAAAGGGAAAATACATGAAAAGAAAGGGAGATTAGCGTTGATTAGAATGCCCGTAGCTGACTTAGCGGACACGGCGCTCAGTCATCACCGAGAAGTCTGCAGTGCGTAATCATTGCATTTTGCTTTCTTTTGCCAGGCTTTTGTTGCGCGTCCTTCAGTGCTTCAGGATATGCATACCCCGGCCGTATCGGCTGGCATTCTTGCGATTTCCAGCACGTGCTTTTGTAGACAACTTATGTGTCGTAGCCCTTCGGCATCGTCGGGATTATGGAACTTTCACAGAAAGCTCGAACCTCGTCAGCTCACGGCAGAAGCACGATAAAATGCTTGACTGCCACGTCTGCTTGATGGTGCCATAGGTATACGCCGAACGGCTATGTGGCGCCGCGCTACAGATACCAGATCTTCTGGCTCTGTCGGCTATCGTCTCGGATTCTAAGATCGGGGGCTGACCGCGCTCGAGAACGCTTATGTAAGCTCGCTGTTGACCTCGTAAATACGTTTCTGCAATGTTGGCGTTCTTCCTCGTCAGTCTTCATAGTGAAGCCTTCCATTCGTGTACCGGTAGCCAGAACGGGTGCATGAAGAAATGATGCACACGAAACAGCCAACAGGAGGGAGAAGAGAAGAGAATAGAAGCGACAAGAACGAGTTTATTGAAAGAGAAAGTTCGTAAATGTGCCCGCCAAGGCTTATTCATAGAGGGATGAAATATTACCGCTTTGCTTTCCTTCAACTTTTGACTAAAGGTGCATTTCGCAAGAGTATTTTGCGATGACTTTTTTTTGGTCAGAGCTTTCTCGTCATAATCATATACATTTGGGAAGCTTCGATAATTAACTAGTCTCTATGGTAACATTGGTAAGTAAATCCTTTCGATTATCGGATGTCTTCTATAACCATCTTCTCTCCCGCACAATCGACTCGAAGGTTTCTAAAAGTAGTCCTTGATGGCTGTTTGTGCGTGCCTCTGGCCTACACGGCCCTGGCGAAGCCCTTACAATCGCCGAGGGACAAACGAAGTCAACAGCCCTTAACAAGCATGCATAATTTGCAGATCGCTTATAATTGCAAAAAAGAAACTATGTGCCTTCCACGATTGCGCGAATAGCTAATTGGAACTATTGAATTTGGGAATTATGCTACATGATGCCGAACTAAGCTTCGCCTTTGGCTTTTCTCTTTCTATTCTTAAATAGCAAATGCTCTTCTCTACTACCTTGCAGTTTTATAAAGTCATTCTCTCCATTTCCACCTGATATCTCCTTCAATACTGCTTCTAATGTCTCGTCGTGTGCTAGAATCACGTTCACATTGGGCTCGTGATCTTGTCGTGCCATTAACGCTAAGGTTCTCTTTGATTCCTCTATAGCGCATTATCAGAAAGAGTCAGCCTGTTACGTTGCATCAGAAATACTTTGTCTCAAATTGCAAGGCTATTTGCATCTCGAAGATGGAGGGATACCCAGATTACAACAGTCAGGAGAAAGTACGAGACTTACGAAGATCAACATCCATTGATTGTAACGATTCAGGGTCCGTCTCTCTCAAAGGAGAAATTTCATTATGTTTAGCTTTGAAGACACCGATAGGTGTTGGGTCTTGATAATCGATCAGACTTATATGGTGAGCTGCGTCTCCTCCTAGGAAGTAATAGAGTGATTCTTGTTCTCCCTCTTTGGTTGATACGCAGACTAGGGCACCTAGGTGACCTTCCATGTGCTACTCAGAAGAGGCACAGACCCACGCAAGCAGCTTTAGCAAAGCGTTCTTTTGAAGCCATGTAAACGAACTCACTCCTGGCGTATCCAGCAGTATCAGACTGCCATCACCAAAGAAATCGTACCCTCTCAAGTTGCCATACTTGCTCCACCCCACATCACCATCGCTTAAATGCTTCACCCTTCGATTTTCGATATCTTTCAAGTCTACAAATAGGGAATCGGCCAACTTTTGCTTATCTTTTAACTTGCTTGTATCGGTATATGGACCGAACTGGAGAATGGTTTGAAGTGGTAGATCTCTAATATCACCTATGTGATCACTGAATTCGAGATTTCACCTTCAGCTTGCAAAACGAATAAATTAGGAGGAGAAAGCGGTAAGCCTTACAAATGTGTATGACTGAATATGATAGTATCGATACTTTCGAGGTCTATACCGTTCGAACGTAGTATTTCCTGTGGTGAAGAGGGAGCTGTACATTTCCACACTTGGAACATTTTATCCAGCTTAGAAGGGTATTTGAGATCCTGCAGGCCGGGAAAGAGGACCGTGCATTGGCTTCAGTGCTCAGTTGCAACATAAGGTAAAATCGTGAAACAGTACATACCTTTCGCAAACCTAAGTCGAATAGTACGCGTCTTCCACTTCGTCGATGCTCAATTAGGAAGCTATAATCTGTCAGGAGCATGTCGCCTTTGTAGCCTTGTACAAACATGAAAGCTGGCATTGTAAGCGTGCCAGTCTTCAGACATCGTCGAAGTTACCATTCAGCAGCATCAGTTAATCAAGTATATCATTGAATCGCCACCGAAACAAGGTGCGTCACAAGTGCATGACCAAGTTTATAGGTGTTGCGGTGCATTGATACTGAAGCAGTCAGCGCATGGTTATAGAACAGGGAGATAATAACTGGCCGTACCTTCAGGAAAGAAAGAGAGCATGTTCCTGTCGGAACAGGCAGAGCTTCAAATGGCTGTTCCGACGGTTTTAGGGGCGTATTGTCCATGTCGGTCATACTGGTGCCTGGAAAGAGCTAAGATCTAATTGCGACAGGTAATACGACTAGTAGGGGAAGAAAGAGTAGAAAGTTGATTTCGGCTGATGATGCCGATGGTTGCCTGGTTACTATTGACAGTCTCCGCTTCACTGCGCGGTAGCAGGTGATCGGTCTGTATAAGGCAGAGCCTGGCAGCGCATATCTTCGTCGCTTTCTTGCGTAGTAGATGCAATTGTAAAGCATGCTCGGCAGCGCCAGAAGAGACAAGTAGATACTTTCGGAAATTAAGCTACAGCGCTACATGGAACTGTACATGCATCGCCGCTGGCACGATGAATCTGTAGCACACTTTGCTTCGGCCGGTCCCAGCGACAAAGGGCGTGAAAGAGGAACATTTCCTTTCAATTGTCGCTGTCAGCGAATAGACAACTCGTACTTGTCCAGAGAACTTTGCAACAGACTCAACACCTGTCCTTGCTGGCCTGCTTGCAGAAGTAGTCTGCGTGGATGGCGAATACGTATCAAGTGAATTACGATGATGCAGGTTTACCGAAGACGCTACTGGATTGGCGAAGGGAGCCACACAGACACTTTGATACAGCGAGGTACGAACCTATTCTCACCATTTTTTTACAGAGTCAATCATGTTAGCCCACATACTGATTCTTCCTTCCTCTACAGCCACCTGTGGACTAAACTCGACAGTGTTTTCGAAGAGCACAGCTTTAAACTATTTGTAACTAATCAGGACTACGAGTCCTCTTATACTTCGCCTATATCTCGAGAACGTACACCAGATGCATATCATTTCATACATCCAGGAGATGGAAGAGTTCACCGGTGCAGCTATGGCGATTTCGTGAGCTCCTTCGTGCTTGCTCTGTTCAGGTTTCACTCCCCAGCATTGACTCAGCTTCATCTTCCTTCTTTGAATATAGAGTAATAAGCTTGTCCCCGCAGTCTGCAAAGCAGACGGAAGACATGTCATGATTGAGCTCGTTCGTAAAGGCGGTCAAGGTCAAACAGAACTCGATATTCTCCGGCATTTTAGCCAACCTGCCCTTCGAGATCATCCACATAATCACGTCATTCCGCTTTTGGGAGAGATACGCTACAGCGATATGACCTTCGCCATTCTTCCTCTACTTGGTACAGATGTATTCAGTGTGCCGTGGTTCCGGAACTTTGACGAAGCCCTTGAGGCCATGGTGCAGACTTTCGAAGTGGGCAGTGCACCTAGACTGATGTTACCCTTGTACTGAACCGATCTTCATCACAGGGCTTGGCTTTCCTCCACTCGCATCTCGTCGCACATCGAGACTTGGGAAACACAGATATATTGTTAAATTTTGGCGGCTCGAGATGGGGACCAAACTTTCGCAAAGCTATCAATGAACGTATACCATTTAGAGAGCTTGGGAAATGTCGGTACTACTTCGTAGATTTTGAAATGGCTGTCAAGTACGACCAAGATTCGGATCCTGCTACGCATGTAGTGAAAGGCATGCCAACGCTTGAGCTACATGGACATGCTGATCCGAAAGCTTATGGAAAGGTAAGTCTTGTTGTGACTAGAATCCAATCGTGCTGACGTACTTCGGTGTAGCCCATGCCCCCGGAATGGACATCTGGCAAGGCGTATTGCCCATTTAAAAGCGATGTCTACCAACTAGGCAGACTTTGGCAACGAACATTAGCTGTGAGTCTGCCTTCAAAACAGTGAGTCAGACTCTGTAAAGCGGCCCCTGATTCCATAGCGTCGGTGCAGCTCGACGAGAAAGATGTGCAAGTGCTCGTCAAGCTTCTAGGCAGAATGACAGATCGGAACCCCAGCCATAGACCCGATATGGCGCATGCATTGTCCAGGCTGCTTGACTTCAGAGGAGGTCTATCTGCAGATATGCTGCTTAGAGGTGCGAAGGAGCAGGATTGGAACATCGCTCTTTGAGCTATTTTCGGGACGGTCTGCAGAGAGTGGTAGAGTCGCTAGGCGCACATCTCACAGCAGCGAGCACTATACTTGCATAGCCGTATAGCTTTCCAAGACGAGGCTTCTGTTAGTGAATACTACTTGTACTGGGGAAAAGACGGGGTTGCTATGGGAAAATGCCATCTTCCAAACCTTACAGTGAGGAAAGGAGAAAAGAGCGTGAAAGTATTTGCTACATTGAAGCTGTGACCTATGGAAGAACTGTACCAGAAAGAGGTAGTTGTGTATTTTACCTATGAGAACGACTATTAAAGAACACTATGAAAGACTTGAGGCATTCTTCGAGTAGGAAGAATGAGCCAAGAAAGAAGGCAGAAAGTTTGAGAATCTGCATCTACGAGCGGAGTCGTACAAGATGACAGGCTTGCTAAACAGGGTAAGTCGGTATCTTTGCTGTTATGCATGATGAAATGTAATGTGCTTGTAAAGGTATCTGAAAGCCTCGTTTGAGAACGAGGGCAACAGGTAGTTTTGCGAAGTTCGAAATGGGAGACAGGGTGGAGGAATAGGGGAGTCCGACAGATTTGTATGTACGGCTTGTACGAATTAGATTAGGCACTCAAGAGGGTGATAGTCCATTGTATGGAAAAGGATGGTGCAGCTATATAAGCCGTTCATTTTGGAATTGATGGGTAGCGATAATGTTCCGATGAAGTTAAAGAATTGCCACGCCAGTGTGGATTACTCCTATTCGACTGAAAAGCAGCCTAATCCTCCTCTCCAACATCACCCAGGTTGTTGACGACGCTCAGTCTATTTCTGTTGCGAGGTCTATCCTGGAATCCATGATGTTGACCTTGGTTTCCATTTTGATAATAACCATCATTATCATGATCCATTCCATAATCGTCACCTCCAAGATTCGATTCATTGTCACCGTACATAGGTCCAGCATGACCACCTGGTATAGCTTCGACTTGATAATTTCTAGCTGCTGTGGAAGCTATACTGCCTGTTCGTCCTAGACCTGCAGAGGCTGCTCCTGCTCCCATTCCAGCTGCAGCACCGGCAGCAGGTGCTGCGCTTCCACCTGGGCCTCCACCATAATAACCAGCATTCGGATCGTATCCTCCATAGTTTCCATATGGCTGTTGTTGACCTCCATACGCTTGTTGACCGCCATGAGAGAACTGTGATCCAGGAGGAGATTGATGATTGCCATCTTGAGATCCGTAATAATCTGATCCGTCATAGCCATTGTTACCACCACCTTGTGATCTATGAGCTTGATGAGCAGCGACAGCTCCTGCAGCTCCGAATCCGGCCATTCCAGCGGCTGCTGCACCAGCTCCACCTGCAGCACCAGGATAACCACCTGCATATCCAGCACCACCACCAGCTGTTCCAGCGGCGGAAGACAAGAAAGAAGGATCACGTTCTGACATCATCTTGCTTCCATTAGCGGATGAGCCACCGTGTCCGACAGCAGTAGTACCTTCTCCATCGAAGAGTTCATCATCATCCATATCGAATCGATTGTTTCCGGTAGGATGCGTAGGATTAGGATATAATCCAGCAGTAGTGCCTCCCGATCCAGTACCATCTCCTAAATCTGGCCATTTGAAGTCATCTCCAACACGTCCTTTGCGGCGTCTCCACCACCAGAACGCCAAGCCAGCTATCAGGAGAGCTCCTACGCCACCTCCGACCCCTGCACCTATTCCAACTTTAGCTCCACTGCTCAAGCCTGATGAGCCGGTCCCTGAGTTGTTTTGTTCGGCTCCAGTAGTAACTGGTATGCTCGCTGTAAGCGTTATAGATTGGATGGAGGTAAACGTGACGCCGGACTGCACAAGCGAAGTAATAGTGGAAAGATGGTCAGCTATGTCCACAGAAGAACACACAATAGTAGCTACTAGCTAATAGCATGGAAAACCTACCGTGACATATGTGACTGTCGATTCTTGCGTTGCAGTTGAGAGGGCTGTAAATAAATGATCAGAAACCAATCGACATCAATACCTGCCACTTTTTTTCGCCTTTGCCCCAATGTTCGAGAATCCCATAATAGGGAATTGCTCCTCCTGGGATGCGGGTTGCGAGAGTAATGAAAACGACACTTACACGTTGAAGTGGAAGGGTCGACAGTACTTGAAGTACTAGGGTCTGCTGCCGTACTGCTACCGGCTGCAGTTGATGAGCTGCCATCTGATGTACCTGTAGTATCAGATGCAGTAGAAGGCAAAGTAGAAGAGTCGGTAGGTGAGGTATTCGATGTAGTAGTGGAAGACGTAGATGAAGTAGAAGACGTACTGGAGGTAGAGCTCGTTGATGAAGTTGACGAGTCTGTAGCCGTGTCATCATCGCCGGGAGTTGCGGTGATGGTGAAAGAAGTGGAGATACCATCATCGAGAGTGGGTGTTATCGACGGGGAGAATGATGATGATGAAGGTGATGAGGTTGAGGTTGATGAAGAAGTGGATGTTGCAGATCCAAGAGTGGGAAAGATTGATGGTGAAAATGAGGAGGAAGTGGTAGGAGAACCGAGAGAAGGAGTAATAGAGGGCGTAAAAGAAGTGAGAGTAGATGCAAGGTCAGTAACAGAAGTCATACCGGGAGGGGATGGTGGTTGTGTACTTGAAGAAGTCGGAGAGGAAGAGGAAGAGGAGGAGCTGGAGCTGGACGAAGGGCTAGAACTTGAGGTTGTACTCGAACTTGAATTCGAGGATGAAGTAGCCGACGAACTGGGAGTGGAAGAGCTTGACGTCGCACTACTGCTACTACTACTTGATGTTGTTGACGACGTTGAGCCTGATGACAATCACGCCACGAGTTGAAAAACATGCATAAGAACTGTAGTCTTTCTCTTTCTGTATATTATTCTCTCTCTTTCCTCTGTACTTGATCTCCACTGGACGATGGAAAGTCTGGAATAGCCATGTGGCGCAGGAATTGAGTGGGAATAGAAACGAGCGGGAAAGGCGGACAGCAGGGCGAGACAGCTGTGTATCACAGCCAAGCGGGGAGGAAAAGGACAGGAGAGCTTCTACAGAATAGCACATGCAGCTCTGCTCCGCGACTGCTCAACCGCGAGTGAACATGTCTGCAGATACTCCTCGACGACGACGCTCGCAGCTCTGCACCGTCAACAAGACCTCATCTACAGCGATCGCTTCTTCGTCTGCGTCGTCGCCATCAAGCAGACATGCACGAAAGCAGGCAGGCAGGCTGTCACGGCGAGTCTAAGCAGCCCCTGAAGCGGCCACCAAGAAGTATGCGGCTCATTCCATCACGCTCAAGCCTTCTGTCCTGAAGTCTGTCTCCTGTCCGCCCCATTCTACGCTGGCTTTTGAAGAAGTAGAAGAAGGGCCATTTGTTGTGTGTGTATCCGAAAAGAGAAGGAGAGAGTGGGAGGGAAGGCCAGGGAGAAAGAGGAAAGAGGATAATGAGATAGAAGGGAATGCTTACCACCACCTCCAGAAGTCGTCGTCACGGTGCTTGATCCTCCAGGTAGGGTAGTCGTGCTACTGCCTCCTCCTCCTCCTCCTCCATCGCCGCCGCCGCCGCCGCCAGACGAAGAGATTGGATCTCTCGAAGGAGCAAGTGACGTTCCACTGTTGGCGTGTTCAGCCACGTATACACATTGAAAGAGTGTAGTCGTTTCATTATATTTTACAGCCAAGTTTGATGGTTGATTGTTTGAAAAAGCAATTTTGAAGACGGACCCAATATTGGGGGTGTTTGATGATATGCGAGAGTGGAGACTATCAGTATGAAGAGCAGCAAGACTGGGAGTGTAGATTGACAAGTAGACGTACGCTGAGCTACTCATTGTGTTCTAACGATGTCGGGCGTAACCACTATCCTTCAGTTGAGGGTATACTGCGTTGAGCAGAGCAGAGCAGAGGCAATGGGCAATGCAACAATGCAAACCGAGGTGACAGCAGTCGAATGACAGTTGCAAAGGCATGCGTGGTCGACAAAAGTAGAAGCAGGAGCACGCAACTCCATACGGCACACTCATGTAGCATACACACTCTGTCATCTGTTTCGTCAGGTGCCTAACTCTCGTATACACTGAGTCGACACTATGTCTCTGACGGCGCGAGAAACAGTCAAATAGCACGGGCAGAGTGTCATACTACTGCACTGCTGCAAGCGACAGACACGGAGGAGCATACAGCAACGACTAGAATCATGTTGTTTACTCAGTCCAGCGAGATCCTCTATCCCAGGCCTTCCCTTTGCCATGGTGATGGACCTTCCTTCCCTATTTACGCCTTCAGTCTTGCCGTTGACACATCTGGTGGTGGCAAATGCCTTGTTATTGACGCGACGAGAATAGAAACTGGCAAGGCTATCCTGAATCCTCAATGAAGTCCTCATGGCAGAGCATCTGGCAATATTGAATGACGATGTAACTATGTATCCACTGCGGACAGCATCGTAATAGGTGTGGCTTTTCTGCACCGCTTTTTACGTGTCTTGAAACATCGTCGGTGACAACCCCCGAAAATCCAATCTGACATTGATTTGAAGCCGGCCGAAATGGAAGAGTTGTCGATGGATGAGATTTTTCAGGTGACCCGGTACCTTTTTTCCCATGATCATGCGACATCAACATCTGATACCCGCCAGCTACGGCAGACCAACAAGACATATGCCTACAAATACACCAAGAACCTTCCGAGAGACGAGCGAGCAACCAGTGCGATGTATACTGCTCTTGAGAAAGATTGGTTGTGCCGGGCGGAATGTACCTGGTGTGCGAGATAGATCTGCTTTTTGAGCCGTGATGCACTGATCTACTCGTCATGGACCAGAGGTCGTATATGCGCAAATAGCTTTGGAGTCTGCATCTCATCTCCCTTTTTTTATAGCTTCCTGGAAGTAATCCTCCGGGATAGCATTCATATGCTCCTCCACCGACAGCCAAGGAACGACAAACACACAGTTCCACTCCTCTTTGTTCTTCTCATACTGACTTTCTAAGTTAGCGGATGCGCTAGCTACCGCATAAGGTCTACCTTCCTCCTTCCAATGATCCGTCACTGGTTTCATGACGGCTTGATGCTCTTCGAAAGATACGTCTTCATTCAGGTAGTACTGAAAACACTTCAAGGATGGGATGAGTCGAAGAGAAGAGCTTCGAAGGAGGTGGATCCGAGTTAGTAGGTGTGGTCTGATCTGAGCTTCATTTCTGGTTTCTTGTTCAAGCGCGTATGTCGGAGGGCGCCTGACATCATGCTGACTGTCATTCTTGTGGCGCTCTTCCCTTGAAAGGCTATGGACGATATGGCGAAGTGTCAGCCATTCCTGGAGAGCATACGCGTCTCGTAAGTCAAAAGGCCTGTAGTAGGAAGTCATGAACTGGATTGGCATGGCATTAGAATCCATTGTAGCCACAATCTTCTTGTCGTCACCATAGTCTAAGCCGTCGTTTTGCTTGTATTTTCAAGGCAGCAGTGTAGTTGATTCTTTGATTTTTGGCTTTTTTTCCCTTCTTCCTCCCTATTTTCCCCCCTTTTCTGCTCTACATACTGGCTTTCAACTTTTCTCTCGCATAAATCTCATGGACTCGCTTCCCAATGCAATGCTTGTTATTTGCGTTCAACAGATCTGCACAACGGCCGGCTAGCCAAAGCAGCTTCAAGGACTTCAAAGGCGCCGATCTATCGCATTTCACTGCTTCTTTTTGATGAACCTCAGAAAGGGGCCCATGGTGTAGCATTCATCTTCTCGCAATTCTGCATATCTACTGTACTGTACCCTCAAACTATTCAAGCCCGCCATATTTGCTGAAAGGCTATATTCTCCAGTCGACTGGATTCGTGGCTGAGAGCTAACTTTTCCACCTGGACTTGCGTGTGCTGTGACAGGAAGTAGGCCGTCAACGGAGCATGCAGTAGCATGGTGCTGACTATCTTTATCGACGTATACCTATACCCATGTCAGGGCTATATTCTTGCTGAGGCAGCAAAGTCGCGAAGGGCTTCGGTGCATTGCCGTCTGCTTTTTCATTCGGACTTGGCATGTCCATCATGGTATCGTTGGTAACGAAGGAGAGACGTTTGCTTTCTCCAAGCTAAGCTAATACCGTAGTATCATATGCTACAGACGTGTCTCACCTTTCGATACATACCGTAATATAGATGCTCGGCGCGACTGTCGGACTCACAAGCTACGGTGCGTGCGAGATGAGGTTGCTCGGTGCTAGCTGTCGGCCTTCAAGGGAATGCCCGGCGGGGGCTCCACGATCGTCCTCAGCACTCAGTGTCCGCCGAAGTCCGAATGGTGAGATGCGACAATCGATCGACAGGCGATTGGCTAGAAAGCATGCTTGATTGCTTACAATGCAAGCTGACGACGCTGACAGGCGCGGATTTAGCACGGCTGACAATTTGGCTGCTTGCTTATTTCGCAGCGAGAGGATAGGGGGAGAAAGCACACTCCAGTCAGCGCAGTCAGCCTTGGAAACTCACAGTCAAGCACCCACGCGGAACCGAGCTTCGGAGCCGAATAAGCAAGCAGGCAATCTCGCGCATGATGAATGCTCTATCAGCGATGACACGCCAGCAGTCGGCTTTAAAAGCAGCATGGAGAAAGATATAAAAGAAGCTCCATCTCATTGCCTTTCTTCTTCCTCTCTTGGATCATCATCTTCATAACCATCATCAGCTGCATCTTATAGCATACTCCAGCTAATCACAAAGCCTGAACTTCCACTGATATCTTCATCCCAAATTATCAAATGCAATTTTACTCAATGGAAGCCATCGCTGCCAGCACTACCATCAAAGGCAAGCAACCCGCTTACATGCCACTAGTCACAATGGCTCAAGCAGGACCATCACCAATCTCCTCCTACTCTTCCGCTACTTCCAACGGTTCTCCATCCGATAACGATGAGGATGCTTATTTCAGCGATGTCTCGACATCCAGTGTCACGTGAGTCGCTTTTCGTCTAATCTTTATGACCCGACGACATCTAAGCTGACTCCCATCCTTCTTCGCACATCAGGTCATCCACTTCATCATCATCTCTAGGAGACTTTGTCTTCGATAACGATGAAGAATACGCCGACTACTTCGAGATTGTCAAAGCTACGATTAAAGCTAAAGCAGCGGAGCGCTCTTCTGTCTCGTCATCTTCGGCATCATATTCATTCTCATCTGCCAAATCATCCTCCTTTTCACCTTCACCCAAGAAGAGCAAGAGCAAAACATCCTATCGTAAATCTACTTCATCCTTCTTCCTATCGGGTTCATCATTCCCATCTGCTCTACCTCCAGTCCCATCATCGTTAGCAGCACAAAATCCAGCTTTGAACAAAGCAGCTCAAGCTTTATCTTCTAAAATTACCAAGCTCAACTCTTATTTCCCAAGAGAAAGACAGGTTGAAGAAGTAGATGCTGATGAGGACAATCTAGCACCCGCATGCGAAAGATGCGAAGATGATGATGTAGATGAAAGATTTGAGAGAGCTTTGGCTTTTGCTCAGTGGTCAAAGAGAGGTCGCGCTGGTGTATGGGAAGCTCCAAAGTATGCAAATAATAGCTTAAAGACATTGGTAGTTTCAGTCCAGTAGTCAGTTCCTTATATATATATACTCCTATAGTCATTGACTCAGTTTTAATGTTGCGAAAGCTTCACGGTGTCCATTCGATGTAAGAATTCCGAATGCATGTTACAGTAATACATAAACGCACTACTCTATAAAATGTCTAATCTATCAACCATGCTTCTCTGCCTTTGCCTTATGACTGTGCTACAACTCTTGCGATATCTTCTTTTATACCCCTTCACTAACGGGTGCGAGAGCAGTCGAAGCAGAAGTGAAGTGAGAACTTACCAGATTTAATGACTTAGAGAGGCCTATCATACTTTCATGAGTTATGATAGGGCCTGCTGCTGCTGCTGCTGCTGCTGCTGCTCTACTACTATCATACCTTTTCTGGGCTGATAGTGATAGCATGCACGTGCCCCTAGAAGCCGGTCTTCCTGGGTGGGAACCAGTTAGGCGCGATATCAGCACGACATCTGCTGACAAAGGCATGTACAATATACTTCTCCTTTCAACACCTTGTGTCCCCACCGCCCGCTCCCACGACCAGCTCCAACGAACGTCCGGACGTTTGGTGGCGAATAGCGTATTGCACTTGTGCCAAGAGAGAGAGGGAGAGGAAGAGAGTGGCCTCCCACTCCTCCTGACTCGCCTCTTGTCTTCCTTCTTATCATTCATATGCAGGTAAGTGGTCTGACATATCCCTGCATTTATGCAGCAAGCTCCCCCCATCGAGCTTGAGGGCTTGACCAGCGGTACTGTGCACATTAGCTGGCAGTGCCTGACCCCAGCACTATAAATAATGGCAGGCGGAGGGTGTGGATCGGGGCAAGTGTGCCAATGAGTTCACACGGAGGGCCATGTAGCATAGCTTAAAGGTCGATAGATTGAGTATCTGCAGTAATCCAGTAATCCTGAACAATGTAACTTGAAGCACGTGCGACTTTTTACTCGCGTGACTGCTTGACACTCGACAAGCTATCAAATAGACATGCAGTAAGCACTACCAACACTGAGGTAGGGAATCCTCTGGATGTAATCCATTCCTGGGATGCCTATTGATGTCTACCTTTCTCAAGACCATCTGAGAGTAAGAAGAGCAAGAGCAAAACATCCTATACTTTAAAGCCTTGCCGCAATTTACGCGTTGTGATCTTCTCTGCCAGGCTCATGTTTCTAACATATTGCGGAGCCTTCTTCTGTAGCGAAGCACACTGAGCTTAGGTCATTCATATCGAACGATGGGCATACAAGGACTGCCTGGCTTCATCCGAAGTCAAGCGAAAGAATGCATATACGACTTCGAATTGGCAGAGTTGCATTCTCTCAGCGTGGCGATCGACGGCAATATCATAACACAGCGCTTCCATCATTCTACGGAGAATGAGCTTCCTTATAGGACTATGTTAGTATGGTATAGATTCATAAAGAACCTAAGAAGGTGAGTGATTCCTTCCTCGCTCAAGCTGAGGTTGGGCTGAACCTGGGTATGGGAATTCATTTATGTGCCTGTGACCGCTATTCTGTCACGCCTATTGTCGTATTCGATGGTAGCAGACGCGTATCTGCCAAGTCAAGAGAATTGGAACGTAGACTGAAGGCGAGGCAGCTACTGGCTGGAAGAGCTGAGACTGTGAGGCTGCCTCACTTCGCTTTGTCCCATGCATGCATGATCTGCACGTGTAGAGGATGAGACACCGGAAATCACACAAGTACCATCCTTCACCCTGCTACCACAGGAGGAAGCACGGACGACGAGGCTGCGAGAGCTCAAAGGCATTACGAGCGCACTACAAAACCTGGGCTGGGCTCATTGCATCAGACGCAAGACTGTAGCCCGCCGTGTAGGACGGTTCCCGTCTTTGGTATCATATGATGAGCAGCATGGGTATGTCTGACAGCCGCTTAGGCTTCAGCTGCTTCCCTGCATTTAATACCGTGTCGCTGCGTGCTGCTACTACTCCCGATGGTCTCCCTCAAGAGATCCTGCATGAGGTATGCCGCTATTTGGCAAGCCCTGGGAGTACGCGCCACGCTCTGGTACGGTACGCTCCTATACTGACACAACACACAGTCACATGTCGCTCTTACAACTGTCACTAGAGCGGTAGGTAGAGCAGCGGCCACCGCACTTTTTCGAGATCTCACCGTACGCCTCGGCGACGGCTAGCAGGCCTCGACAGCTATTCAGAATGTCCGTCGGACAACATGGCAGCATGTCAGAATTGTACGGACTTCTGTGCCGGTACATCGTCGACTGCACGGCCTCGGAGAAAATTTTGGCTCGGAACAGGGGACAAATCCTTGTATGCGTGGTCGCGCATTCCTACTCCTTACTACGCTCGCTGAGCTGTTCGTCTCGTTCCGGCATGTCTATGCGTCCCAAGAGACCGTAGCCACGATGTTGGATGACCCTGACTGGCAAGATCTGGTCCACGTCCTATCGATCCCTGCGGAATCATCGTCAACCAAGTCGACGCCTGTGCCAAACCTGGACCTCTGCGGTGCGAGTCTTGCTGTTGAATCGGATCTATGGAGAGATCTCCTGCGACCCTTCGAGCAATATGCCGTGATTTATCTGGCAGGTCAAAGTAACGGAGATCGCAAGCCCACAATTCCTGAAGATCCATTCTGCCTCAAAGCATGCTTCACACCAGAGAAGATACGAAGCTCTACCTGGGTA
This sequence comes from Cystobasidium sp. 2NF920, assembly GCA_023628255.1. Classification (NCBI taxonomy): domain Eukaryota; kingdom Fungi; phylum Basidiomycota; class Cystobasidiomycetes; order Cystobasidiales; family Cystobasidiaceae; genus Cystobasidium; species Cystobasidium sp. 2NF920. The sequence continues at coordinate 77,926 of JAMALA010000052.1, forward strand.
GCACATTACTGCCAGGGCCTCCAAATCGTGGAAGCGGTCCAGAACATAACATCTCTTTCGATCGGATCACTCTCCTCTGCATCTCTCGGGACGTTGTGGGCATGCCTCAAGAACTTTCGCGGAAGCTCCAGTATCTCAACATCGAGCTTAATGATAGTGATTCGCCGATAAGCGAGCTTCCGTCTCGCGGATTCATGCCAGTGTTGCGCGAACATCATGCCAACGGAGCAAGCTTAAACATTGCAGCTCATCTTACTCAAGCTTTCGCACTGCCTGCCTTGCGTTCCATCAATCTCGGATGCACTATGTCTTCGCCCCTGCCTGGCGCAATATCCAGCAATGTTCGGCATCACAGGGATGGGAATATATGGTCACAGTGAGGATCCTATTGCGATACCGGAGGGCTCGACTGAAAGTCAGCTGGAGCAACTCAAGCTGCTGGAGCGTATAGACGTCTCGCTGTCCGATAGATGCAAGCAGCGAGTGTACAATCTTCAAATAGAAGGCGACTCTCAGCAGGTGAAGATCTTCATGGATGCAGCCTACTCACTGCCAACGCTCCGCGATCTAAGTATTGATGTGCTCTGGTGTAGCCGACCACACATCGAGGAAGATTTGGAAACTTGGACTTCGCAAACATCTCAACGTTTCCCAACCCTCGGCAACGCTATTGCATCGACATCGTCTGCATGCAAAACTGCAGTGCGTAGCCTGGATATCATACTTCAGGGAGGTGACATTGCGATGAAACTATCTCCAGTGGAAATGCCAAACCTTGAACGTCTGTATTTCAAGAATCTAGATCGTCACTCGGATCAGTCAGCCACGGAGATCAAGGAGGCGCTTCGATGCATCGGCGCGCCGACATTACGAGATCTCGCTTTAGATATCGGTAGAGGCGGAAATGCTGCGTTGTACTTTCAGACAATTGAGAATCATTCCGCAAGCTGGCCACTACTCGAGGCTATCCGGTTCACGCCTTGGTCGACAAATATCGCACTCTCACACAAGGCGGAATGCAAAACCTTCATCAAGGTTTGTAAGAGTCGCGGCATTCGGGTGGACTTGGGGGGCCGCAAAGACCTAAAATTTTCGATTAGATATAAGGGCATCTAGCGAACGCAACATCTTTTCTTTACGCGAAACATTCATAGCCGGCAAATCGGCCCCACTAGCAAATTTTAAACTGATAAACTGGGAATATATAGTGATTTTTTACCAAGAAAGGGTCCGTAGCTCTTGCGTATGACGGCCCTTGCGAAGTAGGGTGCCTTGTTACAATGCGATAGCAGGGAGTGGTCTCGTCGAGGGACGTCGGACACCGCGACAGCCCAAAGTGATACTCTAATCTGGAAGGGCGTTCAGGTTCATCTGGATAAAGTCCCGCTTGGACACTCCTGGCGCATCCATAGCTGCGAAGTAGGGTAGATCTGTTGTCCAGTACGGGAATTCTTGCTCCACTGTATGCGGATGGTGGAAATCAGCAAAAGTCCCTGGGGCAATGGATGAAGCATGACCCACATCTGTACCCGTTGTCACAGCCGTGAAGCTCAACTTTCGGCAAGCGATCAAAATACCCATCGTACTTCGTGTCCAATGCTTGAGACATACTGGTGACCTCTCCATAGGGGAACAGGTGGTTCCAGGCTGTTCGACATCCTATGCCCTTGCAAGTCTTCAAGTACAGAAGCAAGCCGTCCATCCTGCTAGCCACGCGAAGAGCGTTTGAGGTCGAGCTCTTGTAATTGGCTTTTGACACATCGTTATTCAAGCTTGATATCAGGTTGTTCATCTGTACAGAATCGGTCTGCACAAATGGATCAGCCTTGGATCCTCTAGGTTAGTATAGAAAGGAAGTCACCCACTGTCATATCGTAAAGCTCCCGCTCTCCAGTGCACCACACACCGTACATCCAATCATTGCCTTTCTCGGTTATACGGAGTGTACGATAAGTATTGTTGGTTGCGAAGCCAGTTGCCTCTGAGACTGGAAGCTGAGATACTCCAGTGATAGGGAAAGGACGAGAGTAATTGCCCTCCACTGATGATCGCGGTGAAACATTAGATGAAGGCGGACAAGGCGAAACATTGGCGAGGCAACTCACATGGTCCACGTACCCAGAACTCCGCAATCTGATGAGTCGTTGTGCCCTTTTCTTTACTGGAGGCGGATCGTGCACCCCAAGGCATGACCTTGCCATCAAGCTCTTCGGGGGATTCGGCTTGTGCAAGATGTGCAATCGTGGCACTGATGTCAGGCACTGAGAATGTTGAAGATTCGCTACCTTTGGACACTTTTGGTCCGCGAACAAGGAAGGGAACTCGAATATCTTCTTCATATCCAGTGCCTTTGGATGGCTGTCTACGATGCTCTGAGAATTTACAGATATCAGTCCGAGCTCGTCCACTCCTCACTTGCTTGACGCCTGACTTACGTCCGATTGAAAAGCCGTTGTCGGCAGTGAAAACCACATAGCTAGAATGATACCAGAAAAACGTGACCTCAGTAAACCGAAAGCTCGCCCAGCTCTGTCCGCGGCTTACGTATTATCGAGCACACCAGCCTTCTGGAGCTTTGTGAACACAGCATCTACAAGCTCATCGACAGCTTGGAGACTGCGCAGCCGCTGTCTGTAGTAATAATCAAGGTAGTCCACATTTGTCTGATTGAGCTTCGGCAGGTTCTTGACCCAAGAAAGTCCACTCGAAACATCTGGGTTGAAGCTAGAAGGTCGAGGGGTTTTGGCATCCGAGAAGAGGTTGGCATGTCGCTTGGCTGGAACCGGTGGATTGAATGTGATAAATCCGTTTGCCACATCGCCTTGTGAGTGAGGTGCAACTGGTGCAACTGTAGTTGTTCAAGTTAGAAACGTAAGCACGAAATAAGCCTTTTTATTCAGGGAAGGAAGAGCCCACTCACTGCCAACGAAAAATGGGCTCTTTGGATGCTTAAGGGCATTGTCTAGATACCCCAAGCCATAGTCACGGATAGTATCCGTTGAATAGTTACCGGGCTGTTGTATTCCAGGGCCTCCATTGTGCGAGTATGATGCATTGTAGAAGACATAGGTCCACGGATCAAGAAGAATATCCGAACCTGAATACGAGCAAAAAGTCGGCAATTATTCCTTGAGCCACTGCACTTCGAGATCGGGTGACGAACGGTTGAATCCTTGAACAGGCAGAGCCTGTGCATTTGCGACAGTGTTTCCATTCATAAATTTGCCAGTATAGTAGGTCTAGCAACCGCAAAGAGGAGGCTCAGTGGGTTAATAGGCCAGCTGGTGCAAGTCCCTTGCCGTGTTGTGACATACTTGGTAACCTTGTTGCTGTAGCCAATTTGGAAGGTGTCGACCATTGCGTCCATTCGCACAATAGACTCCGAAGCCTCCGTAAGGTGCAGAGACGTCCGTTACCTGGTTTCAATGCATCAGCAATAGCACTAGTCTGCATAGTGGGCCCCTCCGAGGTTCACGTACATTGTGATTGTGGGCGAATTGGGAGGTGAAGAAAGACTGTTTACAGGTTAGACCCGGTCAATGAACTATACCTTCAGGAAGAGTAAGGCCCGTGTCAACTTACTACACGTGAAGGGCAGCAGACTGAGATCGGGCTATAAAAGCTGGTGTAATTGGTTCCAGAGGAAAACCATTTGCTTGTTTTGGGCATAATCTGAGGATTTGCAGTCCGTGCATCTCTGCAGGAACATGTAAGTATCGAATTTGGATATTTGCAAGGCAGCTGTACTTACTGATCGTCTGTTATGATATAAACAAAATTGGGCTTTTCCGAACCCTTGTTTCGGGACCAGAGTTGAGCGTTGACATAGAATGGCAACAAAAGGAGGAAGGCCACGCTCGCCGAAACCATGATGCCTTTCGAACACCGATGCCAGAGATGTGAAGATGCGAAAGAAACAGAGCATCCGTGTCAGAAAAATTATGTTAAATAGTCGTCCTATCGGTCCCTCCACTTTCAGGGGCCCCGAACGAGGGCGGGGCCACATCATCCGTCCAGGTCAGCCCCGCTTTGCTTTAGGATATTACAATTCAGCGTCGGTATTCTGCGGTAATGAATCAACATCACGAGTAGCCGAGGACCTAGAAGACCTAGAAGACCTGTCGCTGCTAGTCTGTTAATTTCCGCCTGTCGCTGCTAGTCTGTCAATTTCCGCCTGTCGCTGCTAGTCTGTCAATTTCCGCCTGTTAGCGTGCAATTGCAGGATCCGCCAGACACGGCGGAGGGTGTGACCGGAACCGTGTTCTTCCTATGCCACTTTCCGTAGACGTTGTCCTCTTGGTAGCGAGAACTACGCAACCAGACGGAAGAAAGGATATATCTCCTAGTTGCTGGTCATCCCTGTTGGCTCGTAGTGTGCCATTGCATACAGCGTGCGCAACGAGACGAGAGGTGTAAGTGCCCTCAGTCCTGTAAACTTGTGGCGCGATGTCCTAGGCCGGTTGATCGCTTCGGCATGTTGCCTGCGACCGGTCAAATCTGAGGTTTTGCGGCATGCATATGGTAGTAGGTGCGGCCCTTGGGTTCATGCATCATACAAGCCCACTGATATTCGACCCACTTAATGACAATATATACTGCAAAGCGGGGCTGGCGTTGCATGCTTATGGATATCATCAACCAAGACAGGATCGCTGCTTCTACCTTCGGCCTGTCCATCACGGCCGTCATTTCCGTCAGTCTACCCCACGCCTTCCAAAGAGGCAACCCTCCCGCTTTTATCGTATGCCCGCCTTGTATGGGCATTCTCAGTGACCTGAATGACATCCATCCTGGTAAATGGTGAGTACTTCACTAGCGAGGGTCTGCCTATAGCGCAGGACTGGAAGGTGAAGCTGTGACACGCACGCGGGTGGTCATTGCTCCGCCCTTTCCATGGTCTGGATGGCCCAGAGTGTGATAATGGTCCGGCACATTCCGTCCACAGTTGCTGGGCAGAATATACACTCTCTGGATTGCTCGCACTGTTCGTGAGAATACTTGTGTCAAGCAAGCAAGCTGTGCAGGTTATCTGCAAACCATAGAAGATTACTAATCGAGACATTCCATATCACCAGTCATCTCAAATCTGCGTCAGTCAACACCAATTTAGACACCTGTAGGAGGGCGGAGGTACAGGGGAAGACCGTCAGCGGGGAAGGGCACGGGGTCGCTGAGTAGACACTATGGTGGTTATTGTTCAAGAAGAGCAGGAGCCAAGATGTCTAGGCGCAATCCGCAGGTGACAGTGAAGGCGTGATGCGACTTCATTAGATGTCCTCCAATTAAAGTACTATGGATTTCGCTTTGATGACAGTCTGGCATGGCATAACATATTCGTTAACAGATTATGTCATTTCTCCCGTCTCACTGTTCAGAGGATAGGGTTCAAGTGGCTATAGGTCTCGATGTTCCACATGGTCTTGGCTTCACCAAGAGCCTTTGAGAAGAAGTCCTGCTTCTTGGCATTAAGGTGTTCATCCTTGCTCTTCCAAGCAACCAGAAGAACCATTTGGTCTCGAGCACCTTCGTCCATGTTGGGAGAGCTGGTGTACTTTCTTCCTTCCTTCTTGAAGCTCTCAACGATAGGCTTAATGGCCGTGTCGATCTCTTCGAAGGTAGCAGCTTCTTTGACTGTGACTTGAAGAAGCTCGAGGACCGGAGCTGAGGGGCTTAGAATCTTAGAAGGAGGTGGGTCCAAGGGATAGTGTACCAAGGAGCGGACCTCGGACATGAAGCTGCCCAAGTCTTTGACGAAGTCATTGTAACCGGAAGAGTTCTGGAAAGTCTCGATATGGTCTTCAATGCTTCGCCATTCTGTGCCAGTTCGAGAGCATTCCAATGGGCACGTGATACAGAGGGGTGGGAGTACATAAGTGCATGATCGAGTGCACCAGTTAGGGTGTTATATGGGATGAACAGACAGAGAAAAGTAGTTCCGAGGGGTCAGTTTCTTGATATCATCGCATGGATCGTATTCTGCAAAGCTAGACACGACATTCAATATTTCGGCTTACCAACAAGCCAGACTAGAGCCTTCGGGTCGTCGTCTAGCACAGACCAGATCAAGCCTTCGCAACCCTTTGCTGCTTTGACAGTGTCGACGCACTTTTTGTGTGCACTATCAGAAGCTAGTTCTTGATTGGTGTATGCTTTCTTGAGGTCGAACACGGTGATTTCAGTGCAGGTCATGGTGGTTTACTATATGTTTGATGGGTGTGAAAATATGCTAGAACTGTATGCAAAGAAGAGCAGGGAATATTTCCCAAGAATAGCGTTGTATAGAGAAAAGAAGAAGAGAAGCAAGCTGTGAATGCGAACATGTAAGCTTTTCAAGGTGGGTGATGAGGTGATACCCAGCAGTACGTACTTCAAAAGTGTTCCTGCCCCGCGTCTCTAAGTCCGCCACAGAAGATCGGATCCGCTTGACCTCTGACGCGTCTAGCATGGTTCTCTACCCCAGCCGAGCCTACATTAAACCATATTGCCCAGTGGAAGGTCACCTTGGAGCTTATGCTATCCCTGTGAGCATCCTATCGGCGTGTTTAGTCCCTTCGTTACCTCCAATTCCCACGTTACTTGGCCACTCGAAACTGGATTAGTCAGTGCAAGTAGGTCGAGGTATTAAGCTGACTTAGCTTGCTACATTGCATTCGGTACCCTAACGGACGTAGCTTGGGGTCATGCTTCATGTTAGTACAGAACGGTCGCGACGGTGTAATGAGGCTTCCAACATAACCGGCCGACAAAGCCTCCATACTGCCCTACTTCTTTCCACCCAGACCTTTGAGCCATTTAGGAGCTTTGGCTCCGCCCAGTGCCTTTCCTTTGTCTTTGCTGTCGTCTTTTCCACCTTCCATTGCTTCTTTCTTCGCCTTCTCTTCCGCTGCAAGCTCTTCGGGAGTAGGGTCAAACGAGGGTGGTTTAGGGAGATCCTCAGCTAGGGCGAGCAGGTCAGGTCGGATCGGAGCTAGTTTGTTCGCATCTATAACGAGATCAAGTCAGCTTCACATCAAAAAGAGAAGGATGTGCTGGGTGTGTCAGACTTACCATTATGAACACTGTTCTGCCAGCGCACAAGGAAGACAACTGACGGAGCCATTTGCAGGTCTAGCAGACTCTTGCCCTTGACTTGCGGATCTGTCAATTTGTAGTCTATACGAGGCGGCACATCTGAAAAGCACATGGGGAGTACATCAGTATAGATTGAGCTAGCGAAGAAGCGGTAGTCATCGTATCGCTTACATAGTGTAAAGGCTTCCTTCTTCATAGTTTCGTCCAATATTGACTTTGTCCACGCGTACACCGATTCTATACTTCTGGAAGATAAAAATGTGGTCTCTATCTGATGTCTGTCATGGAAGCGTATGCGAACGATAGTCTGAGGAACAACATATAATAAATCAGTGCCAATGCCTGCAATACAACGCTAGACTTGATTATGAGTGTCCTGGCACCGCTCACCTTCGGCCAACGACTAGCCCTTTGTTGCTGTCTTTCTCGTTCCTCTTTGTCTCTCTGCGCTTTGGAAGAGAAGTTAACATCCACTCCCATTTTCTTGAGCTGATTCGATTGTCCTGCATATGCTGCTCGGAGTTGTCCTGGCGTAGGAGTGTAGTATGATTCCGGTAGCTCGGCTGCAAGAGTGGCGGCGAGGTACGCATGCAGGTGTAGGTTCATCAGCGTATAAGCGCAACCTCGTCCTACATTGCAGTAAGGGTACTTACGCGGCTTAGGCATCGTCCCCGGCGTTACTGGCTTCCAGACACGTATCTCAGGGTCGGTCTTGGCTGGAGCGCTGGTCGTTGCTGCCGAGCTCTCAGCAGCAGGTACCGTTACAGCGCCTTCACTTTTAGCTGCAGGTGAGGATTCTGTCTCTTCTAACGTTGTATTGCTCGTGCTAGCTTGCGCATCAAGGGATGTTGACTGTTCCACGGGCCGTTCAGCAGGTGCCGTTGCGTCCGCTGACGACGTGCTTGTCGAGGCAACCGGGGATTCGTCTGTGACCATACGGCCTGCATCGCGAGGCTCTTCAGTGTCCATTGTAGGATGATAGATGGCTTGAAAAGATGAAAGTAACTGCGAGAGCACAAGATGCACACTCACACTGAAGGCACAAGTAGAGCACTGAGAGCAGGATGATCGATCTTTCTAGAGCTTACCTGCTCTCGAAGTGACTGAAATATAGCAAGACCTTCTCAAGCATCTTGTAGTATGAAAAGACTCAAGGTCATTGCCTAGACACTTCTGTACAACCCCAGACAGGTTGGCAGGCCCGTTTGTGAACACCGTCGCTTTCGCCACCATTTGTTGCAAAGTACCGAACATGGCACGTGCCTCGGGATATACAATGGTCGAACTGATATTCCAACAGAATAGAGAAGAGTGGTCATTATGGCCCTTGTTGGCGGATCAGCTACTTCTTTCTAGATCTTGCATTCGACTACTGCATTGTAAAGCTGCTAAGAAAAACGATATCCTGATTTGCGACACTGCCTTAGAAATTGCTTTGATCTCTCAATACCTGTCATTAATACTTGTTTCACCCATACAGCTCTTCGTAACTCCACTGCATGCTGCTACTGCCTAACTGATCCTACATATCATTATGTTTTGCATCGAGGAACACCACATTTCCGTGGGGCGCTTAGCATGCCAGATCGGAAGTTGTCGGTTGACTGCAAATAGGCGGTATAGCTCTCTGTACATTCCTGTCTTTGATTTTGCTGTCCTTGGAGTGAGTGAGAGCCACCACTATCAATCCCATCCAGAAGCCTCCTTCTGATCCGATTCTTTCGCCCATTCTTCCTCTGTGATGAGCGTAGCCTGTCGAGCAGGGTTTGTCCATTCTTCCCATCCTTTTGCATCTTCTGATCCCTTCTCAGGCATCCATGAAGGTTCATGCTCAATCGGGAAGATTGGAGCTAAGAAGGGAGCTTCTTCCATTCTTTTAAGCTTGCGGTGCTTTTTGGATAATTTAGGTGGAGCGGTGAAGACTTGTCCCCCTTCTGTTAAGGTGTCTCCATTGTTGCTTGGATCAACCTCGTCTTCGTCGCTGTCATCATCTCCATACTTGACATACTTGTCTCTGACGTCTTTCTCGTCCTCATCTTCGCTTCCGCCTTCCAACGAATCAAAGTTCGGTTTTTCAGGCTCAACAAAGTCTTTAAGGATAACATAGACTGCATCTTCTACTTCGCCGCCTTTGTCGAGAACGGAAGGGTCGAATTTGATATCCCATGCACAGCTTGGATCCTTGATCAATGCTGTAATAAGCTTGTTGATGTATCCTCCGCATGCTTGAGCTACTTCGTTGCGACCCCATAGTTCGCGTAGTGATACGGAGCCCAGTCTCATCCTGTCCCTCATAAGGTCATCGAGAATGTGCCTAGATTGAAGCACGCACGTAGAGAGAGTCAGCATATAAGCCTGTATGTCTCAAGCAGCTCTGTCGAGCGATAAACGAGGCCACTCACCTAATAGCTTTCGATGACTTAGGATTACCGGCCAGAGGATGAGCTTTAAAATAATGAGCTTTAAGTAGTTTATGTCGTTGATCGGGAGATCTACTAGCAGACGAATTACTCTCCGTATCATTCGCATTCGAGCGTTGTTTAGCTGATTTCCTAGCTGAAGTGGGTGAAGTCGCCGAAGGACCAAGTAGGGATGTACGCTTAATAGACGAAGTAGGCTTAACGCCATAGAACGCTAATGGCATTTGAATGGGAGATCTTGGGCTTCGTTCTGATTCATAGGCGTATTTCCTCCTGAAGACTGCATTTTGAGTAGCGAACACTTTGTTAGGATCAGGTACTGATTCTAGAATTTCTTTGATATGCGGAGGTGGTTGACTCGGACTTGATGACGATGAAGAGGATGTTGATGGATCTTGTTCTGGTTCAGAAACAGAGTACATCCCTCCTTTACCGAGATAATTTCTCAATGAACCAACACCTGAATATTCAACTGTATAATCATATTTAGACGTGATACCTTCACACCATTTCTTGAATTCCGCTTCTGTCCATTCAAATTTATGATCATCATCCCGGAAATAACGATCCGTTCTACCCGTCGGATCTTTGAATGAATTCTTTGTTTCATCTTCAGTCAATTTCTCGCCTGACGGTGTACGTTCTTCTTTTCCTTGGTCTGATGACTGTACTAACGCAGTGGAGGATGAGGAAGGAGACGGCTGTTTCGCTTTTGCAAAGTATTGATTGAAGTCATAATTTGGCGTTGTAATCACAATTATCCTAGGTCTGTAACTTCCAAATAAGATGTCTGGGAACTTGTCCAATTGTTTAGGATAGAGATGCTCGATGACTTCAGTCATGATAACAGCTTCAAAGTTGTCGAGTGAATCATTGTATACGTCTAAGCTGCCTTGCCATAATTCAACTCTCAAATCTTCCCATCGGTCACGGTTGGAATAGGAAAAATACGACAGGAAAGGGGAGGGTTCTTCAGGTGGTGGAGCAGTCACTTCAATAGCTTCAAGTAGTGCATCTTCCGTAATGTCCAACCCAGCAATACGACGTAAATGCAGCTCTTTGTCCTCTTTCCTAGGTCCTGGTAATTTCTTGTATTTCTCCAGTATCTCATGGTTGATGGCGAGCTTGGAAGTGCTGCTACTTGACGCGATAATGGCATCAGGTGTTAATGAACGAGATGATCTGCGTGCAGTTGGATTGAATGGCACGGATGCAGATGGACCCTGCTGTCTGCCACGAGGTGCAGGAGGCGATCTTCCACGACGAGAATCACTCGTGTCGTCGGAAATGGTGGCGTTGACGCCGGCTACTTCGCGTTCGCCTTCAAGTTCTACAGAATGCCGCCTGGAAGCACTTTGTGAAGGAGCAATGGAGTCATCATCGTCGTAATCGTTGTCTTTGTCTTGAGTGCTTGCTATCGAAGGTGTTTCGACTCTACTCAATCTGTCGGTGTCTTCTTCGGCTACTTCCTCTGTTTCATCATCGTCGTCTTCTTCCGCCGCCATCAATGAGGCTTCATCAAACATTGCTTCAGGGAATGAATCGATATGAGAAGCTCCATTGGTCATAGGTTTGAGCACAGCACCTTGACCGCATCCAAATTCGCAGACCTAATGATTCGTATAATGTCAGCTTTGGAAAAATGCGCGGAACAGCGCGTGACCGACCGGTCGACAATTTGATTATTTTAACTCACCGATTTTATATCTTCGCGTTTGAGAACGTCTAGACAGAATGACATGCGCTGAGTAGCGAGTGGAGGGAAGAAGTAGGCTGGCCATCTCTTTGCTTTCTTGGTTGTCGTCGTTGCTGTCGCTGACGGAATAGCGGGTGTAGTGGTGGTGCCTTCGGGATCGCCCATGGCGGAAGGTAGTGCTGAAGTTGAAGTTGCTACAGCGGATTGAGCAGGATCAGATGGGACTGTCGATAGATTGGGAGTCTCTTGGACGCCCTCTAGTGCTCTCTCAGGCTCCTCATTGTTCGCCATGTTGGTTGCTGTTCACTTGGAAGCGTGTGTGTTCCTGTAGAAATAGCCGTCGATCTTGTCCACAGTTGCTATAAGCAGGTCGATGCTAGCTGGCTGATGATGCTGATGGCGATACTACTATTCCTGGATGTGCTACTCTTGCTGCTACTTCCACCAACATTGATACTCCCTTCCACTCCACCTGGTGTGAATGAGTTGTCAGACGTCCAAGCGGCGTGCAGCTGCATGAGGTGCGGCTGATGGAGGACATCGACCGCAACTCTCACTTGGACGAGGTTGGAAGTGATCCTACCTGGAACACACCATTCGAGTAGCACAAAGTAGAGGATAAGTGCAACATGGCCAGCTCATCGTGGTCACAGTCATCATCATCATCCAGGCTGCTGCTCGGCGCACTCCTCATACTCGCCCTCGCCGCCCAGCAGACGCGTGCTCTGTATTTCTATCTGCAAGTGAGTGGGCACAACGGATCAACCATCATCAAGGCGTCATCAGGCGCCATCAGCTACACCAAACACATAGAATCTTACTGAATACGGTACCTCTACTATCCAGGCTGGCGAAAGTCGCTGTTTCCTGGAAGAACTGCCTCGGGACACCATCGTCGTGGGACATTATAAAGCAGAAGAATGGGCAGCGGACGACAATAAATGGATGATCAACGATAGATTAGGTATCCAGATAACTGTAGATGTGAGTACATATCCATTTGGCTACGTCCTTGGCGTCATTGAGATTCCGACTCGTGCTGATGTACCATCCTTTTGATCACGCGTGCCGCTTATGCCATACATTCCCATCTTATTACCACTTTTACAACTACCATCTCAACGATAATGACCCTATTACACTACATCAGGAAACGGAAACGGAAGAAAGAATAGTCAACACAAGAGGTGCTCCTGAAGGGAAATTCGTATTCACCTCTCATATAGCTGGTGATCATTCGATTTGCTTAAAGTCGAATTATACGGGTGGCTGGGTAAGTCAACTTGGTAACATGACCATAATGCATAGCTCTACATGCTAATTTCCATTTCTCTTGCTTCGTTTCTGCCTATGCAGTTTTCGACGCCACGTGTGAAGATGCATTTGGATATTGCGTGAGTCGTGTCTCGCGCAGTGCACACGCTAGTGTACAATGGTGGACGGTGCTAATTAAGACATTTTCATTACTTTCCACGTGTCTGTTAACAGCGTCGGAGAAGCCAAAGTAGATGAAGAATCAGAACAAGGACACGTCCAAGATTTAGCCTCCAAAGTCCGAGAATTAAACAAGAAACTAGAAGATATCCGAAAAGAACAACAATTCCAACGAGAACGAGAACATGATTTTAGAACTTTATCGGATAAAGCTAATTCAAGAGCTATGTATTGGAGTATATTACAGGTTGTAGTCCTGCTGGGGACTTGTTATTGGCAGATGTCGACGTTGCGGGTGAGTTTTATTTGCTTTCACACTCAGAGGCTTGCCTCGTTTTTAATACTCTGCAGGGCTGTTTGGGGAGTATATGCTGACTTCTCACCCTTTTCTAGACGTGGTTCTACAAGCAGAAGCTTATCTAAGTTACCAAGATATGCCAAGGCAACGGCAAGATCAGTACAGCAGCCTTGGTCTCGTTCATTTTTGCAAATTTGACGATTTCCCTTCTTATATACGATACATACGTTACATGTTGTTACTACTATACAAAGAGAGAAGTGCCTTTCTTTCCGATGTCATACCATCCCAAGCACCCTCTCGTCTTTACTTCACTCATCTCGGAAGGTGAAGACCACCTTCTTCCCTCTGACATTCTGAATGGCCTCTCTAGCAATTCTGCCAACTTCTTCATCACTTCCTTTCAATTCCACAATCTCCGCTTTGGGAGCTCTCATCTTACCCGCCTCCATCAGCTTAACCAGTTCATCTGTCATCTTCTTTCTTTCTTCACTTTGTCCATGCCGTTTATACCAATCTGACATCCAGAATCCGACACTTTTCAAGCCTTTGAAGATGAACAATGAACTGGGTAAGGTGAGCGGTTGCATGCTCATTGCTCCGTATGTTACCAGTGTCGCATCTGAAGAGAGTAGCTTTGCCATGTTCGAGGTATCTTTACCTCCTACGCAATTGAGACCTAGCTTGATAGGCGCTCCACCTGTCCATTCTGCTAATGTCTTCCGGAAGGACTTTTCTGCTAGTTCGGAATAGGTGACTACTTGGTCTGCTCCTAATGCTTTGAGCTCTGCGCGGAGTTCATCTATATTTTCTCTGTACAATACGAGGACCGTTAGAGGCTTGTCGAAAGCACTGCAGTGATGCCTGCGATCAATGCTTACCTATCTCTTACGAAGTTAATAGTTTTTAACCCCCATTCTTTAGCAAGCTGAATAACAGCAAGACCAACTTGTGAATTACCACCATTCTGAACCACCCAATCTCCTTTCTGCAAGAGTTCATAGTCTTTCAGCATCCGGTAGGCTGTCGGTGGATTGATACCTAATGTGGCTGCTTGAAGCTCGCTGAGTGTAAGTGAGGCAGAGCGTGGGACGGGGAAAAGCCCTTCGGCCGGTAGATTAGACCTAGAAGACCATGTACCTGTAAAACGAGCCGTGAGGTGCGAAGATGGGATGACACTGAATCTCAGCAACATACCTTGCTGTGTTTTCCCCATGATGACTGGACGTAATGCTCCCGTCAGCTCCAAGTAACGGTAAGAGAAAAGGTTTGAGACATACCCCAGTCCCCGACCTTGAATCCCGATGAGTAACCAGAGGGCACTTCTTCAACTATAGCCAAGCCTTCACTGCCACCTATGTAAAAAGGTTTCCCTTCTTCCGACTTGGGTGTTAATGTTGACGGAGGGGCCTTTTCAGGATACGACCCTGCTGACTGCCATTAGCTACAGATGTCTGCAATGTTAATAGTAAAGCCTCGCATACCTTGTATTACATTCAAGTCTGCTGGGTCTGAAGTCCTGCATCAGCGAAGAACACTCTTGCATACTAGTACGATGCAACTATGCTATGCCAGTGACTGAAAGCTTACTCTGCGGACTATACTTGAAACGCACTCGAATTTCATTTTCTTGCAAGTCCGGGAGATCATAGGAGATACCACATAAGACCTAAAAGATGAGGATTCCATATGAGCTTGGTTCCGTGTTGAACTGGGTCACTAGTCCCGGCGAAAGTACGCGCACATCGGTAGGCTCGCCGCGATCCGTATAGACAAGAGCTCTTGCGCGTGACGATGCATATCGGAAAGACCTTGCGGTCCGTACTGGAGTACGAAGCGGCCAACATAATCTAGTCCGAAGCATCTGTGCGATCTGCCCGCGGCGCTGGTCGGTAAGAAGGCAAGAGGCAGTCACGTGAAGATCAGGCCTCTCGCCGTCTTGTGATGCTGATGACGTGCGCCATAGCAGAAAAGGTCTGACTGACAATGTACTTCAGACAGCGGCTCACCTCACAAGGATTAGGTGCCGAGAAAGCTGTCGTATCGGGCACGAGGGCTTCATGCTCGAAATATGAAAGAAACAATCCATTATCGCAAGTCACATTGCATTACTACCAGACTACAAAACTGTTTTATCCCAAATTTCTTATCGTCCTGACTTATGGCAATCCTGCAAAGCGTTTTAGCCCTGATTCCAGCATAAGCTAGCCTGTGGCCGGCGCCCGCGCAGGGTATCTCCTCACTCGAACATTACTCAGAGGTAGAAGGTTGCTTGATTCGCCATCCAAATCATCGAAGCAGCTGAAAGAACACATTGATCAGATACAGTACCGCGAGTAAATATTACACCTCTCTTACTTGACACTATCATGGGCGAGACAACTGCTGCATTCAGCTTGATTGTCCGGAAGACGAACAGCTCTGACATGAAATGTACGAAAGCAATAGCGTAGGTAGCGAACGCCAGACCGTACACGCTGTGACCACCACCGAGCGTCAGGAGAGGAGCTTGCTGACGGTAGACTAAGACTAGCTACCTACGTTCTGTTCGAAATATCGTATGCTGCTGCCAAACGGACTACGGCGGAAGTCATGTTCCAAATGCCGAATGTTCTGGCATGAATGTCTGTGACTGTGTCGAGGCCTCTTTGATTAGCTCAAAGCACCCTCCGCGTGTGCGGGGTCCGACTTGCCGTTGATGGTCGTAAAGAGGCGCTTCACTTGTTTGGAGCTAGCCACGCTCTGCAGAGACATCCAGAAAGCTGTCGTTGCGACAAGTAGCTGCCAGTACGGCAAGTAGCCTCCTTTAGCATCAGGTAGATCTATGAATGATTACATATCCAGAATGTCAGCTCCGCCTTACTAGTACTGACATGGCAGCTTGTGCTGTTTGGAGCGCCTAGTTGGTGTAAGGCGTACATAGCGACATGGTATTCTGGCCGGGTGACAGCTGCCAGTCTGGAAGGGACGAGTGACGTGTCTTCAGTATACTGATGGTACTGCAGCTCTTACTAGATTAGTCAGTGGTTTGTACGCGGTCAATGAGAACTCCCTGCATACGCCTCTGGCCTGCTTTCTCGATCTCCCTCGTTGATCAGCATTTCCACATCTTTCGCTCATTCCGACCGCAAGTCAGCTATGAGGTGGTGAAGCGATGTTGACCCTCGATGCAAGAGAAGGATAGGCTAGGACAGTATTCGACCACGCTGCGTGCTGACTTCGCGCGTGCAAGAGCCCGGCAGATGGAATGGATCTCGATATTGCCGATACGGCACCTTCAGCTAGCACTTCAACAGCACTGGCTATACAGCAGCAGGAGGGGACATATGGCAATGAGCCAGCTATAGAGGTACCAAAGGCGTCATCTAGCCAACAAGCGGGCCCGCTGCTGTTTCCCTTTGAATTAGAAGGTGATTCTTCCTTCGAGGCTGCCGCGAGTGGCATAGACCGCATATGCCGAAGGTACAGCATTAGCTGACTGAATTCTTTATCAATCAATACTCTTCGGATGTATCTTGAATGGACAGGCCTTCCATCGTCGCGGATAACAGGCACAAATGATCTCCTCACGACCTTCGGCCTGGCTGGTACCTATGACAGATCAGTCAGGCAATATTTGAATCTGCCAGCAATACATAACGATGTGAAAGGAAAGGGAAGAGCCATAGAATTCGGTGATAATGCTCCAAGTCCGGCTGCTGCTGCTGTCAAAGCGGAGGAAGAAGCTGCAGGCACAAGAGAAAAGGGCAAGACGATGAAGAAACATTACAGTCATATGATAGCGGATGTGCCTGGTAAGCTGAAGCCATTAGGTCATCAATGTAAAACTCAACTCAATTACATGTTGACGATGCATCCGTCTCAGGTCAAAATAAGCTGGCAAGGGATCATGTGCTGCGTGATCTGCTGCTGAACCCGGAACCTCCGGATCATGTACGCATATCCCTGCTGGACGATACAGCGCTTCGCGAAGCTTTTACGTTGGAAGTTGGGATGTTGCCTGATGTAAGGGAGACCTCTTCGAGCTGACGTTGAAGAAGGCATGGCTGACTCTACTGTTCTTCCAGTTTGATGCCACTATCTGGCGTGCTGATGGTAAGTATGAGGAACCTGCGGTGAAGATTGTAATGCTTGAAGCTCACACCTCTGGCACTGTGAAGCTGATGAACAAGCGAGGAAAAAGGTAAGTCACATCATGCCTTGTCCTGTCATCTAGACAATTTGCTGATCTCGCGGGATTTGATCCAACAGCGGAAGAAGCGGAAACAAGAAGAAAATGGGGGTGTCCAGCTCACAAACGGAGGTGCTCCTTCGCCAGCAGGGACTGGTGCAGGAACTGGAGGTCTTACGTTCACATTTAACGCCAAAAAGAGGAAAGTGGACTAGAGCAGTCATTTTCCATACAGCGCGAATACGTGCTAGATCCGTAATTGGTGTTGTAATATCTTACTGTATCAAATCAGTTGCAAAAGTACTATAGATGCTCGTTTTCATTTGAGCAATGTACATCACGTGTAGAGAATGCCGGCAAGTGGATCGCCTGTATTGCATGCTACATGTTCGCGTTGGCAATTCGCCTCCTGATGAACAGACGGACAAATACAGACAACAAAGTAAGGAAGAACTAGCAGATCTTCGCTCTGACAGCGAACTAGCTGAACCTGTCCGGCATGATGACCGGCGCAATCAGACTCCAACCATATAGGACTAGGCAGAGCCAGCTTGATACTATTCTGACCCACATCGCTACCGTCGATCTACCGATCTTGACAGGTGTGTAGTCTCCTTCGGGCGTGTCTGTCTCTTTGCCTATTGAGACGACATTCCAATTTGTCAAAAGCATGGCGATGTACATTGTTGACAAAAAGAAGCTGCAAAAGAAGGAGACAGAAAGAGCTCAGCTTCGAAGCTCTTTTCAGTGACACGGAATCTGTTTCGCTACTCACATGATGTGGAAGTAGCTGTAGTTGTACCTCGTCCGAATTCGCTCGTCATCCTTGTCATCTGCTCCCGGTGCACCTACATCCTCTTCATCATCGCTATCTTGCATCTCGTCAAGCGCAGAAGCAGGCAAGGAACCGGCTTCGATGGCAGCCCTGAGAGCTTGTATCTTCAGGCTGTCCTTCTTGGATGGCTGCTCCCTGATCACGCTAGCCATCTCTTCGTCTCCTGCATGATTGTCTTCGTCCGGCAATCTGATAGCACCTGCTCCTGTATCTAGGTCATCCGGCTTCCTTCGTCCTCGCAGTGCTTTACTTTGTGTAGCAGCTCGTGATGTCGAGTATGCAATAGCTAGAAAAGTGAAGATTGCACCGACGACAATCATACTTGTCTGTGCACCTTCTGCACGCGCAGTTAGGGGATTGCATATACGATTGTCTCGGTTTGCTACTGCTGAAGTGACGAGATATGTGCAGTATGCGATGACCATTCCAGATTGACCCAGACCTGATTTCGGGTTCGCATCTTGAACTTGAGGCATGACGGAGATGAAGGACACAAGTAGACAGAGGATGAGGTTGAAAGTGATGAAGAATTGATTGAGGCCACATGCTGATCTTGAACCGAAGAAGACATAATCCACCACGGTAAGCGAAATCATAGCGGCGTAGCATGATAAAGTCGAGCCGATGAGGATGTTTCGCCAGAAGGTAGAATGTTCGTCTGACATTTCCCATTTGTCTAGACACTTCTCGGACCAAGAATGAGCAAAGTCGACGAGTAAGACTAGACCGACGAAGATGAAGATTGAAGCGCCAATGATGGAAATGTACCGGGAGTAAAAGACAAAGAAACCATTTGGAATGAAGAAAGAGGTAACGACCAGAGTGAGCCAGGCAAGGATCTTCGGACCCCACCAGCTAAACAAAGACAGATGTCTTTAGTCTAAGTGTACCAATAATGACTGCGCTTGTTCGCGTGTAAAGTGAACTCACCCATTCTGAATGGCCGCGCGTTTGGTCTTTGTGTCTTTCACGCCGACAAGTAAGCCAGCCAGGATAAGATGGAATAGCCCTAGTGCAAAGTTGATACGATGCACAGCCAGTACACCATAGCAAGCATCTCCATTTCTGCATGTAATCTTGATATAATCGTATGACCAGCTTTCAAGTCGCTTGATCGCCCAGTCGGATAGCATGATCCAGGAGAGCATGCTGTTGAGCAGGAGGATGATGGAGTAGCCTATGCGAGTGCTGAGGAGATGGTTATATTAGTCAAGTATCTTCTCATCAGCTGAATGCTGCGACTCACGCTACAGAGCTGTTGCAGTTGCATGACTTGCACAGTGCAGTGGCTGAACGGCCAGCACAAGCTCCGATGAGGCCAGAGGCACACGATAGCACGAGGCCCGTTGCCATAGAGCCTGCGCTTCCTAGCAGTGGGATGGACAGTAGTGCTCCCATACTTGCAGTTCGCCGGCAGCAAGGTGCTTAGGCTGGTCAAAAGCAAAGTGGTGAGCGAAAGCACGACATCCGGAGACCTCGACTTTGCCACCTGCAAGCGACGTGCAGCAAGGGCAGGCATGATTGATGTCCGTTGGCCCTGCTCCAATTGGCCTCTGCTCCTAGTTGTTTATGACTATTCAAGCTCATGACGCATCACGGAAGCCATCTACATCCGCAATATCGAAGTCCTGTCAAGCCAGCACTGTTACCACGCATTCTCTTCTGCTCGGCATCCAACGGGTTTCGCGAAGAATCTCATCAGCCTGAGTATGCGGGACGTGGGGGTTCCGTGACTATCACAAGATAGCACGGAGTTGTGCATGGTCCTAGGCTAGAGCGAAGGTCGTGATATATCGCAAGAGTCGTAGCACAGTCATAAGGCAAAGGAAGAGAAGCATGGTTAATAGATTAGACATTTTATAGAGTAGTGCGTTTATGTATTACTGTAACATGCATTCGGAATTCTTACATCGAATGGACGCCGTGAAGCTTTCGTAACATTAATACTGAGTCAATGACTATAGGAGTATATATATATAAGGAACTAACTACTGGACTGAAACTACCAATGTCTTTAAGCTATTATTTGCATGCTCTGGAGCTTCCCATACACCAGCTCGACCTCTCTTTGACCACTGAGCAAAAGCCAAAGCTCTCTCAAATCTTTCATCTAAATTATCATCTTCGCATCTTTCGCATGCGGGTGCTAGATTGTCCTCATCAGTATCTACTTCTTCAACCTGTCTTTCTCCTGGGAAATAAGAGTTGAGCTTGGTAATTTTAGAAGATAAAGCTTGAGCTGCTCTGTTCAAAGCTGGATTTTGTGCTGCTAACGATGATGGGACTGGAGGTAGAGCAGATGGGAATGATGAACCCGATAGGAAGAAGGATGAAGTAGATTTACGATAGGATATTTTGCTCTTGTTCTTCTGACTCTCAGATGGTCTTGAGAAAGGTAGACATCAATAGGCATCCCAGGAATGGATTACATCTAGAGGATTCCCTACCTCAGTGTTGGTAGTGCTTACTGCATGTCTATTTTGATAGCTTGTCGAGTGTTAAGCAGTCACGCGAGTGAAAAGCTGCACGTGCTTCAAGTTAAATTGTTCAGGATGACTGGATTACTGCAGATACTCAATCTATCGACCTTTAAGCTATGCTACACGGCCCTCCGTGTGAACTCATTGGCACACTTGCCCCGATCCACACCCTCCGCCTGCCATTATTTATAGTGCTGGGGTCAGGCACTGCCAGCTAATGTGCACAGTACCGCTGGTCAAGCCCTCAAGCTCGATGGGGGGAGCTTGCTGCATAAATGCAGGGATATGTCAGACCACTTACCTGCATATGAATGATAAGAAGGAAGACAAGAGGCGAGTCAGGAGAAGTGGGAGGCCACTCTCTTCCTCTCCCTCTCCCTCTTGGCACAAGTGCAATACGCTATTCGCCACCAAACGTCCGGACGTTCGTTGGAGCTGGTCGTTGGAGCGGGCGGTGGGGACACAAGGTGTTGAAAGGAGAAGTATATTGTACATGCCTTTGTCAGCAGATGTCGTGCTGGTATCGCGCCTAACTGGTTCCCACCCAAG
The DNA here is from genome assembly GCA_023628255.1 of Cystobasidium sp. 2NF920. Taxonomy (NCBI): domain Eukaryota; kingdom Fungi; phylum Basidiomycota; class Cystobasidiomycetes; order Cystobasidiales; family Cystobasidiaceae; genus Cystobasidium; species Cystobasidium sp. 2NF920. The sequence continues at coordinate 98,880 of JAMALA010000052.1, forward strand.
AAGACCGGCTTGTAGGGCCCGTGCATGCTATCACTATCAGCCCGGAAAAGGGGCCCTATCTATCCATAGAAAAGCGCAATGGTGATTGACATCGCATATGCGGGTCATTTCGCTTGGCTGAACTACACGCAAGATCTTGATACCTAAGGGAACTGCATGGTTGACTTCGCGAAATTCAGCATCTGCGCTGAGAGACTGGCCTTGTCAGCCAGGCAGAGCAGTGCAGTGCTGGATGAGCCTCCGGCTTTCTAAACAGTTTAAAGACGTACACATGCTTCATATACAGCAATTCAATCTAGACGACACAAGTGGGCGAGGAGTATTCTGACGTGGGAGAGAAGGGAATATTCGATGACTATGCACATAACAAACTTTGAAGGCTGAAGACAGGTTGCAGCCATGCGAAAGCCAAGAAGTCAAATCAATGTTTCGAAAGTGACCGCTACCCAGTGATCAGCGGGGGCTATTTCTCCTACGATGCTGCAGTCTATTTGAGGTAGCTCTAAGAAAGTCGTCTCTAGCCTGGACCGCAATAGGAATACCGCTCGGGAGCACCCATTGGACGGCTCCCCCGTCGTACTCCAAAGGCCAAAACCCAGTCTCTCGCACGGTATTGAAGAGGGCATCAGGTGCGTACTGAAAGGCTCCTCCGACTGCCGAAGCAGGTTGAACAAAATAGTGACCCAGCCTATAATCGCTGGGGTACTCAGCTTATAAGGTTGGCAACCTGGCGGGAGTCGAGACTGGATGCTGAAATTGCGAGGAAGAGGCGGCCAGCGAATTCCGCAAGAAGGACGAGTGAGGCGAGCGGAATGGCAAATGATGGGGAAAGGAGCCGGCAGGTGGGAGATGCACCGCCCGCCCGCGCTGTTATAGACGCGAGTTGCTCAGGCCTGACAATGCTAGCATTGTTGCCCCGGGGTAGCACAGGTCGACGTCCGACTGTAAAGGCAATCTTGAAAGTCAGCTCCTGCAAGGTCGAGTGTTGTCAGGGAAACCTTACCGGCCCCGAAGATCTGTCTGAGTCCGGCACGATTCATCTCGAAGGGCTAGAGGAGCAAGACGTCTGTTTGACAAATAACGATGCGGAATCTCAATTCGTAGTCAGCCCAAACGGACTGGCGCAGTTGCAAGAGGGGGGACTTCAAGTCAGCGCTGGTGATCACTAAACTTTGTAAGGGCGTCAGCTGGTCGTACCGTACCTGCACCGCCGTGAGGCGCGTGACGACCCTCGAACATGGCGATGTGAGGTTCGTTGCCACCAGTCGTCGCACAGTGACGCTCCGTGTAATTAAGTCATGACGACCAAACTACCTGAATATGGAGACCATCAGTCCAGACAATGGTGGTTTGAGGTTGAGCGATTCAGCAGTGACCCTAACTCGTACAATCGGATTTGCAGCAAGTTCTGGCCGTGTCAGGATGATCTGACAGAGCGTTCGGTTTTGCGAAAGTGACGTTTCTGCAGTGCTAGAATAAAGTCATGCGCGGACTGCACCGCAAGGAGATGTCCGCGCGAGTTCGACCATACTAAGTAACCGTGACTCCAATTGTACTCCAGAGGCCATTTGAAATCCGACTTGCGAATATCAGATACAAGACGGCTGAGCTCGACCGGACCCCGAGTATCGGGGCTTGAAGCGTGATTGATGAAGATGCGGCCCTTATGGTAGCCCGGTGGTATTGGATGACCCGCCTGTGCGATCTTCAATACTAGGTTTGGTCTAGGATTGAGCCACTGGCCTTGCGCATATGCCTCTCGTGCACGCCTGTGAGCCTCATACCGTCTATAATAATCTGCCCAAAAGATAGAGGATTTAGCTTTTGCTCTGCTCAGGTGCATGCACTTGACATGACTCGAAGCTTACTGTAACATGCATGGAAGAAATCATCCACCCGCTGTATCGCAAGCAAATTTCCACGAGCATCCGTCCACATAAGATGACCAATACCCAGATCGATCCTAGAAGGCCACTCGCCGTGCTTACGAATGTAGCCTGCAAGCTTGTGAAATTCGAACCCGCCTCGAAGATCAGATGTTGAAGGATGCTTAATGAAGATGTCACCATTATAATGGTTCGATGGCAGGGAGACGTCAAGGTCTGTGAGTTCCAGAATATAGTGAGCATGATGCCCGTGTCGTGATGGATGATGGTCCTCGTGATGTTCTCGTCCATATTGTTGATGAAGCCGAGTATGCCGTCTCTCAGCTGCTCATGAAGAATGAGTGAGGCTCACAGTCCACAAAATCGAGTGCTCACAATGGTAGGATTCACTGGCGGGTCGCGGCTCTCTCCTATGCGTTGCCCTCCGTCCGGAATCACGATGCGAATGTCTCCGGGGTTGTGACGATTGATTTGCTTAGCTAATGAGTCGGTAATCTAGTCAGCCTATGTGTCAGATCGAAGCGCTCGAGAGAATCCTGGCGCAGTTGATACCAACACATGTGAGTGCACACTCACGTGGCCTACCAATGCCGCAGATCCGATACAGGAGCTCAGGGGGGGGGGGGGGAGTCATCGCCACGGTCACGAAAAGCTAAGTCAAACGCGACAGGATGTATGCTTAGTAGACCTAGTCGCACAAAGCAGAGCCTGATGGTACGGCAGATCTTTGGATGAATTTGGCGTCAGTACCAGATTGAATAGTCATGCGACGATATGCGGTGGTTTGTGCTGGGCGAGTCGCACCGCAGAGGTATCGCATTACATGAAACACAGCCGCGAAGGATCTCATACATGTATTGAGGTACGGTATTGACGTAATGCTGGCAATTCGCAGATGTGCAGGCTGACCTGGCTACTGACGTTCTTAAAAGATGAGTTGGCATTTCGGGCGCTGTTTTTTTTTTTTTTTTTTTTTTTGGGGGGGGGGGGGGGGGGGGTGTTCCCGGGGGCGGGCTTGGTGGAGACACGATGATCCGCGGGGCGCGATTCGTCTATCCAGGAAGAGCACACGATGTAATTCGATTTTCCCTTCGAGGAACATGTCTGCTGCGGGGTCTGCAATCAAGACTCAAGGCTTGTTGAACAGAATTTCAGGGAGCTTGCATTATCACAGCAAATACACATATGAAGGCACTTAGGGTCGTACAGACTGCTGTTACCCTAGACGGATGCATCATGCATCCAGATCTTGCTGCTTGAGCTGTCTTGCGATCTCCGCCATGCCATTGTCCCACCGAATCTTGGTAGAGTCCGTCATATAAGCCAGAGGGCCGCTCGGACTGGTCATGATTGGCTTGGGCGTGACAAGGGAAATGTCTGCTGCATCTTCGAGAGGAATTCCATCCTTTTCCGCTGTGGGCAGATCGCCTCCGTGCTTGGCGATATTCTCCATGCTTTCCGACAGAGCTAAGTTCTGCAATGTGGTACTGCGAGTTGGCCCGTCGACGCGTGGTGGAGAGAGGCTAGACGGCTGTGCTGGCGTGACAAGAGTTGTTAAATTGTCATATGTGCTGGGTGGGAGGCTGCCTAGGCCGTTGATATCCTGTGCTTGCGCCGCTTCGGCGCTCGAATTTCCTGTTGCAGGATGCACCTCATCGACAGGCGACTTGCTCTGCCGTTTAACTTTAAGTTTGACAGGTGTAGAGCGTAATGCTTGTGCGTTTCTTGTTGGCGAGGACAGTGAGAGAGGTTGATTTCGAGTATTGGAGAAAGCCAGAGAAGGAGGCAAGCCAGCAGCTTTGATAATGCTCGGCGTGACCGGAGGTGGCGCTTTTCGCTTATTGACGGTTGGCTTTCGATGGGGTCCATCAAGAGATGGTCGAGGGTGTGACTGATCCTGGGATGGTCTTGTGGATGGTGAAGCATCGGTCGTCTCTGTTGCAGGATTACTGATTATGATTGTATTGCTCGGAGAGAGTGGCGAAGTGTCCGACTGACGTAAAGCTTTCGTAACCTCAACCATTTCCTGCCATTTCACAGAGTCAGTTGATAGTCATTGTACTCCTTGACCTTGTATGTAGCGTGAAAAGTACTCACCTTGGAGTTCAATGCTTCGTCCCTATTGACATGCGACACGTGCACGAAATCTGTTGGGGGTTTGATGCTTGCTTTCGAAATCCTAGGATCGTAAACAGGAGCACGTTCAGCTGGAGTATATCTTCAAGCCGGTCCATACACTCACCTCTCCCTCTTTATCAACCTGGCTCCATTTCCGGTTCTGCGTGACATATCACGTGCTACAGGCGAGGTGGACGGTATTTGGCCACGCCCATGGCCAGCCTGGTGGGAACTCGACAGGACAGCCAGGCTATGGCCATTTGAGCTTCCAACGGGTGCCAAAGGCTTCCGCTCCACTCTACGCGCTGCTCTTGGTAGCGTGTCATGTGTACTTGGCTTGAAGCAGCTGAAAACGGCCATGCTGAACCTCCAGGCGTGTTGCGATCACCACCAAGTTGCCGTGCTGCCTCTTCGGGCCAGAGGACGGCGGCAGAGGTATGATATGGTGACTTAGATCTGGAACCGGTGTTGGTGACTGTCAAAGGAAGGTAAAGTGTTGGCCATCAAACTCAAAGGCAGTCTGTGCACAGTGTGCGCGGTGGCGTGAAGTCTCGAGGAACGGCCGGCCCTCTAGAACGCGTTAACATTCTTGACTGGCTTGAGCACGCTGGTCAAGCTATGAAGTACCTTACCTCCAAGTACAAAGTCGTCTCGGTAATTCATGTACTTGCCGAACTCGTCTGATTGCTTATCTCCATGTCAAGGCAAAGGCGCTTGGACAGTAGCAGTTGATCGTGCGGGCTCGGTTAAATCATGCAAAGTTCTGGCTTCTTGTCCGCTTTGCTCTCTTCTGCACCGTGAAGTAGCAAGATATCCTCACATTCTTTTTTACATTAAGACTGCAAGAGCAGCCGTTTCGCAACAGGTCGCTTCCCTTGTCACAGTCACCCTTTCACAGCCTAAGTCTGTCCTTTCGAGGAGCTACTCGACGGACAGTCGCAGCAAGACTTCCAGCTCGTCCAGCTCTCTATCTGCAGCGGGAACGACATAGCAACATCACGACTTTCTTAGGCTCGTCTTACTTCACATACAGTGCCTTTTCAAGCGCTTCTCTCGTTTGTCCAGGCCTCTATACAACCCTCTCAGACGCAAGGTCGATCAACCTTTCTTGCTATATATTCGTCGGCGTCCGTTGATAGCATATGGAGCGATGCTTTCTGCGGAGACTCTTTTGCAGTACACAGTGAAAGCCAAGCGCCAGATCGAGCTGGTCCAATGAGCCCTAAGCTTGACTCAGTCGCTTCACTCGGCGAGGCCGGCTCATCACCTGACAACGCGGTCAGCGACATTCAAGCGTCCGCCCACTCCTCCGCTACGACTTCCAGAGGCCGATATGAATCCAACAACTCTACTGCAGTGGAATCACAGGATGACTGTGACGAATCTGGGCCCAAAAATACACAGAAATCCGGAGAAGTTTCACCAGTAGTTCATCAATCAACACTACCGCCACTGCCGGACAATGACGAAACAGGTAATGGGACTCACTGGCGTAGATTATGGCGGATATGCAAAGAACTCCTACCATGCGTTCTCAGTGTTTTTCTTGGCGCGATCCTCATCGTCAACAAGCACGTAGCATTTCTATCGGGTACTGCGGACTATGCCTTTCTCATTATCGTGATATACACTCTCTTCTTTCACCCCGCTCGGCATACTGTTGGCAAGCACATACAAGTGACAGGTAAACCTTACCCTCTGATGTGGATGGGTTCTCGCCCTTACACTGCTGAAACCCTTCCTTGCAGCTATTGGCATCACTGGCGCTGTCATCGGAATAGGCTGGTCAGCGCTTGGCTATTACTTAGGGTGTTTGTCAAACCGTCACGCCGATATACCTGAGGATACGACGTCCATTGGAGCGCGAGTCGCATGTGCTACATTTCTGGCTGCTATAGCCTTCGTGGCTGCGGATCTGAAGTCCCGTTACCCGCGCCTTACAACTGGCTGCCTGCTGTCGGTGTTCACGGCTATCTGGCTTCTGGCAGTCACTGTCCGGGAACAGCAAGTGAGTGCACTGAGTACGCAAAACATACTGGAGAAGAGGGTTCTGACGGTCTGGTTGAAAATTTCCCTCTAGATCGCGGCAGCCCCATTCTTAGGAATGCTGTATGCCGTTCTGTTCGCGGCTGGAATTTCCCTGCTAGTTAGCATTGCAGTCTTCCCCGCTTCATCGAACACGCTACTCGCTCAACAGGTCGTCAACACCCTCGGTACCACTTCACATCTTATGCTCGCAACGCTCCACCTCTTTCAAGCAGATTCGCGGTCCGTACACGCGCTCAAAGATTATCGGCTTCTCTGCGAGCGAGTCCTTAGCCTACGAGAGAAGCTCAGCATGGAGGTATCGAACCTTAGGCCAGCATACGAAGATGCTCGATACGAGATTACCTTTGCTTTGTTCCCTCTTGATCGATATGAAGCTTTCATCGATCTCGCGCTAAAGCTGCAAACAATACTTGTGTCCAGAATGGGCCTGAAGATCAGTCGAGATGGTCACCATTCCGAGCTGGCCATGACACCAGACTTTGAGCGTGATGACGAAGGCACGGGCAAGCCGCCTTACCTGCGGACACTTGTGGATGAACTGGGAAGGATGAATGTGCTCGCACTCGATACCATTTGCAGGAGCTTAGCAACATCGAGCTACTTACCTCACGCAAAAACGTTCAACAAGACTGGCCAACCACAAAAGGCTGTAAACGGTCTAGGTGGGATACATGAGCTGTATAGAGACAAGGAGATGGAACAGATTCGACGACGGCTAGACGAGATTGTCGAAATTTTCAGAAACGGCATTGTGGAAGCATTGGACAAAGCTTTGCAACACGAAGGAAGGACTGAAAATGCACATAGGCTCTTCCGTGCAAATGTAAGTCTGAACCGAATGCAGGCAGCTTGGTTCAATACAGTGCCTCCCCAGCAATGAGGTCACGGTAGGCGCATCTTTACTGATCAGCTTGCCGTCTGTAAATATGCAGGCGTTCCGAGACTGCTTCTTCTTTACATCGCTGGTCGAGCTCTCCAATGATGTTCAAGATGGTCTTCATTTAGCCGGGCACCTACCAGATCGCCTGACGTCATGCAGACGGATTTGGATACCTGCCGTAGGCGTCTTGTTCGAAAGGTCCAAGACGACATCGACTTTCAGCACGCACACAGAAGAAGACGGTAAGCACAGCCGCTACTGTGGGTAACAAAGCTTTTACTGACGTAACTCCGTCCTTCGTTTTCAGAGGCAGCGCAGCGCGATCTGGAGAAGGATTCTGACCGAAAGAAAGAGCGGGCCGTTCTTACTCTTGAAGCCAAATCTGCGTCACGCTTGCCTTTCATTCAACTAAATCGGCATCGACGCAAGAGGAGGATACTATCGCTGCGATACTGGAAAGGCGCATTTACATGGAGGCGACAGACACTGGAACGCTGGTGGTCCAGTCCTGCTGTTTTGGTTTACAGGGTTCGAGCAGACCAGCTTTTGGAGTCATTCCAAAGGTCTAGGCACCTAAAACACGCGTTCAAGTGCGCATTTGGCATATCGATGCTCACATTGCCAGGCCATTTACCAGCTGGTAACGCAGGTGTGTACGCTAGGCAGTGTCACACTGATTGCGGCCACTGACTGCTACAGTTCGTTTTCAGGCTACCGCTGGTTCGAGGATGTCCGTGGTCCATGGATTGCCATCTCTTTTCTGTATTGCTTGCAAACGAGTACAGCGGCTACAATCAGAGATGCAATCTATCGGACGGTAGGCGCCCTGTCCCACGCATACCATTTAATCTTTAACTAACAGGTAGTGTTATTCCAGCTTGGCACATTTTCGGGAGCGATATATGGGCTGGTCGGCCAGAAGATTGCTGGCAAAAATCCGTATGGCCTCGTTGCCGTTATGACTTTTCAAGCCTTCTTCACAAACTACTTGATCATCTTTAAGCCACGCTACCAGGGGATAGGCATTGTCGGGTAAGCAGGCAGTACGGATAAAATGCCGTGCACTTCCTAACGGAACACCACTTTAGACAATTGACAGTACCGGCCATTCTGTTCGTACCTTACCTGGACCTGGAGTATACCTCTGTCGTAAGTCATACTTTTCGGAAATTCTCCCGCGCTGAGCACATTGAGGCTGAAGTATCGATTACAGGCCAAGCTGGCATTTCTACGAGCGCAAGATATAGAGATTGGAATAGTGTCTGCTCTCATTCTCAACACACTTTTGTGGCCCTATCATGCCCGCGTGCAATTAGTCACTGCTTGCGCAAAGGCAACGGACAAGATTATCAAGCTGTAAGTGTCCGCTCCTATTCACATTTTAACTCACTAATGCTGACACGTCTCTCAGATATCTGTCCATGTCACAGTATGTCTAATTATCGTATTCAGCGCAGCGAGAGGGAGCTGACTTCAATGTGGTGTGCAGGCAAATTTTGCAGCGCAACTACGCCATGACCAAAGACACGAAAAGGCAATACGAAGCTCTCGAAGACGAGACAAGGGTGCGTTGCTGGGCAGACCTTCTGACAATGCATGCCGAACTGAGCTCTTATGTATAGATGGTCCTCACCCGAGCATCGAATCTCTGCAACCTCGTCCACATCGAGACCTCCTTGCTACCCAAACCTGTCCAAGAATATCGCAAGCTTATACAAGATCTGAATGAGCTTACAAATTTGTGGTCAGGCTTGCGTGCTATACGACAGCACATACCCCGCAAGCTTACGGTCGTTGATGTGATGCCCCAGAGGACAGAATTGGTGAGTAAAGATACGATTCAATTCTCGTCTACTTATCTGACAATCGATATTATCCGTACTTGACAATAGATATCGTCAATCTTGATAGTCTTACATGCTATCAGCCATTCCCTACATACGCATTCTCCGGTACCCCAGTTCCTGCCTCACCCTCACGCAGCATTGGAACATCTCGTCACCGCTATCGAAGATCACTTGAACACTTTCGCAACATCGCCGCTTAGCAGTGGACCAACCGATAGTCTGCCAATGTCAAGTATACAGTCAACTTTGGTCGCGTCCTCGCTCGAATCTTACGGGAAGTCCTCAGTGCCAATGGGTGGGCCCGCGTTGCCAGTGCGGAAGCCAGGCAGCAAGCTCGGGCTCAGCTTCGCATTTGCACTAGCGGAGAATGAAGCAATCTCTGAAGCAGTCCAGACACTCAGTGACATTGTAGAAACTTGCAAAGACTTGTACGGTGTGGCCTCGTTCATACAGCAGGACGACTTGCATCATCTTGGCGAGAATATGTCGTCATTCCTTCACACACCAGTAAGAACGCCTACACGGTCAGCTAGGCAGTCTTTTTCGGACTCGCCTAGGTCTCTACCACCTTCATCACTTAGCAGAATGGCAACCGCTTCTAACTACAGAGTACCTTAAATCACTTGAACATACATTTTTCTGTCAACAAAATGCTGTCAGATCGCGGATCAGTGCAGTCTGAGGAAGAACTGCACGATAGTACACTGTGAGTATAGAGCCTGATTTTAGGCCTGAATTGCATGTAGCATAAATAAGTATTACTGTAGCTCTAGACAAGTAAATAACAACAATGATGTAGTGAACAAACACAAAACAAACCTCAGCACAGCTGCACCCGTGGCATATCTAACTTGCAATCTTAGCTCGGCGATGACGAATTGTTCAACGTTTCTTCTTGTTCAGGTTGAAATCCCTCTTTCTCTTCTCCAAGCAATCATCACAATACCACTCTCCCTTTGGCGGCGTGTCCATTCCGACACAGGCGAGGTGAAACCATTCTCTCGCGCAATCGTCTCCGTCGCAACCAATCATGTTGCCAAAACTGACTCTGTCGCAATAGCAGTATGTGCGGTCATCGCCTCCGTTGTCTCCTTCGGCCTCATCGCCATCGTCGCCAATCATCTCAAGATCACCGTCAAGCTCGGGATGATCTGTCTCCGAAGCACCTGGATCGTCGTGTACCAATGCAGGAAGATTATTTGCTGACGTGCGGGATGATGGGCGTGGAAGACTGTGGGAATCATAGATTTCTTCGGTAGTGTCCACAAGCTGTGATCCTTTGCGTTTGAGCGGAGCAGCGAAGCTTGTCGCAACCGAATTACCCTTGCCATTGCCATTCGAAGCAGAACCAAATGGCGAGGCAGGATCAGGGGAGTCGCTGCAATTAGGCAAAATCATACGTATTAGCGCAAGCCTACATCGGAACAGCAAGGCGGGGGGAAGGAACATACACCGCGCCCTTCTTCGAGTTATTCCTTGATCTTTTGGCACCGCTGCCGCCCACGACAGGACTCTGACCGCCCGCTCCTCTGGAGCTGTTCTGCCTTTCTCTAGCGAGACTAGGAGGTGGCACATATTCGTCCATGTTATCACCTCCAGCGGCGTCACCGTAGTCGGATTGTGAGACCTGTTTATCTTTGTTGCTTGTGCGTCTCTTCTTTGGAGCGGGCTGGACAGATGCAGCGCCATTGTTGGCGTGACTTCCTGCAGCAGCCATGCTGCCTGGCAGAGTGGGTGCTGGGAAGCCATCGGCCATAAGATTTGGCGGTAGTGGATCACCTGCTTTATCGAAAGATGTTCGAGGATGAGCTTTGTTTGCATACGGAATAAAGTTGACATCTCCATCTTGCTTGCCTGCATTGAGAGTGTTGATATTGTTAGACCCACCAATGCCGATAGACATCGGCATAGGTGAAGTCACAAGTCCTTGTACACTTGTGGAGGGACCCATCGCCATAGCCTGAGCTGCATAAAGGTTGTTCGAACCGGAGGGAGCACCTCCGTAGGCAGCGAGATTGGCAGCGTAAACGGCCGCATTGGGATTGGGAGCTGGCTTTCCACCTCTGTGTTTGTGCTCAGACGTAGGTAGATGCGAAGCTGGATTGGCGTTTCGGGATCTCGGAGCGGCCTGCAGTGATGCGTCTTGCCTTTGCCGCCTGACGTGCTGCTTGATGCGATTCTCGTCCGGCAAGTGCGCACCTTCACGGACGTAGTTTCTGACGCTATTTGTAGCATGAGCATAAACATCGGCGTGTCGAGCTGTATATGTGCCGTTATCGTAGGAATAGCCTAGAGTGGTTGGGTCGTGATGCAGCGTTGTGTGGCGGCCATACGGCTGATTCGTAGGCAGGAAATCTGGCTTGCGGTAGGCGGAGCCTGATGCTGATGCTTGCGTAGGGAAGAGGATAGGATAGCCATGTGGCCATGATGGAGGTGGTATTGTGCCTGCCATGGAGTTCGGTAGCAGAGTTGATAGCAAGCCGGCTAGTACGTCGAGCTGGTTTGTATGGTGGATGAGCTAGGTTGAGAGAAAGCGGAAACGGGTTTAGCTTGTACGATAGCAACAGCCTGACATGACTTCTAATCAGATCTTGAATGCTACTCACCGTCTCGCACGTCCCTGTCGCAACTCTGATCTTATCCTCGCCCCCCAATCTAAACTCTTTGGCTTCGTCCGCGAGCCGGCGAAGCTGATGAAAGCGTTGTTCAGGGAGGACTTTCGGGTCTTCCAGCATTTTCAGTAGATCATTGAGTTGATCTGTGATGGAGCTTATTGATCCAGAGAGTACTGCGTCTAGTTCTCGCAAATCGCTTATTGACCGCGTCAACGTGGGCGGAAGTGCCTCGATGCAATCGCCGAAGGTTGTGCATACTGCATGGAAAAGTAGACATTAGCTACGAAGCACAGTCATGTCTAACCCCATGATGTAGATGTACGCACAATGAGTGAACTCTGCAGCACTCTGAGCCTCTTGGGATTGAGCTGCCATACCGGGCGGCGGTACAGGCGCTCCCATATGCTGAGTCTGCATTGAAAGCGGAACACCTGGAATGCCAGCACCTGGAGGCATCTCTCCCATTCCTAGAGGTGCCAGTCTGTTCATAGTCACGAGTATCGACGATGGCTGGCTTGGGAATAAAAGATGTGGTGTAGTTGTGCAAGAAGAGAGAGCTTGTCACGCTGGGCTGTACGCAGGCAGACATGCAACCTCGACGGCTATCAATTTAAAGCCCGGCATTTCGGCAGACATGTCGACGTACTAAGCAACTATAGAACTGCGTAAGTCTCGCGCTAGACTGGCACAGCTTCCTTCACCCAGCTGTCATCTGCCTGCCTCCAGCTGGGCTCTCAGGTCTGCAACAAAGCTCGATCACCTTCTTGAACGCCGAAATCGCCTGTCTGGAGATGCTCAACTCTCTGCGAAGCGCCAATGTGCGGCAGGGTATCAAAAGCAAGGCTGCATTTACCAATGCTGGCTAAGAACCAAACGCGGGTTCTGCCGCAGTCCAATCATATTCAATTCTTTTTACTCGCGATTCTGATTTCTAAGCCACGAACATCTGACACAACTTTAAAGCTCCGCCTTGACACGAGCAGTAGCAGATTCAGCAAGGCTGGAAGCAGACTTGGATACCGAAGATGCTGATGCTGATGCTTGAGAAGCAGCCGAGTTGATAGAAGCGCTAGCTTGTGAAGCAGCTGATCCGGCTGAAGCGCTAACTTGAGAAGCGGCGTAGGCAGCCGAGGAACTGACTTGAGAAGCGGCTGAGCCAGCTGAGGCACTAACTTGAGATGCTGCTGAGCCAACTGATGCACTAGCTTCAGATGCTACTGATGAAGCGGCACCCTTAGCAGCTGTGAAGGCTTGCAGGATGTTTTGTCGGACCTGATAAAACCACAAGGGCACGATGAGTCAGCTTATGCGCTGAGACTCGTAGCACGCTCGAGAACACGCAAAGACTTACCTGTAGATCCTCAAGTTGCTTGCCAGCCAATGACCCCTTCTTCGAAGCCATCTTCTGTAGTCTAGCCAATTCCTTGACAGCCCAGTCGCTGGAAGTCTCCAACTTCTCCATAACCTTGACATAGTATGAAGCAGCTGTTTTGTCGAGCTTTCCACCTTGGACTTCGGCAGCTAGGGCCTTAGCTTGGGCTATAATTGCGTCACGAGCTCCTGCAGTAGTGGTCAAGTAGGTAGATACGATCTGGTCCAGAGTGGGAACTCGACCGGCCTGTACGTAGGAGCATGAGCTTGTCAGTACACTCTTTTGCAGCGATGAAGGGAAGAATCTAACCATTGCATTCAACAAGCCTCCAGAGAGACGGTTGGTGCCCGCTGCTTTGTTGATGTATTCAAGGAAAGCGTCTTCAGATCTGGGTCCATTATAGTCGAGTGGGGCACTTCCATCACTGGGGAAGAACTGTACACAGCGATGTCAGCGTTAAGTAGTCATTAGGTTCGTAAATTGGGATTCCTCACCTTGATAGTAGGGTAGCCTTTCACGCCAAATCTTGCAGCCGCAGGCTTGTTCTCGGCATTATCAGCATCGAGCTGACCGATGAGGACGGTTTCTTCATCTGCAAAGGTCTTGCCGAGCTTTTCCCAGGTGGGGGCGAGTGATTTGCAATGTGAGCACTGAGAGCAATAAGACAGGACAGTGCGTCAGCCATTGCTGATGTGAAGAAGGCACCCCAGCCTCTGTGCTGCATGCGTAGCTTACCCTTCGAACAGACGGCGCAGAAGCAGGGACAGTCAGCGCCTGATTAGACAGATCACGAGACGAGAAGCAACTCACCATGGCGCATAGAAAGCAACCAGACTGTTCTTCCCTGCTATGGCGGAATCGAAGTTTTTGTTGGTGAGCGTGGTTGTGCTCTTGACGTCTTCGAGGCCCGCATATGCGGAGCCAGCGAGCAAGGCGGTAGCGGCGAGGAAGTACGAAGAGAGATGCATTGGATTCTGTGGTAACCAAATTGTAGGTAGATGGATCTCTGGATGTCTGATATCGGCGGGAGGAAGAAAGCCAGCCAGTCTTTCATCCTGCCCGTGACGTGGAGCCTTGGTTGCGCATGATGCAGCAGTGGCGGACAAAAGACAGCCTGAGGGCAGCAAACATGTTTCAAACGCCGTAAAACGAGATTGCGTACACTTGAACTTGTACTCCTCGGAACGTGAACGGTCTCAGGTGGAGTGTATGGTACCTCGTTGTACACCGAGCAATCCAAGCTAACTATACTCCCATATGTCATAGAAGGTTCATTTTCAAGCGGATTACAAGGCCACTACTGTCGGATCTCCCCTTGCAGAGAAGATACTGCAGCTCGCGTACGAATCTGTACTATCTGAATACCGACTTTCAATTGCCATGCTGGACCTTGCGGTACGCCCCGCTCGCATTCAGCGTGGTGGTGCTGTGGACATGGAACATGGGCAGCACCGGCTCACACATCCAGGCGTCTCATAGCGGACAGCGTTTCGCGTCATTTCAATGCTGGACAAGTTGGCTGCTATTCGAGATGGCGTTGCTACCCTTCCGCCGTTGGTGATTCCTCTGGTACCAATTCAACAGCATCATGCCAAGTTACCAGACTGGCCACCGTCAACATTCGTATTGCTATGCCGAGCCGCGCTGGGCAACTATTCGTAGCAATGCGGATACTGCGAGAACCAGCTTGCTGTAATGTATGAGGCGCGCAACTCTTCTGCAAAGTCTGCAATCACCGGCACAGTGGAAAACAGTGCTGGAGCAGTGAGCAGTCCATGAATGCATGGCTTGACATGTGCGTGGCCGGATGTTACTGCTTCATGTTCGCGCAGTCGAGGGTGAGGTGATAGACCCAGATAAGCAGTTCAGGCACTCTCAATGACTCCCAAACTGGCTCGAGATACACTGAGCACGAATCAGATCCTTATCAGTGGATTTTGACAGGATTCGTAGTGACGTAAATACGTGAAACACCCTGGCACAGAGCTCATACGGTACGGCTCAACGCGCAAAACCCACCGCACCGGCATTCCCTGTCGGAAGGTCTCAGATGGACATCAACGATCAAGATGGTGTATAGATAGCATTCAGCCTAAGATAGCTGGTATCTTTGGCTATTTATTCATACAACGAAGCGCTGATGTCAACATGATATGATACTCGTAGAACTTGCGTTCAATAGGATTTCACATCTCCCATATGCAAAGAGCTGATCGATCTTAATAATATACTAAGGCCGCATGTGCTAGAGCGTGCCGAAGGCGGCGAAAAACTTCCTTCTGAACAAGGTGCTCTGAGTGCGCATTTCTCTCTCAAGCATTTGCCTTAACACTACCACTATATACACACTATCATATTACGCCCGTGAGCAGACGCAACGACCATGTCGTCTCGTCCTTCAGCAGAGACCGCTGTTGAAGGAAGTTCAGAAAAGCAAGCGTTGCCAACTTCGGCAGCTGAAGCCTCAAAAACTGGCGACAAGAAGCCTGGCGACGGACCGCAAGTGCAAGTCTCTTCAGTAGGAAAGGATGCCTTCTACGACCCAAAGCAAGAGACAGTATGGACAAGGTTAGGACTTACCACTGAGTCTTTCAAGAGAGCTCCTGGTACCACTGGTGGACAACAAGGTTCGTCAAGAGATGCAGCCGCAATGAAGGGCATGGTGTGACAACGGCTAATCTCTTCGCCTACAGTGCTTGGGCTCGACAGCTCAGACGACATCGAGAAGCATGTAGACAGTGAGCCCCGAAAGTTATACTGACAATATAACGGCGCTCATCATATATTGGCTATAGATCCTATGCTGCAGCAACAGATGAAGAACCGCCACCTAAACATGATCGCAGTGGGTGGAAGTATAGGTGAGTCACTTTATCCGAAAACTTCCTTCACTTAACACGTGCAGCGTGGTCTGGAAGATCAATGCATAGCAACAGAGGAACGTATTAAAGCATATGTCGCTGTTCTGCAGGTACCGGTCTGTTCATTGGTTCTGGCTCGGCCTTAGCCGATGGAGGACCGCTCGGTATCCTCATCGCCTGGATCATAATGGGCGTCATGCTGCTCAATACATGTCAAGCTATTGGAGAAATGGCAATCATCTATCCAGTTTCTGGTGGCTTCTACACTCTCATTTCCCGTTTCGTTGATCCCAGTTGGGGCTTCGCGATGGGCTGGAACTACTGGTATGTTTCAAGTGACTGCCAGCCTGGCTTGCTCGTTTCAATGGCTAATTTTCGTCTTTGCCCTTGTTTAGGTTCCAATGGGTACGTTCTATACACTGAAGGAAATCCTTCGGCGCTCACTGACACCTGCCTCGTGACTACGCCAGGCCGTCACTCTACCCCTGGAGCTTACAGCCGCTGCATTCACCATCCAATTCTGGGACTCCGACAAGACAGTCAATATAGCTGTATGGATTACCATCTTCACGGTGGTCATCTTCGCTCTCAACGTGTGAGTCCTGCACGATGTTCCCTCTATAACCGTACTGACCATTAGTCACTTGTAGCTTCGGTACTTGGGGTTTCGCCGAGGAGGAATTCTGGTCATCGTGCCTCAAGCTTCTCACCATCGCAATCTTCCTCATCGCCAGCTTGGTCTTCATCCTGGGAGGCGGACCTAGCTCTGGAGAATACGGTTCATACTGGGGTGCAAGGCTATGGCACGATCCAGGTGCTCTCGCAAATGGCTTTCCTGGTGTATGCTCAGTCTTCGTCACCGCTGCCTTCTCCTTCGCCGGTACCGAACTTGTCGGTCTCGCCGCAACAGAACATCCCAATCCTATCAAAGCGCTACCCTCTGCCATCAAGATGACCTTCTGGCGTATCACTTTCGTCTTCGTACTCTCTTTGCTTATGGTCGGCTTCCTGGTCCGCTACGACGACGAACGACTCATCGGAGGCTCTTATGACGCCAACACATCACCATTCGTCCTCGTCTTCCGCAATGCCAACGTCAGTGGTCTTCCTGACTTCATCAATGCCGTCATCACTATCTCAGTCCTATCAATTGGAATGTCCTGCGTATATGGCGGTTCCCGAACAATGTTAGCAATGGCCGAGCAAGGCTACGCACCAAAATTTTTAACCTACGTGGACAAGGCAGGCCGACCACTATGGGCACTTGCTAGTGTTCTCATCTTCTTCCCTCTGGCTTATATCAATGTTGCAGACGTCGGGACTACTGTCTTTGACTGGCTGATTGCCGTCAGCGGTCTTGCAACCATCTTCACTTGGTTGAGCATTAATATCGCGCATATCCGATTCCGAATGGCCTGGAAGGCGCAAGGATATAGTGTTGATGAGCTGCCATTTCAAGCTCTGGGTGGAATCTGGGGCTCTTTCTTGGGTGCCACCATTCTCGTCCTTGTTCTGATCGCTCAAGTCTATATCGCCATCTGGCCTCTGGGCGGCGTTTCCAGCGGATCTGAACGCGCAGAATCATTCTTCATGGCATATCGTGAGTTCATTTCGAATGATGGCTCCGAAACAAGCTAAGACTTACCTTCACTTTTTCTAGTGGCCCTTCCTATCGTAATTGCATTCTACATCGTCGGCCTCATTTGGCTCCGCCGTAAGCCAAAGAAACTGCTTGAGATTGACCTGGTCACCGGTCGAAAGTGCCATTATTCTGCCGACGAACTCAACGAGCAACGCGCAAAGCGAAAGCAATGGCCTCTTGGCAAGCGCATTTACCATGCCATGTTCTTGTGATTGCGTCCCGCCGGAAAGCACGATAACCAGTTTGTAGATACCGATAGCTAGTAGATAATAATCATTTCCAAGTAGTAATACCAGCAGTATGCATTCAATATCCAGTTGCCTGAAGTGGGATTCGGAATCGAATTAGACCCACGCTCTATCTTGAACAAGTTGATCATAAAGTTCACGCCCACGTCGCACTGGCCGACAGCTACACTCTGTAGCATTCAGCTCACTGCGCCCATATTTGACAAATTGCAACGGTCGGTGCTCCCTCTGCTACTTTTACCAGCTAGCGGACTTTTGCCACCGTGGCCGTTTGTCTTTTTCTTCGCAGCCAAACCACGTGCATGATAGTCTTTGACACACTCAGCAAGCCGCTAGGCCCAGTCTAATAGATTGTCCCGCTTTCATAAACCTCCAATGAGCATCAAATTATAATGCTGGCTCCTCGCGTTATCAAGCGCAAGGCAGCTGCCAAAGCTTCTCCAGCTTCAACAGCCAGTGCAACACCGGCACTGGACGACGGCTCCGAACATGCAACAGCATCAGCAACAGACGAAACTGGTACTGATAGCCGAGATATATCTCGCGAAGTTAGCTCTGGATTGGAAGTGCCGGGACATGCTGGGTCTCCCGAAGCTAGCGAACCTTTGCAACCGCAAGAACAACCTGCACCTGAAGCAAAGCTCGTGGCAAGTACTTCTACGCAAGAGCAGACACCTGCCGTGTTACCTCAGGACCACAAGAAGCAAAGAGAACATCTTGATTTATTAAGGTACACCATCGAAGAGAGTATGTCCGATTGGGGTCTGTCGTATCAGCATCCAGATCTGCTCACCAAGCTTGAAGCAAGTGAGACCGGATGTGAGTGATGAATAGTAGTAATCCGACACGACAAGCAAAGCTGATGAAGTCGCTTTATCGTGTCTACAGACGTCCACATATTCAATCTCTTGTCTTTACCTGCTATAGAAGAGATGACTACATCGTTGTCCGATATAACGGCGGCCCTTCGTAGCGAGCCGTCAGACTCGGTAGAGGTGGGTCTCAAATGTAGAAGAGACGGCCTAGAGCGTGCTTGACTGACGTGCATGCAAAGCTCGATGAGACAGGATTTCAGATAAAGCGAAAGACTGCGCCCGATTGGGAAGCAGTGGCGAAAATATCTGATGAAGATTGGGCAGAAAGAACCTTTTACCTCGAGAATGTGCCAAAACCGTCGAAAGGCAAATCGTATTCATTACCAAGCCTACGAACCTTCCTGTCGTCACTCTTCGAGTCTCCTGTTGATGCAGTACGATTGCCCTCTTTATACACGAACCCAGGCAAAGATGCCGAACTGAAGCCGGTACATCTTTCGATGGCCTCGAGAGACGAAAATATGTATGGCAATACTTCTGGAAGCATGCCTGGGACGAGATCCAGCACAAAGTCTGTGCGGGAGCAGTATAGCATGCCAAATAATGGCGGGCCACTCAAAGGCTTCACCTTCGTAGTGATCAGAGATGGTGAAAAGGCATTGCAAGCCCGACAGAGATGGACGTGGGATTCCAAGGGCAAGAGATCGTACTCACACCACGAGGAAGTAGAGATCGAAGGAGACGATGAAGTGCAGCGGCAGGTGTATGAAGAACAGGAACAAGCAGCTGTCATAGAGAATCAGGAAACTTCGGATTCTCCACCTAGCAAGGAAAAGCAAGATGCAGAAGCCGACATTTCACATCTGTCAGAAACAAACGGCAATGCCGAAGCATCCACTTCAGTCTCGGTGGTTCCTCCAGTGAAGGCTGCCAATGAGCGGACACCGCAAGAGCAAGCTGATAGAGCGGGACTGTGTTTGATGCCAATTGAGCAATTCAACGCCCTGAGACAGGAGTACCTTCGTTACTCGCGAGATATAACCACCCTCAGAGAGAAGCAAGAAGCCGTGAAGGACACGTTCTCAAGTCGACAACAGAGAAGGTCAGTTTCCCCTCCTTGGTCAAGAAGCAAAAAAAGAGAGCCATCGCCTGACCGCTGGGAGCGTAAACCACGCTCGCCTTCGCCGGACCGATGGATACGGAAGCCCCTCTCCCCAGAGCGTGACAAACGACCCGCGAGGCGCTACGATGACGCTCAAGATGGCGACTACCCCCGTGGATGTGTCTGCTTCATCAAGCGACTGCATCCGGACGCCAGAAGTGGGACATTGAAGGCTCTCTTCCAAGCTATTTTGGAGATGGAAGAAGTCAGTCCCAAGGATCATTTGCAGCATGTGGATCACAAACGAAATGTCGACTCTGTAAGCTCTTCGTGCAAGGCTGTTCGTTCGCTTCCGGGCAAGACTAACACAGCTTTTGTCCTTGCAGTGCCATGTTCGCTTCAGCGAGGCTGCCACGGCATCTTTCTTCGCTTCGTACTTCTCCGGCAACCCAAGATACTGCCATGTCGACCCCAGATCCACGGATCCATCAGAGGCGTTCGCGGCAGTGAAGAAGGGTGAGAGTGTTCGACCCATTGAAGCGGAAGTTGTCTCTGGCATTCCAGAGGCCATCTATTGGAGCACTGTACCAGACGGAATCAAAAGAGGATACGAACCGTCTACAAGGAAGAAGACTGAAATAGAAGAAGTGGAGGAAGCTCCCGAGAAGTCAATCTCCGAAGCGGTAGTACTGAACGGCGCAAGTGCGGACGAAGCCAACACTCCAAGCGAGTCGACCACAAAACGCTCGCTGGAAGAAGTCGATTCTGCAGACTCTAAGGAAGCCAAGGTCCTGAAGCAAGAGCATGTCACGCAGGAGTAGTGTAGAATAGCATAATCGCAATTGACTATTCAATGACATGCACCTACTTTGCTTCTAGCTGAAAAGTGTTCATTTCTTCGGGTATGATACAGGAACTTGCAGAAGTCTAGGCACACATCAAGTGTGAAATCTGTATCTTTGTTATCTCGACTGCAGAGTCGGCTTAACCGCATCGGATTCCGTTCTATCGTAGATGTGGATGGGACAGTGTCGGCCGAATTGCTGCGTCATGTCGAGCTGCGTGCACCACCACGGAGAGCTAGAACGAGATGGAGAGTAGCACCACCTTCGAGCGAGTACTCTGCTGCGGATTTGTCGTCTTGCCTGTTGAGCGAGAGTCGGCAAATCAGTCAGTCAGTCAATAACGAACTCGCCAGCTTCGCGGATGATCGAGCAGTGCCACCGCTGTAAGAAGGAGCACCTGCAGGACAAGCGAGAACATACATCTGCTTTCCTCCAAAAATGAGCCGTTGCTGCGCTGGCGGGATGCCCTCTTTTTCCTCTACCCTCTCTTTGATGCGTGAAACCTAGGCAAGCAAAACGACAGTCGTGCAATCCAACAGAGAACGATCAGCGGAGGGCACGATACTCGGAGCTACTCAGTCCTTACCTTGTAGTCTGGCTCTATATCGAGCTCAATCTGCAAATTGTAGTATTCAGGTTGATTGCTACGTCAGCATTCCCAGCATCCAAGCATGTGCGGACACAGCGTCTTCGTACCTCTTTGCCCGTGAGCGTCTGCATGATACAATGGGCTGTCAGGACATGCCGGCAAACAAGTATGGAAGCTCTGCTGAACACTGACCTTGACCTTGATCTGCATCTTGTCTATATAGTCTTGTACAGGGTATCGAGCTTAGGGATTGGACCAGAGTCAAGTCTCGCGCGTCTCGTGGCAACGACGACGCTCCAACTCGAAAGGAACCGCGCGCCACCGACTACATACTCTCCTCGAACTGCAGGTTTGTCAAGTCAGCCTCCGAGGTGTAATGTGGACATAACTGCTACAAAGTATTTGTCTGTATCGAAATATGCAAGGCCGGTCTAGCTAATTTGGTTGCAATGTACGAGTCTACTGCCACCGGCGGGTACAGCGTTTCTACAACAACAAGGTGTACTACATAATAAGCGACATATACTGAAGCATATGATGAAGCAGCCAGAGAACTATTTCCGTTTACCTTTCTTGCGGCCTTTTGCATGTTCACCCTGTATCACTTTCTCGCCAGTAGCTGAGGCGTGACCTGTCTCTTCGATGTGCGAGAATAGCTGCGTTCGAGACGGGAATCTTTCTGAGCAAACTCGGCAGACCTAAGTAGTGCGTCAGCATGCATCGGAACAGGCATATGCGCTCGGGACTTACCTCTTCTCCGGGACTCTCAAGCTGTGCGGCTTTCTTAGCTGCTTCTCGCGCTCTGCGCTTGTCCCGCTTGGACATTTGCGGGGCGTTGTTGCTTTCCTCCCCATTGGCCTCTGCTTTGGTAGATTGCTCTCCGCTGTCAAGCGTTTCTTCGGCTCGTCTCTCGTCCACCCTAGCGTCTTCAACTGCCTCTGTCGATTTGATGATGTTGTTGTTGTAAGACTCCTCTGCTGCAATATCATCTTGGTGTTCCGCAACTACTGTAGTTGGCCGCTGCAGCTTGAATCGCTTTCTATCCTTCTTTGACAATTTCCGGAACTCCTGCTCCAAATTATCGATGTCTAATTCATCATTTGTAAGCGGAAATGAAGGTTCATCGGGAGTTTTTAACTCTTGCGAATTGGCCATAGACTCATCTTCAGCCAGCATCTCCTTACGCAAGCGCTTTGTGTTTTGTAGGTGCTTGCGAGAGCGCTCATGATTATCCCACGCTCCCTGGGAGTTGAACATCTTGTCGCAAGCAGCGCAGTACCAGTCATCTACAGGCTCTTCGTCTTCATCTTCCACGTGTTCAGTACTAGGACCTGCACCGGAATCTGCAGCCTCGTCGCTCTCGTCTTCGTCTTCATCGTCAAAGCCTTCATCCCATTCAGCTTCTACACTAGCGCTCGTCTTCACCTTCATCCAGTCTTGCTCCACAAAAGCCTTGGCAGCTTCTTCGCGCTTCTTTGCAGCTTGAAGAGCTGCGTCTCGCAATTGCGCTTCCAGCCTTTTCTTTTCCAGTTGCTTTACCTTGATGGGGTCAGAAGAGGCTGAGTTGAGAAATCGTGGATCGCGCTTCTTTAAGAATGCAGCCAGGGATCTGACAGATTCATTGTATTCCTTTCGAGCATCATCGCGTGCACGTTTGTTCTCACGTTCCATCAGCCGCCGAACCTGTCTGTCTGGTGCATCTTGCAAGCGATATTTGTCGGCCTCGTTGAACGGACGTCGAGAAGCGAATGACAAGAAAGATGAGTAGAAGCGTTTCAGCTCTCCGTCTGGTGCATCGTAAGATGCCGTAGAGTTGCCGAATGTAGGATAGTGCACAGCAGCTGATAGTGGCGGTTCTCCAGCAGGTGCTGTCGCATACACTTCGCTCTGATTGATAGTTTCGAAGAGAGTACGGTATATGCCATAGAAGCCCTCTGATGAATCACTGAAGTCGTTGTTCCATAGGGAGCCATCGAAAAAGCGAGTGAGCTGCTTTGCGGAAATGCGAACAGACTGCTTCGAGTTAGATGCCTGCTGTGCCCTTTGCCGCAGGTCTCCGTCATCGTCATTGTCGTCTGGTACAGACAGTATCAGCTTGAACGACTTATCAACAAAACTTCAACTGACCGCCAATATCGCCTCTATGCGAATCATAGTAGGCTCGCTCTTGATTGTCCGAAAGTCTGCAAACGAGAGTTAGTATCTGGCGGTTCCAAGTTCGCTTACACGGGAGTGCGGCGTACACATCATAAGCCGCTTGAATCTTTATGAACCTTCTGGAAGCCTCTTCAGAGCCTGCATTCTTATCCGGATGCCATTTCAATGCTTCTCGTCGAAAGCTGAGTGAACAGTGTTCAGCAAATCGTGATCGGATATGGCATCGAGGATGTAGCAAACTTACGCTTTGCGGATCTCTTCTGAGGTAGCTTCCACTTCGACTCCAAGCACTAAGTGGATTCATAGACTTCATTAGGTTTCTTGCTTCGAGTAAATATGTTCGTCACATACGTTCATAGTAGTCAGTAGGACCACCTGATCGAGCCTGCTGGTCGGCATCGCGACCATTGCTGGCGGTACTGGCATTGGCGCCCATGCCCAGTAGCTCAAACTAAGTGCTACTGGACAAGTGTACAGCTCCGACGCTATCTTCGCCAGTGATGATTCTTGATGTGGTCGAGTGGGCGGCAAAGCAAAGGAACTCACATCTAAAAAAGCCAGCTTGCATTTATTCCGACTTGCTTCACGCAACAACAACCCTTCATTTTCAAGTAGTCAGTAACACCAAGATACCATGCGATCAGCACTGGTACGACTGGCTCAGAATGTGTCTGCTGTCCCGATACCCGAGATGAAAGCAGCAGTGCAATCGCTGTTGCCACCACTGCAACTCTACAAGAGACTGTTGCGAGCGCATCGCAAGCATCTTCCGGTTGAAATGAAGGTTCTAGGTATGCTTATGATATCAGCGTGCTTCGTTATGCAACACGCTGACCTTCGTCTGCTTCTCAGGTGATGATTATGTCAAAGCCGAGTTTCGCCGTACGAAGAAGACCGACAATCCATTACATATCATGGGCTTTCTTAGCGAGTGAGTGCTTCGGATGGTATGACTTCTTCCCAAGCTATCTAACGCAAAATCTACAGGTGGAAGAAGTATCTCGATGTGGTAGAATCAGGCCAAGGAGCCAAAGGCAAGCAACTTGATACACAATTTCTAGAGAAGGTACGTCCGTTACACTTCGTGTCGATTATGGTCAAGCTAACTGATGGGCAACCTCCTTCCGCAGATGTCTCCGGAGCAAGTAGGACAATTGTATGAGCTGATGCTTGCTGCCAAGGGTGAGATGACAGAAGACGAACGCGAGGCTCAAATAGAAGCGACCCTGACGGGGATGGGTGTGCCCACTGGCAAGGACGGAGCACAGTCATAGTAGGATCTGACAATGCGAACTTCAGATCATCATTACTACTCATGATAGAAACAATATACTATAAACAGTTGAATTTGCAACTACGCGTACATAGAGACATGACACGCCGGAACGAAGGTACCAATACCGTGTTGTTCGATACGATGTGAGATATGCTTTTGGTACCTTTCGTGACATCGCTATACCAGGCAGGTAGTCTTGTGAAGAAAAATGTTGCCGTGTGATCTCTGGTGTTCGCGTAGCTACAGCTTTTGCAATGCCCAGCTTAACCGAAGAGCATGTCCTTCATTCTGGCGAAGAATGGAAGCTGCTTCTTGGACTCGCGCTGAAATAGGTCACGTGTCAGCTTAAGCAGGCAAACGGAAATGTCTGCTCGCTCACCCATGCATTGAGCTCTTCGGCAGTCGACCAGCACTTTCGGCCTGTGACCAAGTCAATCTCTGATGCTTTCTTTGGTCCAGTTCGCTTCCAGAGGTAGCCAACAATATAGAAGCCGATGACGACTGGAGCGGCAAGGTAACTCAGGAAGAAGGCCTGAGCGGCTTCACCCGGAGTTCCAGATCCACCAATTGGGGCAACAGCAATGTAGAACTGTCACACAGATATGTTAGCGAAGTCCAGATAGGGCTGCATGCGAATAGCGTACCTGTGCGATTAGAACAAGCACGAGAACGGTGGCGCCGAAGGCCGAACCCCAAATTCCACCTAGAGCGCGGAAGGGAAGCTCGTCGACGTGGTGACCTTGAGCTTTCCATGCCATTCTGAAGCGAATGTGTGCGACGTTGATACTGAGCCAGGTGAAAATGGTTGACAGTCCCGACAAAGCGAGGAGCCCTGAGTGGCAAGAAAAATAGTCGAAAACCGTTAGCCGGAACTTAACAATGACGTCTAGAACCACCGTAGCGACTCACAATCAAAGATCTGCGTGCCGACGTCGGCCACGTTGGCGTAAGCGATTGGGAAGAAGGCGATGATAAAAAGCACGGCCCAAGTCGGACGGCCAGCCTTGTCGACATATGTGAAGAACTTTGGAGCATATCCTTGCTCGGCTAAGGCGAGTAGTGTTCTGCTGCCTGCATAGACGCAAGACATTCCGATGGACAAGACTGAGACCGTGATTGTAGCATTGATAAGATGAGGCAGGCCTTTTACGTTTGCCCGGTCGAAGACAATAACGAATGGGGATGTGTTGGCATCTGGGAACGGGCCAGTGATCAGTTACAGGGATGCGGCATTCGTTATCATTCGTATATTGTTTGTTAGCTCACCATATGAACCACCAACGAGTCGCGGGTCGTTGTAAGGTACCAGAAGACCGACGAACAGGAGGGACAAGATGTAGATGATGGTAATACGCCAGAAAGTCATCTTGATGGCTGAAGGTAAAGCCTTTCGAGGATTCTGCCCACAATAACATCAGTAAAGAGTGAACATCACAATAATGTGGAAGACTAACAGGATGTTCAGTGGCCGCCAATCCAACAAGTTCTGTACCGGCGAAAGAGAATGCGGCAGTGACGAAGACACTGCATACTCCCTTGAAGCCATTGGAGAAAGCGCCAGGATCTTGATAGTATCGACCACCAACGTATCTGCACAAGTTGGATATCATAAGCTCTGGCAAAGGGGAACCTGATGAGAAAAGCTACTTACGAGCTGTAATCACCGCTGCTGGGACCACCTCCAAGGACGAACACCAATGAAGCGAACAAGAAGATGAAGATGACAAGCAACTTGAGGCAAGAGCTCCAAAATTCTTCTTCTGCGAACTTTTGAAGGAAGACGTGGTCAGCGGTCTCCTAGACGTTTGAGCGAGGCGAGCGGTCACTTACGCCGAGAGCTCCGAAGAGATTGACAAGGATAACGATTACGGCAAAGATAGTGATCCAGACAGCAATATTGACACTTCCATTTTTGTCCCAATACTGAAGAGTAAATGCTGCAGCGGTGAGCTAAAGAGTTGGGAAAACGTGTTCAGCGGGGGCATAACGCGTAAGACAGCTTTCGTAAGCTCACTTCAAGAGGAAGGACAACCGCCCATTGGAAGACCTGCAGATAAGCCTTTGTCAGGATGCTGGCAGCCTTATCATAAAAAGTATTCTCACGTAGTTCCATCCCATTGCGAAACCCCATGAAGCGTCAACGAATCTCGAGACCAGAGTGTAGAAACCACCAGAGACAGGATACATGCTGTGGAACGAAGGTTTATGCGTTAAAGACCGTTCTTCCTTCCTCCCGGTATTCCAAGATTCAACGTACATAGCCATTTCACCGATTGCCTGACATGTATTAAGCAACATGATACCCATGATAATCCAGTCAATAACCAGAGCTGGTACCATTTGCTCAGCCGACATCTCAATGAAGCTAAAGCCTTTATCAGCGTACCTCCCGGACCACCGGTTCTGAGTGCTTTGCCGGAACCAATGAAAAGACCTGTTCCAATACTGCCTCCGACAGCAATCATGTTCTGCAGCACCCAAGATATTAGCATACATTAGCCAATGACGGAGTTCAAATGAACTGACCAAGTGTCTAGTCTTCATCTGCTGCTGAAGCATGGGAGAGTCGTTCGCGTGTTCAGGATCGGCGTGCTCTTGACCGTGAACGACATGTCCTCCGGTACTTCCTGGTGCCCGCTTGAAAGATTCCCAGTTTAGCCCCAGGCGTGTCAACTTGGTTTCCTGCATAGGGTCATAGAAGCCAGGCTTCTTCATAGTCGTCACCTGGACATCGGCCACTCCGCTGCCTCCATCTTTAAGGTCGTAATCCTTCTTTTCCGCCATATCTGCAAATGTACCGCTAGGCTCTTGAGGTGAATGAGATAAAACTGCCTATCGCTGTTAGTGCAGCAGATAATGCAGATAATTTCAATTGGATAGAGCAAGAAAGAGAGGAAAGCCGCAAGAAAGAGGTGAGATGAAGCTTTCTTTTATGAAAACGGCTGAGAAACAGGACGGCCCGCATCCCCCCGCGCTCATTGGGTATCGTAGACCGGTGATTCTGATTGAGACAGCTTGATTGCTTGGGTGTTCATGCTGGCTTATCGCATCGATAGACCACATGATGCTAGCTTGTACCATGAAATGCATCTTTTCGGGCCTTTTCTCACTTGAATAGAGTTGCTTGGCAGATCCAAAAAAATCACATGCGTCACCGGGTCGCGGAGCTTTATCATCCGCTGAACTTTCCTTGGCTTTTTGGAAGGTTGTGACGAAAGATTCAGAGACGCTTTCGTGCATCTCGCTGGAAAGGCGCCCACAGCGGGCATGAAAAGGAACATAAAGACAAGATGACGACAGGCAGCGAACGTTAGTCGGTGGGCCTCATGCTACTGGTCTGTCATATCTCATCTATATATGGAATCAGTAGGCGGCGCTTCGGCAATGCGCATCCGGCTACCGCAGTTGCCGCAGCCAATGGTCGATCGTCTTTCTCGGTATGTACAGTATCACTGCTGCTCTGAGGTGCTTGGAGGTGGTTTGTGTGGGCTGCTTGTTATTTGAAAGTCATGTGCAGCTGTGTAGCTTGGGCAGTAAAAACCACGCGGTGCCAGATTACGATAAAGGCTGGCCAGCCGGAAGAAATTGTGGTGACCCGTGAAATCGTGAAAGCTGGAGCTTCTTCGGCTTGGCTCTTGATCAGCCGACCAATGTCACGCCTTTCAATTGCGAGATCCAGCTGATGCGGTGACACACTCCTGCACCGGGTATGCAGACATCTACTTCCCCGTCTTACTGATAGTGTAAAGCGCTCTTCCAAGATTTTCCGGGGGATAAGGCAAGTCCTTGGATACGGAGTGATTTGCTCTGACATACTAAACCTAGCTGCGGCATACGACACCTGTCAGACATGCTGTATACCGCCCGCAACTTACCAGTCATTTGAAGGAGGTCGCACTTCCCGAATTCTTTTAGTGCAAAGGCTCCTCAGCTTTCGACCGCTCAACGGTGGCTGACGTCGCGAAGCATGTGGCCGCACGTCCAAACGTTAAATACCGGTTTGCGGGTTTGCCGGTATGTTGACCATTTGACATGTTCCGCCTGGGATAGGCCGTGGTCCACAGAATAAGTTCTAGCTGGACCGTTCTCGCTGGACCATCGTCGTTACACGGATACGACATCGGGTGTCGCATCATCACGTCGGCCCAGACGAGTGCCAGTGGAGCGCGCGCTTCAAGCGAATTGACAATGGCCTTGGCTTGACGGCAGTTATCTTACAGAAATAGCAGTAGACGACCGCGTACTATACGGAAAGTAAGAGACCACTGGTGCCGCGAACGTCTGAGACTTCGTTGGGGAAGCATGGTACGCATGGCGACGGTTCTTGCTTACCTGAAGATGTACAGCCATAGGCGGCGGCGGCAGCTCAAAGGGCTGGACCAGACTTGCGATTCTGGCAGCATTTGAGACGGGAGTCTTGAGTGAAGCACCACCGAAATGAGCGGTATGTAGACAAGACACACTCGTGCACCACAAGCCTGGCTTTCATCCTGAGTTTTTCTTCCTTGTTTGGCTGCCTTTGTTTGGTCAATACTGCGGGCCATCGCTACAACGCATTGTGGCTTAACATGAGGTCAATGTAAAGCGCTTGAGCCGCTTCTGTCAATTCACGAAGTTCCTTGAGAATATACGCCTTGCACATCGCGGAATCAGCCGAGACCGAAGACAAAGGCATCTCACGGCAGGTAAGCGGTGACAAGGTCATTCAGACTAGTACTGTTCATGTGTCAAGGGACCCATTTCCTAAGTCTCGAAAGCCACCGGCGTGCAGCCATCGCAAAGATGAGTTGGCTGCACACCAGGTTGCTTTCGAGATTTAGGCATCTTTTTCGTACATGCCGGGACCTTTAATAACAGTTTCGTAGACTACTGCAGCAGCGCACCCATCACATAGCCACTGCCGGTGTATCACCCGCAGGCCTGCGGCACTAGCGACGCCTCGCCAAGAGGGTCCTTATGGACTAAGGCCTCATCCTTACACATGCAATCCTCAAACGAGTTCTGTTCTCAAGCAGATGCTGAGCTAAGTCTAGCTTGTGCTTTTGGAACGGGTTCACGTTTTCTTGCGGGTCCGCCGGCCGACGCAACTTGACAGCTGTCGCCCACCTTGGGATATCCAATAAGTTGAACTTTATGGCGAATAATCTCCTCAATTTATGGTGTATGCATTCATTCATGGCAACTTGTTCTGTCTAGTCCGTATAAAGGATCGGTGTCATACAGTACAGCGGCTTTACTGATCTTATCGACTGTTACAGTACGCGTCGGGATCTCCGAAAGGTGCTTGGGCACCTTCCAGATTTCCGCGACGATAGTTCGTGAAGTAGCGCAGAGCTAGCTCATGGGGCACAGCACCGGTCGCCATGTTTCTTCAACGGTTGTTGACAGAGAGAGCTGCAGCGATGAGCATAGCAGGTCTCTATGAAAGTCTGTTACTTTTCATGGAGCGGGATATGCAAGGCTGAACCCGAATCCGCGATTCCCCGGTTTTCTTCGGCCGCAATCTCGGTTTTTCCATTCGAACCTTCCATATCAGCCATTCAATTTCGCTGGCTACTGTTGCAATTCCTTTATTTTCTCTCTCTCTCTAACCTAACTATTGTTTGACACGCTCTTCCTAACACATTCACTAAGTGGTCCCATATTTGATATTGCCCTCCGAAGTCTCCAGTACCCTACGCTACTGTTAGCCGTCTCGTGAACGACGCCTCGATCACCTACCTCTAGACAGCTTGTCAAGAACTACCATAACGCAGGACGCAAGAGCAAGCACATCCACAGCAACGTTCTTCAGGATTTAAATGCCATGACGCACGATGCATTCTCATCTCACGAGATAGCAGTCGCCTTCGTTAAAGGAGGAGCATCAAAATGCCGGGCGCATCCAGTTACCACATTCATTAGGGCATGTTTCAGCGGCATGTTCCTCGGATTTGGGGGTGCCCTTTCTACACTTATCGGAGGAGGAACACATGGATTGAGTGACGAGAATCCTGCTTTGACAAAATTACTGGCTGCTGCTTGTTTTCCTGTCGGTATAATGTGGGTCTTCGCGAGTCGCATAATGGCTTGGCGTAATTTACGGTACCTTGCTCCTTATCAGAAGATTGCTGACAAGCTATCTTCGATAATGCTTCCGTGCTCAGTATGACCGTACTCAATGGTCAAGAATTGCTAACCTCAAATATGGTGAGCAGCACGATACCTGCTGTCTCCGAATCGCATACACTGAACCTTCCTGTTCCAGATGTCGGTACCCATGGCGGTCATGTGCAAACAAGCAGGATGGTACTGGATACCATTCAATTTTACACTCGTTTTCTTCGGCAATCTAGTCGGCACGTAAGCTCTTCCACTAGCTTCTTAACACCCCAGTATACAGCGTTGACATCTTGACGGTGGATAACAGCCTCTTCTGGGATGCAATATTGGTCAAGTACTCTGGTATCTTCACTCCTGCATACGCTGCATACGCAATCAAGTTCGCAACTGCAAAAGTAGTAACCCCAACATGGGGTATGATCTTCTTAAGAGGTATAGGCTGCAATTTACTCGTTTGTTTCGCAGTCTGGCAAGCTAGTAAGTGTATATACCTATTAGAATTCGAAAGAACTGTACCAAAAGTCGCTGATTGTTATGACCTGTTCTGTTTCTTTTCCCATTCGCAACTTCCAGCTGGAGCAAGAGAGATAGTTTCTAAAATCATAGCTCTATGGATACCAATCTTCATCTTCGTCGCGTTGGGTTTTGACCACGTCGTTGCTAATATGTACTACATCCCGTGGGTGCTCCTCCCGTCTATTTCCAGACACTGCCAAGACTGGAACTGAGATCCCTTTTTATCCCTACCTGAGTACAGTATTGCCATCATGTGGGGCTCACCAGACGTCTCTACTGGTTTATACATCTGGAAATCTCTCATACCTTCATTCCTAGGTAATGCAGTTGGAGCATTACTGGTTGGTATTCCATATCGATACCTATTCATCGACGACCTGAGTGTGTTCGGAAACAGCACAGGCGCATCAGCAGTTGATGAGGAATTAGGACGTAAAGAGCAGATGATGAGAGATGGTGATGTGCTTAGTGTGCATGAACAATTACAGCTAGGCGGTAGGACGCCAGGTAGGAGTAGAGCGGAAAGCACGATTGGAGGTGGAAGGACACCATCTGTGAAGAGTGGCCACGAGTAAGTCGCAGGAATAGTGGGCACTAATCCCCACGGTCGAACTTTTGAATGGGTGAAGTAGGGATATTTAGTAGAGGAGAGTCGAGGTATCTAAAAGTACACGGTATCAAGGTAGGAGAATTAGTAATATAGAGTGTTGCATATAGACAATGCTTCAGTGAAGAGTAAGAGTAAAGGGTAAATCACACAAGACTGGCATTTTCGTTCCCAATAGCATAGAAACATAGAATTAGTAGAAATAGAGCTCGTTGAGAGCAACTAGAGACTTAGATCATATAAGGCCGGTGGAGAAAGAGGATAGGACGAAACTGATCTACATTCTTATACAGTATAGACGCGTGAACAATGTAAGGTATCTCTGTTGCATTCACCTGATATCAAATTCAGAGTATCATAGTTTAGTACTCTTCGCATCGAATCACGTGCGCACTTCCGTCACCCACAGCGGAAGGCCGCCTTGCATGATACGGTGGGTACGTTAAAAAAGGACTCATCATTCACAGCGAGCATTTTCGTATTATTGCAGTTTGCCTCCGCCTTGAGGCCATAGGTCATTCTATGCCAATATATATGACGAAAAGTGCGAGACAAGCAGCTTGGTGAAAGTCTGACGTATGATAAAATACTGTTCAGTGCTATCGGTTCAAGCACAGACCGACCGACATAGCAATGACGACATTGAATTGGAAGGGTTACATATATTAGGTGGAAAGAAAGACTGGAAGCAATCCTCACCTTGTGGTAAGTTGTGTGTACACGCCGTGTTATTCTTCGCATGGATATGATAGCGTGTCGTATGTAGAAAGTTACCGTATTTCCGCCGCTGCAATCTCAAGACCCGTGCTGCGGTATCAGAATCGGCCGTGACACACTCATCGTAGTAGAGGGGATGCGCGCTGTTGTCGAGGTATCAATAGCATGCTGCGAGTACCGATATGAACAATGACAGCATAGAAAGCCTCTGTCACTGGGTGTCACATAAAAATCCTGCCTGTTCAGCGTTAAATGGCTCGTTTCTGACGATGCCGATAAGTCGCATACTACTGTTTGCCACAGGACTGGAGATAGACTACCCTCAGAAGCCGATCGAGAAAGTGTTGCAAGGTCGAGCCCGAAATGCGAAAAGGCCCAGAAGAGAAGAGGGTTGCCGAATCGAATTGAATTGAATTGAAGTGAAGTGATTCGAGGAAGAGAACAACAGGCAGTACAGTAGGAGTATGAAGGACCCTTGTAACCCCACCTGCTGCCGTGCTGCGACCTAGTGCCATCATCTACCGGTCACATCACCATGACATCTCGACCTACTGCGCCTCTTCAGCCGCCGCAGGAAAGAAGACGCTCGACGAGGCAGAGGCAGCAGGCGGCGAACACGCTGGTGATGGCGGCGACGGCAGGACACGATGCAGGGGACGCGAAGAAGTGGAAGAAGAAGAAGCAAAGCAAGAACACCAGGAGTGATGCTCATCAGTGCACATGCCAGCAGGACTCTTCGAGCGCTCGAGACGTTGCTGATTCGAACCATCATCACGTCGATGGGGGAGTCATCGCGACAGCAGACGAGGCTGGGAATTGCATGGATGGCAGCAGCAGCAGCAGTAGCGACAAAAAGGGCAAAGGAAGAGACTTGTCATCATCATCATCATCGTCCTATCAGATAGTCGGCAGCCATCAGACACTTGAAGATGGCGTCGACGATGGGCGGATACCACGCTCGTCCTCGTCGAACGCTCATGGGTCTCGCCCGGTCGAAAGAGGCAGGAAACGTCTACTATCAAGCAGGGAGCCATCTCCACCTGGACTGGACAGGACAGCTTACTCTCCTTTCCCTTCTTATCTAGCCTCTGCCTCTACTCTTCCATGGGCTATAGGAGCGAACGACGATGCGCTTCCCAGTGCACTTGCATTCCGCTTTGTCAGAAATGGCAACATCGACGGCAACAAGCTTGAGGACGAAGCCAATAGTAACATTGCCGGTACGGGCACAAGCTCTTCGCATCGTAGAACACAGAGTAATAGCAGCAATGGTCGACCTGCAGTGATAGCCCCTAAAGAAGAAGAAGCTCTTGCATTGGCGCCTTTCCTGTTCGATACTTCGGATGGAGATGAATTGCATCCTGTAGGATCGGTCATTAGAAGGTCTTCTTCCCTACCTGCAAAGCTATCTTCTGTAGCTAGTATAAATGAACATCCTGGTCAATCTCAGCTTGATGACTGGCTCAAGAGTACTTCACCATCCCGCTCGCTCTTTCCAGCAGAAGGTTCCCCATCTTCTTCATCATCATCGACCTCAAATTCTCGCTCTAGCGGCAGTGGTACTACCATCTTCTCAAATTCGAATAGAAAGAGAAAGGACAGCTCAAATGGAAGCAATAGCACCAACGCTACTACTTCCCCACCTACATCGCCCACATCATCCAATGAATCATCAACATCATCGAGTCCCAAAGCAGCATCCACTTCACAAACTACCACTTCAATCACCTTTACTCACAAGTCTCATAAAAGATCATCACCTTCAATGATTCTCGACACAGTCCGACTCAAGAAGCGTAAATTATCACATCGAATACGTTCTTTCCTGTTGCTGCGACCACCTGGTTTACCTCATCCGGGAACAGATGGTGCAGCTGATATATTACATATTACACGAGCACCTGCATGGTTGAAGAATGCAACTTCTGAACTCAGTAGAGAAAGTAGAATGGCACCTCATGAGCATTATTGGTCTGGCTATGAAGCAGACGCTGATGAATGGTATATTACAGCTCTTGAGAGGGAATTCAAGAAGTTGATGAAGATCAATGCAGAGAGAGACGCTTTCGAAGTTGATGAGAGGGAGAGTTTATCGGAGTGGAATATGCCTTATGACACTGGAGTAACGTATCATTCTGGTACGGAAACAGACGTCGAGATGATTGACAAGACGCGTTCAAAGCAAGACAGCAGCAGCATTGGCTTACAGGACACCCAGACTACAGTACCGAGCCTACCTTTTAAGAGAAGAAGCAGAAGACTACGGCAAGTATCAGCACCACCAGTCATGGAAGCTGATCCCAGTAAAGTAACAAATGCCTTAATCTCGCCACCCATGCCTGATCTATCTCACAACGCGCAAGATACCTCACAAGGATCGCACCATCCTGACAAGACCATCAATGCACCACCACCACTACCTTCAACACAATCAGCTATACCCCCTGAAGTATTGAAATCACAATTGTTAGCTGTGCTTAGAAGTAGACTACCTGAAGGAGCTAAGAATAGCGATGCTCCGCTGAGAATGAAGAAGTTTGTAGTGTGGAATGGTGAGTCTCGAACCGTCTTTATGCTGTCCCTCATGTGTTCGCCGTCCCGTGCAACTTAACAGAGGACTGACTGTTTATACGTGTGTCTCATTGCGCTGGCAGCTTGGATTAGACGTTCGACGATACCAAACAGGAGACGGAGATACGGACGTCGCTCTACGTCAGCTGAAGCCTCAGAGGTCAAGACAGAAGACCGGCGCAACAGAAGAGAGCCAAAAGCTACTTCGTTATCACCTCCTTCTGCACAAGTCGTCATCCCTGAAGTAACGGAAGATCATACAATGCTAGTCGATAGCTCGCTTGCGCAGCAAACGAATCAGAATGACGAGGAGGGAGACTTTGATCCGTATGGTATGACTAACATACCAGACGATAATCAGGAGCAGGGCTCCTCCTATCAACAATGCGAAAACGGAACGCAAGATGGATTTACCACCCAAGTTTCGTCAATGTCATCAACGGCTCTAGGGTTGACGCTGCATGATGAAACGAGCAGTACAGCTAGGCGTTTCTCCAGAGCTTTTGCAGAGGAGGAAGCCGAAGAGGAGGACAAGGATGATCAAGATGACGCCTCTGTGAACTATACTGGTCTATTTACCGGTTCAAGATCGCGCTTGCTTCATTCTACAGATGAGAACGACATTGATGCGATGCAATCTCAAGAAACAGCGCCGCTAGTTCTGAGTCCATCGCCGATACATCCCACAAACTCATCACACTATTCACACTCCATCCATAATGCATCTTCTGCAGCCGAAAATGTAAGAGGGGAGTATGCAAGTGCAAGCCCTCCTTCTTCTCACTCTGACAATGACGAGCGTGCACTCTACCAATCCCGACACGAGACAATAGAGCGGGAGGACAGACCTATGTCACCACTTCGAGTACGGATGGAACAGAAATCATCGACTGCTACTCCACCTTCTTTCTCTGCGAACTTGCAGGACCATGAAGAATCGGACCAACACGATATGGCGAATCATGAAGAAGCTACCATTGTTCCATTCTGGTTTGACCAAGAAAGTGTCACTTTCGACAGTGATGACGACGACATTGCTGGAGATCAAAAAGATAGCCAGAGTTTGCCGTCATCGCCCCTTGCCCTGACAAATGGGTCTTCACAAGAGTCTTACTCTCACCATAATCCAGATGCCTTTGGCATGACGAATGAGGGATCTGCTTTGAGGTCTCTTACGGAACGAAAGGAATTGGCCTCATACAACACATCTCGGAACCAGACGAAATCGAAGAGCGACACGTGGAGTACGCGGAGTTCACGAGGGGTACGGACGTGATGTGCGGTCCAGTAGAAGATACCATATTCCCAGATGCTTCGCATATCGCGAGTGCATATGTGATGTCTTTCTCTGCAGATGCAGTGCATTCCAGTATGTCTACATGCCGCATTATTACCACTTCGTTCAAATTGTCTTAGCAAATTGTCTGCGACATAGCATCTAGTCAGTGCACATCTTCCGTGCTGTCGAAGTTTCTTGGCTAGTTCGCAGTCTATTCAGCGCAGTAGTCCCCAGCTTATCCGTTCCGTTCAGTATTAAGGTAGCGATTACCTCGGGTATCATTTGTAATAAAATCATCACCGTGCTTGGCACATGCTACAAGCTCCGAATTTGCACAACAACAATCACTACTGAGACAAGCGATTGCAGGAACCCGAAACTCTGTACTTTTCAGACCTGGCAGAGGACTTCCGCTTGTTTGCTACTGTGCGAAGTCAGAATTCTTCCACGGTTGGCGAGGCCTCCGTTTGTCCTTCTTGGTCCACAAGTTCCATACTTGCATCTCTGTCACCAGGTTCAGACGCTACGTGATCGCCAACAGCTGACGACGAGGCCGCGCTGCCTTCTCTGCCGTTTGTCGCTGTATTGCTGCGACCTCTACCTCTGCCCCCCCGACCGCGACCACGTCCGCCCCTACTTGCTGCAGCTGCAGATCCTGCTTTGGGAGCCAGATAGGATGATGCATTTTGCTTCGGTACTGCTGGATTGCCTGTTGATCTCGCTTGTAACGTGACTGGCTCGAATCGTATTCTAGCTTGCGTCGTTCCAACTGGAGAGACGTTGTCCACCTTGCCAGTGTCCGGATCAGCTATCAAGTAAGGTCAGTCAGCTTCTGTCCTACAATCGCGTTTTCACATCAGAAAGAGGCCTCCCACCTGGCGGCATGTCGAAGAGCAGATCACTTCCTAGCATTCGCTCGTGGCGACCACGCATAATCTGGGAACCGACTCGTATCCATGGTTCCGAAGTATTCAGATTCTGTTGCAGAAATTATTACTGAGCTGACTGACTGAGAGCAAGATTTTGAAATGGAGCTCACCGTCAGCTGTATGCTTTCGGCTTGTTTCAGCTGTTCTTTCGGGAAGTCGGCACCGAAATCTAGAGCTATGTATTCGACCTGCAATACGGGATGCGATTTGGTGTCAGGACTGAAAGACATGTAGGTTCGCTGGTGATAGTCTTGCTGACCTCTTCGTCCGTAAAGTCAGAGTCATGGTCTTCAGGCAGCTCTTCAACCTGTGTCCAGGTCTCGTCAACCACGGGTTTCGCGGGCGTAGATCTCGCTCTTGAGGGCTGCTCGCCCATCAGCATGGGATCTATGTTGTCGTTGTCATCATTCGACATGCCCGTATTGATGGAGGTAGTACAAGTCCGCGCCAGAAGAGCACCTCGGTGCCGCCTTGCCTACCGGCTCGATCACCGCTTACTGTAGGCAGTCTGCCTGAAGCTGGAATTGTCGAAAGGCTCTTCCTTTCGCTAGAAACCCCAATTTCGCCAACATGACAGCCTCTCTGTGTAGCTGCTTGTGTACATCCGCCCGCTCATCGTCCAGAGCACTTCTCCGTCCAATTGCTTCTACATCCACTCGCTTTCTTCAAACGACATCAAGAGTGGCAGCATTTGAAAGATCAATACCACCTCCAAGAGGTAAGGAAACCTGGCAAAAGGACGGCCTTGGGTTATTATGACCTGACACGTATTGGTCTGCAGATGAGATCAAAACACCTGCGGACTTTCTCAAGCGCATAGGACGCTCTATGGAACAGCATGAAAGCAAAATAGGCGAGGACTGGGAGGCTTTATGGAAGAAGAACAGCGAGGCACTCAAGGCAGCAGGCATAACCGCACCAAAGGAGAGAAAGTGAGGACGAATAAATAGATACATCTGCTAGTCCTCGCTGACTTTGGCTCCTAATTTCGCAGGTATATCTTACGACAAATGAATTACTATCGAAAAGGACGACCTATCCGCGAAATCAAGGCTAAGCCGCCGAAGAAGTTTAGAGGGTGCGCTGTTCATATCTCTCCAGCTTTACATTCTGAACTAACGAATCTGCTCTCACTAGACGTGGTCCCAAAGTGCAGAAAGGTGTCCGAGTTCGGTAGTCTAGCTTGCAATGATGATTTCTACCATACGCTCATATCGGCTTGGCATCTGCCCCGAAGGCATTGACTTGACTGAACTGCTCTTGCGCGTCTCTGAGTAGCTGCCTGGCCTTGTTTCTCTGTCTG
Organism: Cystobasidium sp. 2NF920; assembly: GCA_023628255.1. Taxonomy (NCBI): domain Eukaryota; kingdom Fungi; phylum Basidiomycota; class Cystobasidiomycetes; order Cystobasidiales; family Cystobasidiaceae; genus Cystobasidium; species Cystobasidium sp. 2NF920. The sequence goes on from JAMALA010000052.1 coordinate 137,206, forward strand.
GTACGTAGCCAAGCGATGCCAGTCACGATGAACACAGCCACCAATTCGATGCCGCAGAGTGCAAGGACTGTGAAGAAAGGCCAGCCTAGATCTACTTTCATGCCGTCGGCTCGAATGGGCGGGAAATGGGTCGTGTCTAGCTGAGATCTCGCGCGGATAAGTAGACGAGGTCTTACCGTATCCGAGGCGGCAAATTATGTGCACGGTCCTTGCCAAGAGGGTGCGCCAGGGAGAGGCAAGCCTGCAACATACTCTCATCTCACATCATCATACTATTTCAGCGGTGCAGTCGGCTGCTCTGCGTCCGTGAGTCGGCGACGATTCGCGACATACTAAGCTGGCACTCTTCAACAACAGAATCACACATGGGCCATCGCCTTGACACTACACATAAATAGCCCGTGGCTAGCGACAATCTACTTCATTCTGGTCATCGCCTCTCCTTTGCCGAAACGTCAGGTGCGGGGGTCTGACCGCTAGGTGAATCTACAAGCTCGTCAGCCATCCACGGCCGATACATCAAGACTTCCTTCTTGTGCTGCATAGCCAAATCCACTATGCTCATCAGTCGAGGCTTGTCTTGGTTTTCATCCTTTGGGTCCACTGGAGAGGCATGCATATGCGAGTCGTCCATAGGAGTACCATAAATCTCCTCAGGTAGCATACTAAAATGTAATCCTGGAGTTGCAGACTGTGGCAGAGGATACTGCTGTGGTGGCATTGAAGGCATCGCGCTGATGTATGACGCCATGCTATCCTCTGCGCTCATGGAATTTGGTAATGGATAGTGCTCGGGCGGGACTGAAGCAGCTTGATCCGATTGTCCATGAGACTGCAACGTGGCGGCCGGGGCGGATTTTGCCATCTCGGCGACCATTTTCTGCACTCGTGTGCTTTGGTCTGATGCACTTGCGGATCGTTGTAGAGCCTGCTTAGTATCAGTGGGATATTCACTGTACTTAGGACTGCGTTCTTCATTCGACTTCAGATAGTCATCGCAGATGTCCCATTCTGCGTTGTCTGCACTTTGGTCAGGGTTGGAAATGACCTTGACTTGGACCTCCAGCGCTTCTATCTTCGCCTCCAGCTTATCCCGTTGCTGGTTTCTGTTCCTCATCATGCAACACATCACAACCATTGCAAACGAAATAGCTATAGTCACCACGAGGAGTGCAAAGACGACCAGGCCGAGCCTATAGATAACGAATGTCACTGAGCAATCCTGATAGTGAGTAGAATCAGCGTCCACGATCCGACTTACTGCACATCAGTATCGTTGAATGTGAGATCTTCAAATTTGAAGGAGTCATCTTTTCCGCTCTCTTTACTTGATTTGCCCTGCGTCGAAGTCGGCCCTGCGCTGACAGAGGCGACGCATAGCTGTGCCAGAACGACGCTTGGCCACGCGGAAAAGCATCGAGCACAGCGGTAATGACGAATCCCAGCACGCATGGCCAGCATGCTGCTATCTTTCCTGACAAAATTCCAAGAGAGGGTGACACTGTATGTGTTGTAGGTTAGTTGTAATGGCAAGCCTTAGTCCTATATTAGCCGAAAGATGGTAAAAGCTCTGCATTGAGGAGGCGTTCCGGGTTGTTTGGCGCGTCAATGCCGGAGTAAGCTTTTAGCCCGGAGGTCGAGAGTCTGGCGTGCAGCATGGAGTCATGAGTTGTAGATGAACACGAGAGAACTATTTGCATTACTAGGGCCATCCTGTATGCTGTCTTGTTGTCTAGGTGTGCGAAAACGGCCCACTTCATGCCCACCAGCGAGACTGCTACAAACTGAAAAGCTACTTCCGGGTGGAGATCGCCTCCCGGCCTTCTAGTACTTCACGCAGAAGTTTTGTCCTTTTGTAACCTTCCGGTATCCGGAATCCGAACTGGGCTTGTCTGGCTTCCTTTACAATTGGCTCCAAGCGGCGCGTTATTGGCATTAGAAGCCGTCGAACGACGGCCAGAATTCCGTATGCTACTTGCAAAAGTAGATAACGAAGCTGTTGTCTTGAAAAATACTGGTGTATAGGACGTCTTGCAGCCCGGTGCGTTCGCAGTGGTATGCTTGCGGGAACTGGGGAAGCTGGATGTATCACGCAGTCATGCCATTCTATTTCTGCATCCACCTTCCGCCGGCGATGGTAAGATGAGGCTCGCCGCATCGCAAAGGTCTCCATTATTCGCATGAAGCGTGTACCTAGTCCTTCGGTTTGCCACAGCCGTGTTGTCAAGACTGGTACGGCTTGAAAGGCTTTTGCGGTCTGTCGCCAGCGCGTTCTATTCATACGGTTTGCGAGGACTACGTCGGTCATCACGCGGTCGCCGATTACCATGATCTTTGGTCTGTTCTCTGCTTCACTTGCGTATTGTTGTAGGGTGGAAGAGGAAGGTGAGGAAGGCGTTTCTTGCGAAAATGTAGAGGCAGCGGCTATATCGTAGGCTATCTGATCTAAAGTAGCTTTTCCTTTGCCTTTGTGGTCTATTGAAGTATCGGCTTGACGAGCCTGAAAGTATTCCTGCACTGTCTTTGCGCAACCTGGCTTCTTCGTCGAGTGTAGAAGGACTGGGACCCCTAGATGTCGTGAGACGGATTCTGCCTGTGTGAGAGGATCTGTAAGTCGACTGAAGCACGACTGTTCCAGGCTCGGATCGCTGTATCACTACTTACTTGTAGAAAGCCAGCATCGTCACGGGTGCCTGCACTGTTCGAGACGATCAACACATTCTCTCTGCCGAAGGTTTTGATCAACGCTGGCCAAGCTTCACGTAGTTCTTGCACCAGAGCATCGTTCTTTGGTTTGGTCTGTGCGGGCATGTCAGCTCTGACAATCTGACCGCGGACGTGTCCGGCCGTTCTGCAAGGTTGGATGCTCACCAGGCAATTATCTTTGTCAAGCACCACACCTATAACACCTTTCGATTTCAGATTCTCCAACTTCAGGGCACGAATATCTGCTCAAGTATAAATCGCTCAGAAGCTAGAATACGAACGATGTAGAAGAGGATCGTCATGCGTACCTTCTATTACAAGTTTCGGAACCAACAGATGCGGGCGAAATACCACTTCTGCCACGGCAAGCAAGCCAGCAGCATTGAGCACCATATCCTAAGACCAGGCTTGTATGGCCTTAGTTGTTGAAATGTGCACGTTCTGCTTCCTATCAGATATTGCTGCAAATACAAGCTGCATGTCATGATTCTCTCAGTTCGCTGTGAACAGGTGGATGATCGACAAAAGTTATTTCTACAACACATAAAGTACTTAATATACTTTAAGCTTTGGCTGGCTACTGATTGAGCAGCATAGAGCACAACTGTCACGACTCAGTGAAGGCTACAGTCTGAATTCCATCCCGCCCCCTCCTGCTGCCTTGTAGAAAACACAAGTCCATCAGGGCAGACCTGGCGCACGTGTCTCAGTCTCTCACAGATTCTAAGAAGTCGCACAAGAGACAGCTTACAGCCCTTTCAGTACGGAGAATGCTTCAGCAAGCCATGTTCACAGCAGTAGTAGCTCGCTTAGCTCGTCGAGGACTCCAAAGTCCTGGTCAAGGCCTTGTCACAAGTGGCATGAGGAGCCCCGCTTTAAACGCTCGGCGCTGCCTTTCAACCAGCGGTCCAATCCTACAGCACGTCCAGAAGATGCCAAACTCAGGAGTATACAGTCAGCTTCCTGATATATCAAAGGTGCTCCGTACACTGCGTCGAGCAGGAACTTAGGCTGGGCTGACATAAACGGTACTTGCATGATCGCGCCGCCCTAGACCCTCTTCGAGGCGAAAGCTAAGTCTGGTTTGACTTTCGAAGAGATTGCAAAAGCAATGGGAAGGTATGATCAGGCTCTGCTACTGTAGCTGTACGTATCCTCACTCGAAGCGCTATTGACAGATCCGAAGTCTGGGTGGCGGCGATCTTCTGTATGTGCCAAGTTCCCATCACATCCCAGTATTCGGAGGCTTACAACAATGATAGACGGGCAAGCAAAACCCGAAACCTCAGATATTGATAAACTTTGCAAAGCCATTAAGATCGACAGCAGCGAAGTACATGCGATTCTCGGTGAAGGCTGTAGGTCCCGTAAAATTTCTGTTACCTGTGGAAAGACAAAGTTAAGCTCCAATCATGTAGACTGGCCACAGAGAGGACTAGGTCCCATGCCTCCCACTGACCCTCTACTCTATCGCTTGTACGAAGTCATCGTAGTATATGGCCAACCCTTGAAGGTATGCCTTAGTGGCGAAAAAAGAAATCTATGTTTTAAATCCTGATACAGCCATATTCCACCCTCAGGCCGTGATTAACGAGAAGTTTGGGGATGGAATAGTTTCTGCAATAGACTTCCGTGCAGATGTGGAAAGGAAGGAACATGAGAAGGGCGACAGAGTCGTCATCCGCTTGGATGGGAAGTGGCTTCCTCACGCCAAGTTTTGAGGCCGGCCACATGACTGCAGGATCGGGCCCAGACCTTAACACCACTTCGTATGCATGTTACTCCTGTGCAACTACCTGTCCTGCACAGCCTGAAGATTCGCAGGTAATAGCACATAGTCGGGTCTCGCCAGATATCTCAAACACGTTATCTTTGCTTGCGGGTCGCGGTAATTCTCGCTAAAGTATGTCGGGTGGCTTTAGTGTAACATATGTTTACCATCGGTTGCATGTGCACCGTTGTGGACATATTGCAGTAAGTGAGCTGTCAGCAATACGACAGCCGAGCCTTTACCTCATTGCCGCGAAAGCCAGCATTGATCGAGCTGACATCTACTAGCAGGTCTGTCGTACGTCGACAGCTGTGACGTACGAAACACCTGGTAGTAGATGGCAGCTCATCCTGATGCAGGTAGATGCATCGCCGGAAAGCTGTCGTGTTGGCAACTTTCGCGGGCATACTTGATATTTATCGTGGCATTTAAGCAACTGCCGGTGCCTCTGTGTAGCTCGTTATGTTGAAAGGTGTGGTATATATTCTCACTGTCTCAGGCTACGATACAAGCGGATCTCAAGGGGCTCCTGAACTGGTCACACGTGAGGCTAACGCAATTGCTCGTCACGTGTAAATCCAGTCAGACGGGTAGCTCAGTAGCCCCGCTGGCTCATCTCTGCGAGAAAAGAATCAGTAAGTATAGAAGAGGTGACTCGCTAGGCTGAAACGACGTACTGATAAGGCCTTCCCTGTTCAGATCGTTCTCGCCCTTCATACCCGCGCCGAGACCTGTTGAGACCTCTGCGATCTTCAAGGGGTCGTTGTAGTGAGTTGTAGCCTCTACGATTGCGCGAGCGTAGGCTTCTGGGTTGGAGGAGTTGAAGATGCCGCTTCCGCTAAATCGATATAAAAATCACTATCAGCATCTATTGGACACGCGAAGTGACGGCGAACCTCTCGGTGGCCAGACTAGGACTTGCAGTCAGGATTCTGTCGCGGGGAATCACTTACACGAAGACACCATCGCAACCGAGTTGCATGCATAGTGCAGCATCAGCAGGTGTAGCGATACCACCAGCAGCGAAGTTAACGACAGGTAATTTGCCGGTCTTCGCGACCTCTCGGACAAGTTCGATGGGTGCTTGGTTCTCCTTTGCGAAGTTGTACAAATCGCGGTCGTTCATGACTGTCAAGCTCTTGATGGCTGACATGACGGCTTTGGTGTGTCGTACGGCTTCGATGACATTGCCTGTACCGGCTTCTCCCTTGGTGCGGATCATCGCGGCACCTTCGGAGATTCTGCGGAGAGCTTCACCGATGTCCTTGCAGCCGCAGACGAAGGGAACGTCTATCAAGAAATATGATCAGAGCAATGGTAGACAACAGGGAAAATGACATGACTCACTGAAAGCATGCTTGTCAAGGTGAGAGTCAGGGTCTGCTGGTGTCAAAACCTCCGATTCGTCGATGTAGTCGACCCCGATGGCCTGAAGGATCTGAGCTCTGAAGATCCGCGTCATTAGACAAGTTGAATTGTACCTGGGGATGTACAGGTACTTACTCGACCAAATGGCCAATTCGACCCTTGGCCATAACTGGGATTGACACGGCCTCCATGATCTCCTTAATCATCTTAGGGCTGGGCGGACACAGCCAGATCAACAAGAGACTTGATCTGTACATGTGATATAACCTACTCGCTCATTCTGGCAACACCACCTTGCTTTCGGATCTCGGAGGGTACTCTGTGCCATCATTGAGTCAGCTTTCATTTCAGTCTCGAAAAGACTTTGTCGGACTGACCTCTCCAAAGCCATCACGGCGCAGGCACCAGCAGCTTCTGCAATCTTAGCCTGCTCTGCATTAATGACATCCATGATGACACCACCTATATAAAATAAGTGGAAACGCGTTACAGTAAGTCTTCGATTTCGATCAGCATGTATTTCTTGAGATCAGGTGATTCACCTTTGAGCATTTCTGTAGCAGGATACCAAGAAAGACATGAAGCGTATCAGCATCGTCAAGAGCTTCCGAAGGAGTTTGGGCGATGTCTATGTTCATGAATATATACTAACTTGCGAGTCCAGCCTGTTCGAGTCATTCGCACATCCGATGGCAAATTGTAGGATCGTTAGAAATCGGATTCCAGAATCTGGGGGAAGGAAGTGGATGCCTTGGCTATGGACTGACCTTGACATTGAAGGACTGCTTGCCAGCATCGGCGCCGTTTGTGTGACCGTTAGTAGCCATTTCGTGTATACTGCAATGAATGCTTTCTTGAATTCGAAATAAATGAAACGAAAGCTTGAGAAATAACGAAGAGCTGAAAACGCGCGGGTCTTGGAAAGTAAGCGGTGAGACTGATCGAAGTCCGGGGTGAACCGAAGAGATCTGGATGACCCGACCGACCTGCTCTTGGAACAGTCATGTAGAATGGCAGACAATTCTAGTCTGATGGAGCCGGAGCTTGAAATGCGTGAGTCGATGGGTCTATAGGATGGCTGCCATGAGACTTGTAATGGATCTTGCTTTCTTATGCATACGGTACTTGCAGCTCAGAAAGCCTCCGCTTCTGCTGACTAACCCTTTCTCCGAAGAGACAGCAGTACAGAGGAAGCTATAGGTGATAAATTCGGACAGTCTATATACAAGAGTCGAGGATTTATGCTACATGGCGTTATGATCAACGTATACAACAGTGAGGGGCAATGGTACTTTGTAAGACAGTAGGGCAGAATTGGGAGGTAGGAAATGAACGGTGTCGTGTCAAATGAACATCAGGTCAACAAGTAACCAGTTGCTCGGTAAGGGAAAGAACAGTCTTTGCGGTTGTAGGACAATCAGCCAACATTCGGCAAAGACAGAACAGTGGAATGATGCGTATGTTTCTGGCGGCACTACCATCTAGAGCAACCTAGGCAGCGCTTTCGGCCGCCCTTCCAGAAGATGGAACGCTTGGCTGGCGGTTCCGTAGGCTCCTCTGCATTCTGAGCAGTATCATCGTCCTCGTTGACTACATCGCCAGACTTATCGGCTTTGTCAGATTTGTCAGCTTTGAGTGATTTAGCCGACTTATTGGCTGGAGCCTCTGGCTCTTCGAGTTTACTTTCTGGGTCATCCTGCTCTTCCGCTTTGGCTTCATAAGGCTTCTTAGCTTTGACAAGGGTGATCTTGCGAGTGACCTCATCAGCCTTTTGACCTTTCTCATTGTAGAAGACAACTTTGAGAGCTAGTAAGAAGCAATCAGCACCGATCCGGAGCTATTACTGTTTGCTAACGAAGAGAGGGACTTACTGTGAGTTCCATTGCGTAACTTGTCTAGCTGCAGAGTAAGAGGAACTTCGAGGTAACCATTTGTGATGTTGATAGCTTTGGGGTACTACACGTGGGTAAGAGGTTAGCCCGGAGATCAAGCTGTCTATGTTCGGTCACAACAAACCTTGTAAACATTCTTTCCATTCTTGAACGAAACACGTACGTATCCGTTGACTTGCTGGTCACCTTGAAGTTGGAATGGTACGTCGGCAGTAGCTCCTTGATAATAAGTCTTGGGACCTTCAATGACATATCCAGCTGGAGGCTGAACGATTTCGAAAGCGCCACTAGCTGGCTCTGCAAGTGGAGATGTCAGACACGTAACTGAGAGGGTAGTCAAACCCTGTGGATGTACCTTCAGTATCTGCAGCAATAGCCCGAGTGGCGAAAGGAAGTGTGATTGCTGCCATGAGGCAGATGATGTGGCGTGGCGTTACCAACATGGTCGAATACGAGAGGTTGAGTGGGAGGAGAGCAAAGAAGGGAAGAAGAAGAGAGGACAAAAGATGGTGAAGACGACTTTGATAAAGTAGAGCAGAAAGAGGGAAAATCGTTGGACCGTCACTACAGAAAATACGCAATAAGCGCGAAACTGCAGTGGGCGATGCTATAGAGCAAGTCTGGACAACGAGTGACGATGAAGATGCGATGTATTTGTAGAACACTCGGCATATGATCCGAGTGAGCTGTACCTCTATGCACTGCTGCAACGCACTGCTGGCTTGGAGGGGCGTGTGCCGTGTTCTTGTCCCAATGTCTATTGTGGAAAGAGCGATTGAAGAGCCTGAAGCAGCATGGAGAGCAATTGCAATTCAAATAGAACAGATGACATGAGTTGTATTGACTTGAGCGATGGTGTTGTGCGCATGTGCTGAAATGGGCTTCATCGACGGCGAACAAGTCGGCTACGCTGACTTGCGAGCGTGGATTTGCGTTTCGTCTTGACCTTCAACAAACCACTAAACAGCAAAGACCTTCAAGCCCAGCCCGGTTATCGAGGCATCCATCATGGCGGACCTACGAGCGCTCATGAAAGAGCGCAAAGCAGCCTCTAAGCGAATCGACCATCCTTACGCGCGCTACACCAATTCTGGGCAGTTGAGCTGCTCGCTCTGCAGTTTGACAGTGAAGAACGAGGTCTTGTGGCCAGCACACTTAACGAGTAAAGTCCATAGACAGAATGTACGACAGCAACAGATGGCTGCTGCTCAAGCGGAAGCTGAAGCTGCCGCTGCTTCGAGTCCTGCGGTCGGTGGAACAAAGAGAAGTGCAGAGGATGATGGAGACGCTGAAGATGGAGTTGGAGAGGCGGCTGGACCGGCGAAGAGAGTCAGGTGGGAAGACGAGCAAGCAGAAGAGACATCTACACCTATATCAGCACCCTCCACGTCTGTGCTGCCGCCTGGCTTCTTCGACAATCCAAGCGAGGCACCTGACCTAGCAATAAGTCAATCGATAGACGAAGATGTAACAGCACAACAACAACCCCCGCTGCCAGAAGACGATGAAATGGCTGAATTCGAAGCGTTCCTAGCTCAAGAAGAGCCTCAAGCCTCCACCTCGTCTGCTGGACCTACCACCTTCTCAGCTCAAGCTACCATTTCAGGCGGTGAAGTGCTCTACAACAAAGACGATGATGAAGAAGGAAAAGCAAACGGAGACGAGGAAGAAGGAGATGACGACGATGAAGACAAAGAGACTGAAGAAGAGAGACTAGCTCGAGAAGAGCGAGAAGAGCTTATGGAACGTATCGAGCAGTAAGTCTTTGTTCTCCAAGTTTCACGTGCCAGACCATGCTGACCCCTTACGGCTCAACAGAGAGGAAAGAGAGCAGCGAGAAGCAGATGAACGAGTGGAGGCAATGAAGAAGAAGCTGCAAGCGGTGAGAGCGGCCAAGAAAGCAGGTCCAGCGGCCAGCAAAGTCAATGGCGAGACGCAGCAGGCGGTAATCGCAGCGGGAGAGACAGCACGAGAACGGCGGCGGCGAAGACTAGGAAAGTGACTTTCTTGGACTGTCAATAGAGCTGTATAAGGCTTCCATACCTGTAACGGCATACGCTGGCCTCGTGCAACATGCCCTCATCCTGAACCCATACTAATTGCCTGAAGTATGCAATTTGAGCGCTCCAAAGGTCCTCTGATGATGACGCGAAGGCTTTCCCGCAGATTACTTTGTTTGGGGAGCCCGTCTACCGGTGGCAGAGCCATAACAACGAATAATGGGGTAGAAATGTAAGACAGCCAGCTTCTGAGCCAACTTGTCACGCTATACGGTTTTAGACAGTGGAAGACCATGTTTCCAGAAAGATCCGCCTGCTCTTCGCCATCTTCTGTAGGAACAACAGCACTTCCTCCTCTCGCGCGTCTCTCTTCATTGCTTCTGTATCGACTTGCGCCCGACCATTCTTTGTCACAAGCTTCCCCGGTCTGCGACTAAGCACATGCATAGCTACCAGATTTGGCACGAAGCCCTCATCATACAGAAGTTCTTCAATGAGCTGCAAAAAGCAGGTGTCATGACCAGCCAAGTGCAGATACCGCAAGGCGGGAAATCTGTCACTCAAAAGTTCGACATCTCGCCAATGTAAACAGTTTCCCGTTACCAAAGTCGACACGTTTGGACATACAGTCTTCCAAGCCTCCGCTGTAAGTATGCGCATGCTTTCTCCGTAAGCACACGACAATGAGTAAAGTTTTGTGCCATACTGTCGAATGAGGGTGGCCGTACCGCCCATGCTGTCCCGATGGCCAGGAAGAACCAGGTTTACTAGGGCGGGTGCGTTGTTGACTATACCGAGCAAGTTGCAGGGCAAGATCTCGTCTTTCTCTTCTACGTCCGTTTCGAAGCTGACAGTCCGTAGTTCAGGAAATTCGAGCACTATCTCTCCCAAGTTTTCAGGTATTCGAGTGGCCTCCATGTGATATAGACCCAGAAATTCCAGGCTTGGGGCAGTGCCATAGATTAGTCGCTGCCAGAAACAATATTTTGAGATGAGCCTTGACATGTGCACAAGCCTCTTCCACAAGTCTCGCACGCACCGGCTAGACTTTACCAGGGCAAGTATTCTATGATCTGTACTAGCACATCCGCGTTCAGGACATGTATCGTGACATTGGAGGTTCTGATAGCTTCTTCGGCTTCCGACGAGCTGCCGTGGTCTGCGTCCTGTATGCTGTGTACAAATAGGAGGAAGCTGGTCAAGAGCAGAGCCAACCCTGATTCGCATACAATCCGAAGCAGGAAGAAGAAGAAGGGCCATCATAGGCTTGGTGCTACTTCGTATGCAGGTACAGAATCATGAGACCGCCTTCGTGATTCACCGTTTCACTTGCTTGTGAGTTCAGCTGAAATCAGTATATCACCTCTTGACGCAGCATGCTTGGAGGTCCTTGATTCCAACGACCTCTCGAGATTCTATGAAATGGCGCAGTCTGGTTCGGAAGCGACGAGTAGTAGCATGTCTATCCTGCTCTGCGCCCGTGTGTGAGAGTCAAAGACCACATTGCTATGCAGCGGTTGAACAGAAAGCAAGAAGAAGCCAAGTTTCGTGATCACGCTTCTTTCATCCTGACAAACCACTTTCAATCATGACGAATTCGACATTGCTGCATGGGCCTGCAAAGGTGACAGTGGGCGTATTAGCTCTACAAGGTGGTTTTCACGAGCATGAAGAGCTACTCCAGCGTGCAGCGAAGAATATCGAAGATCATGTCCAGCTCAATACACGCTTCGTTCGAACACCACAAGATCTCGAGTCATGCGATGCACTCGTTATTCCAGGCGGGGAGAGCACAACAATAACATTGCTAGCGAACAAAGGTGGTCTCATGCAGCCGCTGAGAGAGTTCACAAAGTCGAAACCTACCTGGGGTACTTGCGCTGGAATGATTTGCCTATCGGAGAGTATATACCAAGAAGATGGTGGCGAGAATCAAAAAGAACAGCACAGTATAGGCGGAGTCGACTTGACAGTAGTGAGGAACCAGTACGGACGACAGGTAAACTCAAACCAGCTCCTTTGGATCTAAACAAGGTCTTTGCTAACATGTATACCGACGTTTGCAGCTCGCATCATTCGAGCACCCACTACAATTCCAAGGCATCCGCGACCCTACGACACCCTTCACAGGCGTATTCATTCGCGCACCTATAATTCATCATCTTTCCACGGAGCCATCAGAGCAGCAAGAAATCATAGCTACAATCCCTTTAGACGTTTTGCCGACTGTTAAACCTGGTTCTACGCCACTTGGGCCAGACGCACATATAGTAGCGCTCAAACAGCGCAATAAACTAGTCTCGTCGTTCCATCCTGAGTTGACGAGTGATCCTCGCATACATGAATACTTCCTCACTAATATGGTCTTACCGCATCAGCGTCAGATTGTGAAGCAGTAAAGTCAGAGAGAAAAGGAGCGAAGAAGCCTCTTCCAGTCGAATACAATAGAATAGTCTAGATATAGCAATATGTATACTTTCCTTTGACATAACCCCAATTAAGTAGCATCCTTTCGACTTCGCCAGCAATGCAATGGCAGCCGCGAGATGGCAGCGAGCAGCATGTTATGTATAAGAATAATACAGTTTGAACGGCATTGTGTATTGCATTGGCATTAGATATCTGACATTATGACTGGAATAGCGATCTCAGACTCCTCATGTAGTTAAAGATTCGTCTTTGCTGCATATCGCACAGCATATATGATGACTTCTTGGGTCATATCATAGGCTATCTCACTTAGAGCATCTATGGCCCGGCAGAGCGTGCTGGCACAATTTCGATCCACTATGCGTTGGTAGGAATCAGTGAAGTGCTCGTGAACCACTTCTACGGAGACTTCTTGACTTACGTAGTTATCGGGATCGAGCATGAATGCGATATGCTTCATCTTGCCGTCCGTGAGCCTGTGGGAATAGCATGACATCAGTCTCATTTCATGCAAAGAAGCCAGATTGCAAGGAGCGTACTTCTTCTGCCACTTGACGCCCATCTTATCGAAGCGCTCGCAGGCAGCCTCAACGTTTTCGACAGAGATGGCGATGTGACCGAATCTGAAGAGCGGCAGATGTACGAGATCACGTGCAAAGTACAGATCGTCAGCGGCAGACCTTCGAAATGAGCTCCGTCTCCTTTTACTCACCCCTTATGAGGATCCTTGTTGCCATTGACGTATGCGAAGTCTGGGTCGTCTTCGGTACCGTGCTGTTAGAGGCAGAGAAGGTCGTCAGGTCAGTACACGTGCTTCTTTTGAAGGCAAAACTGAGCAGAAATGCCCATGCAATAGCCCGCATCTGTACTTACGTTGTGAGTGAGCTCTAAAATACCCTCTCTTGCGAATCTGGACTTTGCCTTGTCACCCTTGGAGAGGTGCTCGTATCTGTCCGCAGAAGCCGTAGAGTATTGTTAGATACTCGTTTCCCTTGCAAAAAGTTGCCGGATGTAGATCCCGCAATGAGACGGATCATCCGAATTCACTCTGGCAAGGGGAAAGCCAGGAAGTATAGAGTGAAGTCAGAAGCTTCATGCTTGTCAATGAGTTCCATACCTAGATATCAACGAGAAAGAGCAGCTTCAGTACGCTATACCACGCGCTTGTCTCGCTAACCGCGGAAGAATAGCCGGACAAAGACGAGAGAGCACGTCGACAGGCAAGGTGAGACTCACCGACGACATCCTGGTAGAACTTGAGACTTGCTTTTGGGTCTTTGACCCTCAACATAGTATGGTTAAACTTGAAAGACTCTGTTCCTTCGGGGCGAACCATGTTGGAAGCTGTTCTTATTGCGAAGTGCGGAGATGAAGTGACAACTGGCTGGACGTGTCGAAGAGGTCTTCGAGTGAATACACGAGCTGGCTGAGAGGTCTTGGAGGACTGTAAGGCGACTCTTGACAGCAGTGACAGAGGTCGATGCATAGGAAAGAAGGCAAGTCAAGCTGGATCTCGAGTCCTGAAGAAGCCGTGTTCCTCATGTGAGGCTGATCGAAGCGGCAATGGACAGCGTCATCGGTTAAACATATACATCTTGGAATGAAGGTGGTCGTGAACAGGCTTTGCTGCACCTTAACCGCAAAGTTGAAGCCGCCTAGTCTAGCCGAAGAAGCATATGCATTGAACAACGACGTGCCATGTGCCACAGAAAGTCCCGCCAGCAATTCAACAGCCGAAGCAGTCTCTAGTAAAGTTTCAGAACACGAATATAATACTTATACAGAGAGCGCAAAGCGATCCAGTCACCTGGCAGAAATTTGCTAATGGAACGATGCCTCAGTGTCTAATCAAGGTCTGGTAATTGGGAAAGGCGAAGAAGCCATGTCTATACTACCCGTACTTTCCGGAAAGCTGATCCGAACAGAAAGAATACACAGAGCTCAAGCTGTCTTCAACCAAGTGGTCTGCCTCTCCAGCGACAAATTCAGAGCCTTCGAGAGGATGTTGGCATCCAAGACGTCAGAAGATAGGCTCGCAAGACTGGCGCAAATACAGGAGCCAATCATAACGGATCTCCGCCACAAGTACCTTGAACATGAGCTGCTTTATCGCATCTCCTGCTCGCCAGGGCCTCGAATGACGTTGATGCGAATGAAGCTCTTCCTGGCCTCTCCGTCAGCCTCTGTCAACGACTTCAGAAGCTGGCTCAACCAACCATCTTTGACAATTTCTATACCTAGGGTAGAGGATCTTAGTCTTACCTTATTCAGTCAGCACTCGTCCGCGTATCGGTATCTTCTCATTCAGGCGAACAAGCACTTGAAGCGAATACACATCCAAGACTGGCTCGCCACCTCCTCCATGCCTGACAATGCCATGCCCCTGACGCTCTTCAGGAAGTGATATACCAGACAAGCGGAAAGGATCGCGGCTTTGCACCACGAAAGATACGAGAATTAATATTAGACCAAAACGGGCAACGTTGGTTCACAACATCAGGGGAAGCCAGCGATAGTCTGGTAGGCGGGATATCCCTCCGCATGCTTGAAGTGGGAGCTTTGGTGTCAGATAAGCTCACCGAGGACCTGCCCAACTACTTTCCTTATCTGCACACGATCAATATAGACGAATTAATCTATGCTGGCATCTCAGCTCTCGTGACAGTACTCCGTACACTGGAACATCTACCTCAGCTCCGATGTGTATCTCGTCAGGCTTCAGTGTTCGCCAAGCCCAGATCTGGAAGGACTCTGTCAAGATTTGCAAGACATCTGCGGGAAGCGCCGCGTACAATTGGCTGTAGGGCGAGCTCTCGCAATGCCACACTCGCCGTATGGGACTGAACTCACCGTGGCGTACTGCATTTGCACAATACATCGGACTTCACATGGTGGGCTGCAAGTCACAAGAAGAAGATAACCCGTTCGATGATCATTGTACTTCAGCACAGAATCTCTGGCTTACTAATACCATAGTAGTATTCTCAATGCTTCATGCGTCGTCTTGTTCACGTCCCCATGTGTCAAGAGAGGATATTTCGCTGTTGACCGGTTACGAGATATACAACAACAATAGACTCCTGCAAGCGAGATGCCAAATACCACTATACTCGTTAGACTTCCTCCTGCATCACTGCTTTATACAGGACAGATCGTCTCCTTTGCATAGCTACTTCCAATATCTTTAGATAATGACGCACTTCGTCTTGCTCTTCCTCTGAGCTTTTCTATCCCTTTTCTCCTGTTCCGCGTTACTTTTCTGTCTGATAATCTGCCGCACTACGTCTTCGAACACATTAGCCACGTTCAAATTTTTCCGCGCTGATGTTTCGTAGTAAGGCACTCCGCGCCATGTCTGAGCTGTCAATGCTACTGGGATCTCCCGAGGGACTCGTCGCTCTTCATATAGGTCGACTGTGGGAAGCGTGAAAAGGTGCAGTGCAAAGTCAGCTTGCAAATGGATTGGCTTATGCAAGGACAGGTATGTGCTGCGTACCCTTGTTTCCCACCAGGACAAGCGGGACGTTGTCCTGCAGTCACACAGGGTACCAAGTGTTGTCAGTACTGATGGTATGTATAGCATGAGGATGTATACGGATCCGTGATGACTCACCTCGTGCAGGCCGTCGACCTCTTTCAGCCTGAGGATCTGATCTCTCAAACTTGAGAGCTCATTTAAGCTTTCCATGCTGGTCACGGAGAAGACAAGTACGAAGCCATCGCCTGACTTCATGTATATAGAGTGGAGGGCCATGAACTGTGAGAACGAAATGTGAATATACAGAATCAGTACAAGAAGTAAGGGCTTTCAGAAGAAGATGGGTAGTAGGGTGACTAACCTGCTCTGTCCCTGCTGTGTCGAGCAGCTCAAGCTGGACTTTGATACCATCTACCTCCACTATTCGTTGATACTGCGGTACACGTCCCAGTCAGGCTCCATTTTCCGCGGTGTTAGAGAGTGGTACACGTACTTGATCCTCGATAGCTGCAAGATATAAACAGAGGTCACTCAGCATAGAAGTCAACCCAGCAGCGAAACTAAGAGCACATGACCGTACTCGGATCATAGTTCTCGACGCTGTAAGGTATTCAAGCAATAATCTCAGCTTCTTGCCTATATTTACGTTGCTGACCTTCGCTGGCCAGTGCGGTGATCGGCCTCATTCGCTCGCAAAGCGCGACAAAGCTCGGAGACACGACGTCTGAGAGGACGAGCCTTAAGGAGCACTCACAATACGTTATAGACGTATTGACACGTCAAGGCAGATTTCCCCACTCCTCCAGCTGATAGATTGCAGTCAATACATCCGATCAGCTTGCCGAATAACGAGGGCATTGTCTAGGTGAACAACATACAGCCGAGTATAACGACTTTGTAAGACCGCAGAATAGGGTGACTCTTCAACATCTGTCAAGCCGCCCTGTTGAGAAACAACAGCTGTTGGAGTTTGCTCGTAGGTCCACTTCGTATGCTCTCTTCGCTCGTTCAGGCCCTCTTGACCGCTAGACAAGGAACAAAAGTCCCCAAGCCGCAGCGCGCAACAGAGCAAGGGTGTGGGGCAATCTTGGTGGCCTTGATGGTGTGCTATAGAGCTCCTTGACGATACGACGGCCTCTTCATGATTGGCCTGTCGTTGTAAGTAGAGAGAGCAGTGATATTCAGTGTCGTCGAGAAGCGACGCCCTTCAAAAAGAGCACGTGCACCGGCCTTGCTTCCTCCACGCGTGTGGCGATGGATGAGCACCGAAGTAACAACAATAAGCCTGTACAGAATCTTATGCATCACTCACGTAGTATCGTAGGTTTCGCGCCTCTCAGGGTACTGCACTGCTCTTTGGATGGCTCAAGACCTTACTCTGAGCCCTCATATACGCTTGTAATCTTCGCATGTTACCGGTACAGAACAATGGATAAGGAAGGTCTTCAAGAACCACAATTTCGGGTATTGACAAGCGGTGTAATAGCTACAGTGGAAATTGAATTCTTTGATTATGAACAGTCTTTGTGCAGAAAAAGCTAGTTATCTTTTCGCAGAGTAAGTAAGCAGGTCTTGCGTTCGGGGTTTAACAAGAACTTGGTTGTTGAAGCTTTCTAAAACTATAGACAGCCGCAGAGACTGATAGTGTGTATCGAGATTCTGTTGTATATCTAGGCACTTGCTTATGCGTCGCCTTGTTTAATGTAGAATGACTGTGTGATCTTGTCGGCGAACGATCCATCGGCATTCTTAAATTCTTCAGCTACGAGGGCTGTTAGAGGTTGTCAGCAGTAATTCATACGTAGATGCTACAGTGGTGTGAGGCTCACTGTATGAGCCATCAGGGAAGTTATCGAAGGACACGCTGACGGTGGTGGCGGCTACGTAGCCATCAAATGGTATATTGGCAAGCTGATTTGTGATTGACACCAACTGTCAGCTCGCCCCAAGGGTTTGTCCTGTATAAGTCTTCTCTAGACTTACCTCTGTCCTTGATCCATCGCTAGATTCAAGGTACACCTTGCAATGGTATTCACTCGACTGTTCTCCATCCAGCGCTTTGAACTCAAAAGAGCCAGTGGCACCCGAAGAAGCTGGATTAGGAGAATAAAGGGTATAGTCTGAAGCTGGTTCGCGGACCTGGAAGAAGTGAGGTGCTCGCTGTACCAAGTTGCCGCTGGAAGAGCTTGAATCTTGTGGGATGACAAGAGCTAGACTGCTCTGAACTGCTAGGCAGGCGAAGGCGATGATCGAGGATGAGAAGTGCATGATGGATGAGAAGATTGAAAGTAACTAAGATAAGAGAAGAGAAGAGATGGTGGACAGAGCCTTCTTATTGTCTACAGCCCATCAGCTGATCATCAACACTTTCTACCTATCATACCTAACTCCGGCCTAGTACGACATCGCCTTCCCGAATTTAGTCTGCTTCCACTGACGCTAAAAGAAAAGCTTCGCATCCAAACAAACAAATGAAAGGTTTGACTGTTTCTGTCATTCTATGACGTTGCTTCTTGTTCTCCTTTCTCATTCACGTGCGTTGAGGGGATTGCTTACTTTGTTTAGATACCCCCAAAGCTCATTAGTGCCGTTTGCCGATTTTTGGGGGGTTGTACAAGGGTCAAGCCGCGTAAACAGGCGGCAATACCAGTCGCGTCCAATTATCCGCCACCACAGAAACAGGTGGACTTGGCCATCATTTGTGGGTGCTTGCAAAGATAGCTCGAGAAAGAAGAGAGTCTGCGATTGTGCGCACTGCTCGATCAATTGACTTAAAGTGCAGTGAACTCGCTGAAAGGACTCTCGCATGCATGCGAAACAACAGTACACATATACAGAAGAAAAGGTCCACCTCAAGTAACGATGAAATGCTCCCGTGCTATATTGCAACTATTCTAGCATCTTATCCTTCTTAAGCCCCAAACTTTCGAACAAGCGGCCCAAACTGTGTCCTGGCTTGGACATCGTGGCAGTGTTCGAATGAGAGAGAATTTCCCCAAAGCAAGATTTCTCTTGCCTTTCTAGCGGACACGCAAACGACGCGCTGATAAGCCCTAGTCACAACCTACTGGCTTTGAGGACTGCGTGTGCCATGAGTATCTCTCTCGAATGCCAACGGCTTACAACCAGTGCTCGTCCTCGTTCGCTGGCCAT
>JAMALA010000053.1:0-181212 GCA_023628255.1 Cystobasidium sp. 2NF920
AAAAGAGAAAAGAGAAAAGAGAAAAGAGAAAAGAGAAAAGAGAAAAGAGAAAAGAGAAAAGAGAAAAGAGAAAAGAGGAAAAGAGGAAAAGATGATAACGAAAGGAGAGAGAAGAGGAGAAGAAGAGAAAAGAAGCCTGAGATGTCGACAAGAGCGCTCAATGTCCAGCTTGGGCAAGCTGGCTGCGTAGCCGTTAGGTAACGTCCGGACCGTCACGAGGTCTGCTCTCTATACGTTACATACGTAATTGGCTCGGGAGATTCTAGGCCAGACCCATGTGACAGCTACAACTGATACACGCTAGATTCCACCCGTTCCCGCAGGCTACTGCGTCTGGCAAGTTGTGACGGCAGTTGTAACGGCCGACCAGCCCACACCCCTCACAGAAGGATCAAGATGCCGCCGGTTCCTTGCCGGATCTTCCGAACTCTGCCATATATTAGTATGCAAGACCGCGTGTGTGAGTATATGGGGCTGGCGAAAGATGCTGCATGCTCAGCTAGTACATAGGCTACGTAAATTTCGAAAGTAAGTAACGCTGCATGCCTAGATATCACGTGATCAGTAGCGAGAATCACCGCCCCGAAAACCTGAAATGCGCCACTCTCCTTCACGAATCGATGTTCTCACATCTGTGAGCTTAGAGGCAAGCCAAATGTGCGACCCGTTTCTGGAAGCCGCCAACGGTCATTGTAAGAGCGATCAAGCTCTGTAGGGGAGAGGGCGATTGTTGGCATTGCTCTTTGCTTTCGAAAGCAAGCGCACCGTTATAATGGCACTCCACTCCCATTTCAAGGCGAAGAAAACTAGTGTCAACAATACGACTTCGACTGATTGTGCACTGATAGGGTACCTGTGCTACTGCTAAGAGAAGATAAAGATGTTTGTAACGGGGAATCTCCGATAGATATCAGAGGTAATGGCACCAATAATGAAGGAGAGGGTAGAAGGTCTTCGTCGGCCTCTACGAAGGACCAAGACTAGTACTGAACTGCCTGTGAATGTTCTCTATCGCCTTCCACTGCTTCTGGTACCCATCTGAGATCCCTGAGGATAAGCATTCATACTAGTCATAGAGTCCAATTCAGCCTCAATAGCTTTGATAGCAGCATGGGAAGTTTCCAAATCCTTATTCAATCTATCACGTTCAGCAATCAAATGTTGTTCCCATTGTCTAAATCTAGCTTCTTCCAATTTGACTTGTTCAGTGAATTTCTTGCGTAGATTTTCTTCTTCCTCTTTGAATTTTGGATTGTCCAACTTGCGTACTTTGGCTTCACCTGGTTTACGTGTCTCCATTTGAGCTTGACGATAGGATTCATAATGCTGCTCTTCGGTTGTAGTGATGAGATCTAGCATGTGTGTGCGAATCAAGAGGGATCGTAGCTTCTTGAAGTCGCAATGTTCCTCGTTCTCGACTGGAGCAACACAAAGAGCAACGATCTGTTAGCCTCCCATTGTCATCTCCTATGAGAAGGTTCCATGTGAGCGGAGGCACCTACCCTCTGCAACACCCCAGAGATACTCTCTGCCTTTGACAGTCCTGCCATCGGCAGTGACAACATCCTGAGTTGATCCAATAATGGAGAAAGGCATAGCAGTCTGCTCGCATTTACGCAGGTTAGTCAGTCCTAGCTTGAAAAGAAACCTTGCTTCAACTAGATATAGCGCTAAAGAGACTCACAATCAAGCTCTTAGCATGTTCAGCAGCTTGAGGATCATCAGCCTCAATAGGGGGAGTATAGATTCTAATTCCATGATGGGTGATTGCCTCTCGAACTCGCTTCTTGAATCCTTGTAGGTCGTTTGGTGTCATAGTGTCTGCTTTTGCAATGACTGGGATGAGATTGACTCTTGAGCCTAGTCTCTTCATAATTTCGACATCTAGAGGTTTCAAGCTGTTCATAGGTTTGCACGACGTTATTCAGATAGATTGGTAGGATGGTGGGAGAATAGTAAGTATGGAGCGGCTCGGTATCAAAGATAGATTAGAGCCGACTCACGCATGACTGGTAGCCCTGACAAAGTACAAACAAGCGTGTACTCTCATATCCACCCTCTGAAATCTATCCGGTTGCTGTTCCTGTCTCATAAAGCTTTCATGTTGATCATCAATAAAATCGACAATAGGAGTCCAACTATCTTTATTATTAACATAATCACCAAAGCCAGGAGTATCAATAACGTTCAATTTTACTCTAAATTGTTTTTCTTCCAATTCAGCTTTAACAATATTGATTTCGGTATATTTATCTTCCAATTGCTTAGAATGACGATTTGTATAGTCTCTTCCCTGTGCTAATTCTGTAGAGAATAAGGTATTGATTAATGTCGTTTTACCTAATCCTGATTCTCCTACTACCATTATTGTGAAATGAGCTCCTCGTTTTGCTACTATTTTGTGCTTTTGATTGGGAAGGTCTGTGTAAGGAGATGCAGAGGGACGCGTGAAGTGAAGTGGGTTCACGATGCAGAGTGAAGAGTAGGAGAGGTCAGCGAGGTGAAGGAGCTTCAGGCACATCTATGCGTGCAACATACTGGCACTGCACAGAGTATGTAACAGATGGTCAGCATTGCCCCATCCATATTCCTGTGCCCTGTACTCATTCAAGCTACAACACACTCACATGCCAATTCCAGAGGACAGAGGAGCAGGCCTGGAGTAACGACAAGGACAGCGGGCATGTCAGCAGTAGCAAAGCAGTCTGTTAAGGATAGCCACCTCACATTTTGTACTACTGCTGTTGTACGATAGCACTTCAAGTTATGTTATCGCCCTTCTTCGCGCAAAGGAGGACAAAGCTGATCGCGTCGAGGTTGACTCCAATAAGATTGACAGCAGCTGGCCGAGCGTGTCAGTGTCACTGTCTTGATGATGGTATGCTTCTGCTGCTCTCCCTGCTGCTGCTGCTGCTGCTGCTGTCCAGGTCGGTGTGCGAAGTGAATGGTGTTAAGCAGACAGTAGTGAGAAGAGCACGAGACACGAGGAGGACAGGGATGATGGGAACAATCAGTTGAACTAGATTGCAAGCTACAACTATGGATCTATGTACTGTGATCATATGTGAACACCCTCGCCCATGCTTCGACATGCTATCAATCCCATTGTAGCCCTGTCCACCTGTACCATTTCCTCTCTTGTCTCTCACTATACACGCCACTGCCTAACACACTGGCTCTTCTTAGTATGCAGACAAGACTATCGTGTAGCTAATTACGCCCGCTCATACACTGCTGCTGCGGACACGCATCTGCTGAGGTCTCTCTGTCTACTTAAACTTCCATCCTGCTTCTTTCAGCGCGTTCACCGCTCCATCCAGCTTGTCGACCGTGACTAGGATATAGTCGGTGAGGAAGGTAGAAGAGACAAAGATTGGGATTTTGGCTTGCTTAAGTGGCTCCGTGAGGTGATTGAGTACTCCGACCTGTTCGTAACCAACCATTCGGATTTGGATAAAAAAGGTCACTATCACCACTGGTGTCTATGAGCACGTATGTAATCCCAGCTGGAGTTGCCTCACCATGGAAAGATCCAAAGGACCGACAATCCTCAAAGCTTTCCACTGACTAGGTTCACTCAACAACCTCAACTCCATTACTTCGCACGTATGGAGTATAACATCAGCTGTTCTTCGTTCCGCCAGTATGCTCAGTTCCCCCGGTGCTTTTGTAACTGAAAAGAAGCCATCGCTTCCATTCACTATTCCTGCTAGATTGATGTTGGCCGAGGAGATTGAGTTGGGATGGAGGGCTATGAGGGTGAGCGTGTATGGGGTGACCGTCACTTGCAGGACTGGGTTATCCAGATCTAAGGATGCCATCGTAGCTTCAGCTCGCTGTTATTACTGTTCAAAGCTTGCAGGAAAGAGGAGGAGAAGAAGAAGCACCTCGACAAGCGTGATCGGGGCACGTGCCTTGCTTGTCACGACGGGTGCAAGACTGACCGAATTGGAACTGCATTGTATGGCCCGACAGAGCCGAGATGCCTTCAGTTGGTTGGCACACTGGTTGATTGCGAATCGAACTGTAGATGACCTGAAGCGTTTGCTCGCTCAAACCAGTGCATCCTGAATAGGCACACATGGTCACTCCCGCTGCGGCTATCATGACTGCAACGACCACTTCGGCAAATCCTTCTTCGCTTGACCTCTCTACTCTTCCAACGTGAGTCGCACGATATACCATTGCAACACAACTACCTTCCTATGGCTCTAACAACTTTGGACCTACTTACGCCGTGATGGCTCCTGTTCTTCTCCGTCCTGTGTGCCTGTAGCTACTCCGGCGCGCTCCAAGAAGACTTTACGCTCTGGATAGGTCATCTCTGCGCATGGTTCAGAGCACACAACTTACCAGAAGAAGAAGAGCAGAATCACAACAGCAATACCATCACGAACACAACAAGGCATAATATACTCCTACTAGCGCTAGAAAGAGATTCAGTCGCACAAAGATATTTACTCGCCCAGCCTTATCACGTCAGAACATCATGGAACGCTTCGCTCGGTGTATTGCAGGAATACTTTGCAAGTCCAGCTAGATTGGAAATGGTGAGCTATCACTAACAGATAACGTAGAGCTCTTCGCTGATTATAATACACTATGCTTCGCTTTAACAGCGTAGACAGGCTGCTATCAATGCACTGTACACAAGGGCATTCAGAGATGATACACACAGAGGTGAATCCGTACAAGATCTAATATCAGATTTTGAGAAATTAGCTCTACAAGCACGGTTGAGCCAGCAAGACTGCATGCAGATGTTCAGCTGGTAAGTCTTCTATGTATGCCTCTGTGCCCAAAATTGAGTCGTCCACAACATTGCTTGCTGACTTGTCTCCGGTTTTCTGATGTGTTTGTTAATCAATCACAGGTGGTTCAGAAAATATACTGCCGCTTCAAGTATGCTCAAAAGAGCACTCACGCTCGATGCAGCTTTCATAGAAGCACTACGCTGGGAATGTGTCCTCATAACGAAGACTATGCAAGCAAGCCATCATAATAATGGTCAAAGAAGCAATAACGCCGACGTCGTCCAGAGTCATATTATGGCAAATAATATAAACATCGGTGCTAGCAGCAATGAACCTAGTGGTGATGATAACGGCCATAGTAAACCAGATTCGGATCGTACCCAAGTTTTTTGGTGAATTCGCGAATAGCCATTTTCACTTGACGATATTACCAAGACTAGAATCTGTCGGACGATCTCACATACGGTGAGTGGAGGTTTGCATTGATTGGGATTAGAGGGAAAGAGTTGACCAAGTCTCGAGAGCAGCTGACGTTTACCGGTCGTGACGGGTATACATTAGCTGCTCTCGAGGCTCGGTCCACTCTTTCCTCGAAGACAGTGTCACAGAACCACGCTGAACAGCATAGGATCTCCAGTCACGACTCTGTCTGTCATGCCCTTCGAAACTTTCGTATTGGGCACGTCTACGGCTTCAATATACGCAGAGCAGCTTGGCTTGTGTCCGCTGTACGTCTGCCTACTCCGATACGTCCATCATCGTAATTCTTCTGCAACATTTGTAGCATAGCAAAAGCAATAGTAAGTTTGGTGATCTCAAACCGTGTTCTAGGCTTTCCGGCCTCGGTATGATAGACGGCTTTAATACCGTTATTTGTCGACTTTATCTACCGTACGGACAATCGCTTACGTTTAGTTACCGACATACCGGTGATGGGTGCGGTATCGTACTGTACCGGTACCCCTGATGATAGTACCGTAAAGATACGGTAGTGTGGACGGGGTCGATGCGAAGGTTACGGTACTGGTACCGGCTACAGAAGACGATGCTGAGCCGGTGCTCTTTGAATTGCGGTACCAGAACATTGCAGCTGAACTTAGTATTAATTGAGGCACAGCCAATAACAAGACAGGAGTTAAATTGAGACCGCTGATCTCGCTTGACACCACAAAAGAAAGAAGTCTGGGGATCAACGCCAGTGCGGTACGTTCCGTGGTCTCGACGACAACCTGACGGCAGCATCCACCACGCAACGCCATGAAATCCAGAAGGAAAGCGCAGCGCAAGCCATAAGCGGACACTTTCTGAGACAATTTCACGGACCAGCCGGCTTCACATGCCTCCGAGAGCCTTCGTAAATTGGTCGTGCCCAGACTTTTTCCTATTGTTTCTCGCGCAACAAAAAGAGTTGTGCGGGAATCTGCGGAAACTTTCCTGGTGCCCCATTGAGGCGGAAAGTGGGGGGAATGGCCAACGCCAAGCCCTTTTCTGCCTCGATCACTCTTTGGGTGATGGGGGAATGCAAGATTTGACACGCTTAAGTGCACAGAAGAAGGAGAACAGAGCTCGTCACATGGACGAGATTTGCACGAGTCTAATTGGCCAGAGCTTCCATAACCTCTGTGCTCACCCGGCGACTGTGAAAGCCGGGGGCCCCGCCTCTCGCAGATGTAACCTGTTCGCGCTCTTCGCTGGTTGCATCTGTTTGCACGAAGAGTCGCATTTATCGACCTCTCCTCCTTTCCTTCTCTCTTTCTTCTCCTCCTCATAGCATTCCTCCTCCCTCCAGCCGCAACCATGGCAGACACAGCTATGCACCTCAAAGACGACAACGAGAAGCCAGGTCTCTCGCACCATGACGAAGACGGTGGACTCGGTTCAAGAACAAGAAGCGGCGATGAAGGTAGTGTCGAAGTGACTCCCATGCAGACACCAGGTCACGCTTGGGAGAAGAAGACCATCCTCAAGATTGATCTTAGATTGCTGATTATTCGTGAGCGCTGATCTTCTTCGTGCTTTTGGTGCCCTTTCGCTGACGCTGTCCACTTGTAGTCGGATTATGCTACGCCGTCAGCTTGATGTGAGCATACACTTACGACCTCCGACTAGGCCTCCAGTAGCTTCAGGTGGTAAAACAACGTCTGACCGTGTTTCGCCTTCGCCACTGCTCGCAACAGTGACCGAACAAACATCTCAGTGGCTCGAGTGGTGCGTAGGATGTAACAATTGAAGCTCCTTTGCTTTGCTGATTGACGTGCATATTAGGCTGGCATGCAAGTCAGCTTGAGGCTTGATATTGGAGAAAGATACAGCATAATTAGCTTGCTCTTTTTCGTGCCTTACATTATATTCGAGTTGCCATCAAACATATTATTAAAGAAGGTCGGAACAAGACACTGGTTAGCAGGTATCACCACCGGTTTCGGCATAATCATGTGAGTGCGGCCCATGTCTTCCCTGACTTTTGTTCCCGCCACGGAAAAGAAGAAGAAAGCTGATTCTCTCTCTATAGGTTGGGCATGGCCTTCGTTAAGAATTGGTGGCAGCTGGCCATCTGCCGTGTTCTTCTTGGACTTCTGGAAAGTGAGTTTTCGCGGGTGCATGGGCCGTCCCGACCTGCCTCTGACATTCGTACTTCAGGTGGTTTCTTCCCTGGATGTGTCTACCTGGTATCTTGCTGGTACACTCGCTATGAGACCAACTCGCGAATGGCTGTCTTCTACCTTACTTCCATGGTTATTTCCGGTTTCTCCAACATTATCGGATATGGCATGTCTACCCTCAACGGAAGACACGGTTTGATCGGTTGGCAGTGGAGTAAGTACACATGCGAAATACTTGAAGGCATGACTCTTTTCTAACATAGGTCCCCAGTCTTCCTTCTCTTCGGAGTCATCACGATTGCCTTGGGAATAATCGCTTGGTTCCTTATCGTCGAGTTCCCAGAGAAGAACAAGTTCTTGACGCAAGAGCAGACTGCATGGGTCATTCAACGCATTCAGATTGATCGCGGTGATGCCGTCCCCGATAAGCTGACTCTGGCCAAGCTGAAGAGACATGCTGCCGACTGGAAATTATGGATCTTCGCTTTGATGTTCATGGCTGCCACTACGGGTGCTTATGCCTGTGAGAGACATCATTATACGCTGTTGCTTATGCTTCCTTGCTGACCACTCCACTTTTTCTCTGTCCGTAATTAGTCGCCTTTTTCCTACCCGTCATTCTCAACGGACAGGGCTACAGCCAAGAACTTTCTCTTCTCCTATCCGCACCTCCTTACGTCTTCGCCGCCATCTATACCTTTGTTCTAGCCGTCATCAGTGACAAAACGCACATGAGAACTCCCTTCATTGCCCTAAGCTCCCTTGTCTGTATCATCGGCTTGACGGTCGCCGCATATGCTCCCCAGGCAGGTGTTAGATACTTCGGAACTTTCCTGGTTATCGCTGGTACTCAGGTGAGTCAGCCTTAACGTTGAAATATTAACATGCAATGCTGATGGTTATATCCACATGTGCAGAGCAACGTTCCCGCTGTTATCACCTACAGCCAGAACAACATTCTCGGAAACAGCAAGCGTGCGTTCACTTCCGCTCTGGTCATCGGATTCGGTGGTATCGGTGGTATCGTGGCATCGAGTGAGTGTTAGGAAGCTAGTTTTGCTATTTGTCTCCGGTCCTTGTTGACTTGAATTTCTTCTTCTACTTTCACACAGCCGTCTACCGACAAGCAGATTTCCCTCAATATATCCCAGGTCTATGGACAACGATCGGTCTCAACCTCATGACAATCACCTTCTGTGTGTTGATGACACTTCACTTCAAGGCTCAGAACAAGAAGGCCGACGAAGGAAGAGTCGTCCTCGAAGGAAGTGCCAAATTCAGGTACACCATCTAAACTTGGAGCGAAGGAGACATTCGTTTCGTTTTCAGGACGCTCTTTTCGGAGAAGGCGCATATCGCTCGTACAACTTCTTTTGAGCGATTGAATTGACATTTATAGCACTATCATGATTAATGGGACCAGCTTTTGACGAGCAATTTCAACGCGACCATAGTAATACAGTAGGGAAACCCAGCGGCCTGGCCGACTTGAGAGGAATACCAGGCCAAGTGTTCTGCGGAAGAGCGAAGTTGCCATGCTCAGGCGAGGCAATTTTTGGATAGGGATTGCCCATCACTGATACAACGAGATGCAGATTTGCAACCCCCGCCCCCCCCCCCCCCCCTGCTGTAATCTTGACTAGATCTACTCCTCCTCGTTCTTAAGCAGCATCTTCGCCGATCCCGCTCCTTTCATTCTGTCCAATTGTCGCAACACGAAACACCTTTCCACGAAACAAAGAAACGCAGACGATGTACGACGCGGCTGACCCAACATCGAAATTGGAGATAATACAGTCGTCAACTTCCATCGGTCGATCGACAGGATGGATAGTTCGAGACGAATCACTTGATGAACCTGGAAGACGAGGCAAACTGCGCATACGTGCGAGCAAAGAATCTGAGACGACAGATATATGCATCTTATCGTATTCGGCCTGGTCAAAATCTGATCAGCCATACATACTTGTTCCGTAGTCATAGACGGTGCCAGAAGGCGAATTAGAATACCTAAGGTTTCAAGTCTGTACGATAAAACAACAACATAATCACTGCATGTGGATGTGCAAGAACCGCTCAGCCCTTGCGAGGACCGCCACGCTTCTGCTTTGCCAGACGTCGTTTCTTTCCAATCATCGATCCTAGCGCGTTGCGCGAGTCTTTCTTCTCCTCTGCACCCCCGGCGTCAACGGCCATTGAGGTTTCAACGGCTTCAGCCGCCTCGGCATCTGCTTCCTCTTCTTCTTCACTCTCAGCATCACGCTTTCGCTTATTCTCCTTTTGCTTGAACTTCTCGACCTTTTCAGCCCGGCGCTTGACTGTGATTGCGTTCTCAATCGAGAATTCGATGATCAACGTCTTGCCCTGACGACCACCAACCTTATCCTCATCTTCGGCTTCCAGCTCCTTCAACTTCTCTTTCATTCTCTTGGTGCGAGCCTGATCTTCAGCATCTTTCGAGGCCTTTTCTTCCGCTGTCGCAATGTAGGCTTTCAGAGCCTCAATCCACCATCTGTGGAAGAGCTTGTGTACCTCGTTATTTGCGTTGGCCCAGCGGATGACCCGAAGCGCATCAGCGTGATTCTGAAGTTCCAAGAAACCGTAGCCTTTGCTTCTCTGCTGACCGGTCAGGATATCCACTCGATCCTCTTGTCGCAGGATTTTGACTTGCTTCACTTTGCTTTGTTCCTTCTTCAGCTGAGTCTTACTCTTTTCGGACTTTGGCACTGGGGCGACACCTAATGCGTCGATGGGTTCTCGCAGCTCGTCTATAGTGAGCTTCGAGCGTTTGCCAGCTTTTACATCGGTGTTGAAGGCTTTGATGGCCCATCCTGCGAGTCTGCGTAGCATGCCTTCCGTTACAAAAAGAGGTATTTGTCGAATAGCAAGACGAGTCCTTGAGACATATAGAGATGGATTGGTTCGGAGAAGCCCGCGTCTAGCTTCAAACGAGTCTTGACGGGCTTGTATATCAGCTGTGACCAAATTCGCAGCGAGAGGCGAATCAGGTAAGATGGCTAGGAAGGATGAGTATGTCAGGCAAGATCCTACGAGCGAGCGTAAACAATAGTACCTACCTCCCTCGTGCATGAGGTAGAGATTTCTTCTATCTTTCGTCTGGCCCTTTCGGTCGCGATCTTCGCGAAGCTTGTCTGCATGTCCCTTTGACACAGCTTGTGAAACGCCTAATACTCGACCATGTAGTGTCAAGGATGCCGCTGTACTCGACGAAGGATCGATGGTGAGTAAAGAGGGTGGCTGAGCGACCTTGTCTTTGCCTTTAGCGGAGGCGGTGGCGGAAGTACCAGTCAAGCTGGCTAATCTCTCGGATTCCTCCAGGCATTTCAGTGCGTCTTCATCTTTGTAGAAATTGACAAAACCCGTTCCTCGTGATCTCTTGGTGACCGGGTCCACGACAATACGGGCATATCGGACAGGTCCAAAACCTTTGAAGCTGTTGATGGAAGTAATTAGTCCCGCTCAGAAAGCTTGTTGTGGCCTTGCCGCTTACAGAGAGAAGAGCTCATCTTCCGTGGCCTCAAATTGAATGTTGCGGACGAACAGAGTGGTACCTTGATCTTCTTTCTTTTCAGGTTCCTCCTCTTCCGATTCTTCAGCATCCGAAGGCAATTCTAACTCGTCTAGCTCCACAGGCGAAAGGTCTGCATCGTCATCTTCGTCTTCGTCTTCATCGTCATCGTCATCTTCGTCGTCCTCGCTTTCGTCGCCTTCGCTAGCGCCTGACTCGTCATCGTCTGCGAGTGGCTCAGCGCGGTCGGCTTGTTCTGCCTGCTTTGTGCAAATGCGAGAGTTCAGGAAGTCTGCATATAGTAATGGAGCATAAAATGACCTCACCTCCTTGTCCTCAACGCTAGCAACTGCCTCAACCTTATCATAGTCTTCTTTGCTCAGGGCTTTGTCCACAGCAACTATGCGGCCCTTGACGCCTACAATGCGTCCCTTCTGCTCCTTGCGAACAATCGAGCTCAATTTATGATTGGCGCTCTCTTCCACACGGTCTTTGTAAACTCCAGCGTAGATACGCTTTCCATTGACTCCTGCAATTGCTTTGTCTGCATCTTCCGGTTTGAGGTACCAGACAAATGCGAAACCTTTATGGACTTGAATGGACTGAATGAATCCATAGGGTGCAAAGACAGCAGCGAGGTCTTTCTCGGTCACCTGCCGTGAAGGACGGACTTGTCAGCACAGTGTCATACTCAGATCTCCATTGCTTGTAATGGTACCCACATCGAAGCCAAGATTGCGGACGATCAGTCGGCCAATTGCCTGCTTGCTACCCTTCCTCGTGAGCAAGTCACTTTCAAACTTAGGCTTACATAGGCTCAGGTGGCCCTTGAGGATTGTGTTGTGCAGTCTTTCCGCTAACTGTACCGCTGCGCGAGGTGTTGGCGCTTCCAGCAGGGTAATTGGCTTTACGATATCTGCCAGCTTTCCGGTCTCGGGATCGTTAAACTTGCCCTTGACAGTAGAAGGATGGAAGACCACGTCGCCAACTCTCATCAAGCCTAAACCGGTGTTGATGCCAGTGACGACTTTCTTCAACCTGTTCTGCAAAGCTTTCTTGTTTTCCGGAATGGAAGTGTCCAGACCGCCTTCGAGAATGATGGTGCGACTGTCCTGCTTGTTATCGATTTGTGGCCCTCCCTCTCTCGACTCCCGCTGCATGGCTCTTCTAGCAGCATATGCGTTGACCACATTCTCCTTGACTTCTTCGGTGGCAATAACTGGCGCGACTGGTTCAGGTTCGGCTTTGTTCACTCGTTGACGTCTCTTTGCCCATTGAACGCTAATCTTCTTTCCGTCAATCAATGAACCGTTCAACTCCGCGATTGCCTTTTCAGCATCGTCTTTCAGCACGAACTTGGCAAAACCGTAGCCTTTTGAACGTTTGTCTTCGCCAGCTTCGGTGACCACAAATGCGTTTCGGATAGGTCCAACAGAAGACAATAGAGTACTGAGAGAGTCTGAGGTGTACTTGGGTGGTAGGGAAGAAATGAGCAGGGTTGTGGTAGAATCGCTTGAAAAATAGAAGACGGGGTGTGAGCAGACTGAAAATCATGCTGAACGTGTTGAAATCATGACAATACTCACTCGCTAGTAGCTCCAGGAGCAGCCTTACTACTTGAAGCAACTTTATGAGGCTTAGATTCGTTCCTATGAGGTGCCATTGTGTCGCTCGAAGTCTCTTTCAGCTTTACTGTAGGCGGTCCTTGGAGAATTTGCGGCGTTGGTGGCTACCGAAACTTCTCTCGCTTTCGCTGCAGACAAGCGCGGTCTCGACAGTGTGCACGTCCAGCGAGCTCGAGTAGAGTAGTGGAAGGTAGTGAGCTTAGAGAAGCGGCAACTAGATAGTCGCTTTACCAAGTTGAAGAGAGAGCAAGCCTGACTGCCACTGTAAAGCGTCTCGATCACGTCCGCTGAACCTCGACAAGGCTTCTTGATTGTGTCGTTGGTAGCGGACCTCTATCATCCACATAGTCCACGAGCTTATTGCGGCGTGCAGAGGTGCACCTACAAGTCAAGGCAGCTATCCGTGCAGTCCGAGTCGCTGCTTTGCTGCAAGCTGTGTAGTCTTCTGCACCTATCGCAGCTGTAGACGACCAGCACCAAATTATCAGAGCTAGCTACCTGCAAGACTGGACCAACAGCAAGTGGGTGCATGTGTGTCCTCTCAAGATAGCTTATAGAGTGGCAGGCTAGGGCTCCAAGT
The DNA here is from genome assembly GCA_023628255.1 of Cystobasidium sp. 2NF920. Lineage (NCBI taxonomy): Eukaryota > Fungi > Basidiomycota > Cystobasidiomycetes > Cystobasidiales > Cystobasidiaceae > Cystobasidium > Cystobasidium sp. 2NF920. The sequence goes on from JAMALA010000053.1 coordinate 13,092, forward strand.
TCCTGATCAAATCGCGTTTCGTCATGCCGGACCCACGTCAAGTCGAAGAAGGCGAAGTGGAAGATGGTGAAGTGACTACGAGCGGCTCCACTTCAAATGGCTATGGCAGCCAATATAGAAGTAGCAGCCTCGCTCCCAACGGTGCACTCAAGAGACCAAGCATTCAAATCGGCCTGAACAAGCTCGCTGTCAATCGCGGCATTCACAGACCCAGTCTTCTTGACGATGATTCGTCTTCAGGCTCGACTTTAAATCGCGTTAGTCCAGCAGCAACTGGACTCATTATCAAAGGCGCAGCAGTCACACCGTCACAGCCATCGACTACTCTACAGAATAACGGAAATGGCCTGTATATAAAAGGCCGTAGCGGCAGCAGCAATGGCGATCATCCGCCGCATGATAGCGAACTCGACTCCGGTGCTCAACCAGCAACTAGCGTCTTCACAGGTCCTTCTGGCAGAACAGCTACGGCAGATCAACCATCTTTTCGAAGCTCCGGTCCAGGTCAGATTATTATCAAAGGTGCCAATGCCGCCGGACTGCCCAACAAACCGTCCTCAATAGCTTTGCCATTGCCATTTAAATCTAAAGTCACGATGTCTAGACCATCCACCGGTACTTCAGCTCCTTTGCACTCCACACCCGGACATTACCAGGCTCCTTCAAATGCTGTCGGCAAAGGCTACGGAAATGCAATGATTGTACCCAAGATGCAAGCAGCTGTCCCGATTCCAGGTCCTTCTTTCACTCCACCGCCTAGAAGTAGCGTAGCAAGACCACCGTCGCCCTCTGCAAGGCCGCCCTCGCCTCCTTCTCGCTTAAGGTCACCGACACCTCCACCCCCACCGCCGCCAACATCTCTTCCAGTACGTGTGGCTCCGTTGCCGTTTCTTCCAGCTCGACCTCCCACTCCACAAGACTGGTCGAGAGCTTCACCCAAGGGCAAAGCTAAGGAGCACGATGTGACGGCTTACGAGGAGGCTCGGGAAGATCTAGAGGAAGGAGAGGAGCCGTCAGAACACGACACGGATAAACCGCTTTTCGCTGCCAGGATGACCCCAGATCCGAGATCAAGCCCTGATCGCGGTGGTCGAAGTGCCAGAAGCATCAAGACCGCTGAGCGGCCGAGGTTCGATGACAATGACGACGACCGCCGCCGTGCCTCGTTCGGCAGATCGCAGGGTGACCGCTGGGAGTCAAGCTATAGAAGTCCACGAAGTAGCAGGTACGGCGAAAGAGGTTACGAGTCTACCTCCAGGAGACACGAAGCGCGCGACAGGGATGACGACAGGTATAGTAGGAGAAGAGATGAAGACGATGACTCTTACCATCACCGCAGATCAGGCTACGACTCGTACGAGGATGATGATCGACACCGCTCTCATCGCAGTAGGGATTGGAAGTCGTATGACAGGGAACGATATACAGACGATAGAAAGCACAGAGGAGGCGATCGTGATACAGACTATCGGTACAGCAAAGACCGAGACTACGATAGAGACCGAGGGCGTGGCGAGCGCACCTACCACAGTAGTAGGCACGATGACTCCCGCGAGAAGAAGGGTAATGTTTGGCGCCGTGGTTCCAGCTACTCTCCGAATGACGGAGATAGAAGTTCATCCAAACGTGCTTTGGACTTCCATGATGAGCCTGGCGCTCCCCGTCATTTCGACCGCGAACTGGCGAGCACACGAAAGAGTCTACCTTCCACCCCGTCTCTACCGGCCAAGCCTGTAGCCGGTCTGCCTGAACGCCCAGGGCCGTCTCGGAAGGATGCTCCTCCCATTGTAGCACCTTTGCCGCAAGCTGCTACTCCCTTCTTCCTGGATACACCACCGCCTTCAGACTACGATACGAGAACGCCGTGGGATGACGGAGAGGATGTTGAGGCGAAGATGGATATAGCCGAAGGCACTGCTACCGAGCGGCCGTCGAAGGTCGAGGTGACGACATTCACATTATTTGGTGCTTCGCCTCTAAGCCAGTATATTCTGGAAGAGAAACTTGGAGAAGGCACTTTCGGAGTTGTTCACAAGGCAAGGCGGAAAGAAGGCTCTGTGACGGTCATGCCGACATCGGAACAAGAACGACGGTTTAAGAGAGATACGAAACGCAGGATCCGTCAAGGCAGACAGGCTGCACAAATGAGCGGCTTGGGCGCTAGTCGCGTGCAGGAGGGTGACGTTGTAGCTCTGAAAAAGATCGTTATGCATAACGATATGGATGGAGTTCCTATAACCGCACTGCGCGAGATCAGAATACTGAAGACCTTGGATCACCCAAACGTAGTCTCGGTAGTCGATATGGCGTATCAAAGCGGTGGGCTCTGCCTAAATTCTTACTATTTTGAGTCCATCGAAGCTGATGTCGGACGACTTAGGCGACTATCTTGCGTTGCGAAGAGGAGCCATATACATGGTCTTCCCTTACATGGCGCACGATCTGGCTGGCTTACTGGAAAACAAGAAGATTATTGCCCTGGATCAAGGACTGTTGAAGCTGTATGCCAAGCAGCTCTTGTTGGGAACGAGTTACTTGCACCGAGTAAGATTGCTTGCTCCTGCCGGGTAGCGGTCGCAGGCTAATCCTAACACTATCAGAACAAAATTTTGCATCGAGATATGAAAGCAGCAAATTTACTGCTCTCAAATGATGGTGTCCTGCAGATAGCCGACTTCGGTCTTGCCCGATCTATCGAGATGTCAAAAGAAGGCAAACGCAGGGTGAGTATCCCGAACGACCATTGAACAGTTCCTACTTGCTCACTGCTTGGTGTTTGTAGGAATATACCAACTGTGTGGTGACCCGCTGGTACCGTCCGCCGGAATTGCTGCTCGGACTGCGAGCATATGGCCCTCCCATCGATATGTGGGGCGTTGGCTGCGTCATTGGGGAGATGTTTTTCAGGCATCCTGTCTTTACTGGGTCTAGTGACCTAGACCAAATTTCCCGCATCGTACAGATGTGTGGCACGATAGACGAAACGACTATGCCGGGGTGGGATAAACTGCCGGAGAGCGGGGCTATACAAATCCAGAGAGGTGCTCGCAACGTCAAGCGCGAGTTCTCAAGGTGAGGCGGATGCCGTTACTGTACAGAACGCTTGGTGCATGGGACTCACATTGCTCTTTCGACAGGTTCTCGGACAACTTGGCGGATTTGCTGGACAAGCTCCTTGTGTACGATCCAGATACACGTCTGACTGCTGATCAAGCCCTTGATCACGACTGGTTCTGGAGTGATCCTCTCCCGGCTGAAGTGGGCAGTGTTCAAGCCTTCCCGTCTTCCCACGAATACGATAAACGAAAAGCAGCGGAGGAGCGACAAGGGCAAGGAGGAGAGAAAGCTCGTGCTGCACAAGCTGCTGCTTTCAAAGGGGCAAATCAAGTGGCTCGCATTCCGGCTGCTTCTATCACCCAGCCTGTACAAGTGCAAGCACCACCGCCCATGCCCACCATGCAAGCCAATCCATGGGAAAATCAGTCGCAACTGAATCGACAGGCGATGCACATGCATAACCAAGGACCTCCTCAATCGGCTATGTCCACCTTGCCTGCAAGACCTGGCCTGCCCGCGCGCCCTATGGTAGTGCCAGGCCAAATGCCCCAAGCTAGAGGCTATCCTATCATGGCTCCTATGGCATCGTAAGTTCCTTTCCCTATAGTAGAGCTCCTGTGCTAATTCACTGTCGTCACCAGATACAACAATGGAATGGCTGGCATGCAAATGCAGAATACACACTATCATCAGCCGCCGCATATGCAACAACCAGCTTTTTTGCAACCTAATGTGAGGCAGGATATAGCAGGCCGAAGTAACGATGCATGGCGAGGGAGTTCTGATCCGGCCGCTAAGCGACAGAAATTGGCAGACCCGCCAGGAAGGCTGAAATTAGCAGGACGGTCCAGTATGACAAGCCATGCTGATAGTTTAGGAGGTCATGCGTTGCCAATGCGACCAGCAGGTCAGCGCCAAGGAGCGTCGGCGTACGATGACGGTGCGCCAGCAGGTTCTGCAGAGCCTCTTGACTAGAAAGCGCAATATTGTATAGATCATGATGCCTATCGCATGTTGTTGCTATGTAGCACTGGCAGCCCGATGGCCATTCTCATGCAGTTAACACTATCCTCGACTACACCGACAACTATACAACGACAAATTGCAACGATGACTAACTGGGCACTCCTGCAGATGGACTATGCAGGGTATTTTGAAAGGAGGGTACATTCTGGTGTCACAATGCCGTCTGATCTTCGCCATCAGTCAGCCACCTCGTCCAACTCGCGCACTTCGGCGTCACGACCACCATCACCCATTCCCTCGTCAACTGCGGGGATTGTACGTGTCAGTACACAAATGAAAAAATAAGGAGCACCTTGTACTCACCTAGATCATACTCCTCGTCGGGCATGTCCTGAGTCTCATCATAATCCATTCCTTCGTCTTCGTCCACCGGGTCGCCCTCATCATGATCAACGTCTGCATGTGTATTTTGCGCTTGGCCGGGTTCTATGGGTGCCAAGCCAATCTCTGCACCATAGTGCTCCAGGAATACATTTATCAGCTGTTGCTGCGACTCCTCCGAGAAACGCACTTCCAGATCATCGATAATCTGCGAAAAAGCACACAGGTTGTTCAGCAATGCACGTGAAGGACCGGGCGATACGGGAAGTCAACTTACAATAGTCAAGTCCACCAAGCTGACGGGGGCCATATTGACCATCATAAGCTTCTCTGTCTTCGTAAGTGCGTTCGTACCTCTTGCTCCAGGCTGGTCTGGATTACATGGTATCCGGTCGATCGCCCTCAACACCTCTTCAATTTGCTTTGCATTCTGAAGCCTACATGGCAGGTCTTTCTGTCTTAAATATTGCAGAGACTGTTGATTATCGGATGGTCAGCTCAATGCCGGGTCATAATCAGCAAGAGACTGCCTCGCGCTCAGCCTTACTTCGACTTGTAGAGTCCGCACGTTATGCGGCACAATCTTGCTCAGTTGATCCTGGTAGTCGATGTAAGGTGGCTCAGGTTTGCCAGGTGCTTGGTTGAACCGCTTCTTCTTCATTTGATTAAAGGACTCTTTCAAGGCCTTGACGTGAACATCTTGCTCGGCGACATCTTCTCGCAATAATTGCAGAACTTCGAAATTGGACAAGAAGCCACAATGCGCGTCTAACACCTGTGTAAGAGGGGGAGGCGCCACGTTAGCTGAGCAGCGGGATGAATTTCTGTCACAGTTGCTCACCTGCATTGCAGACGCTCGCCGCAAGGATATTGTGTGTCTGAAGACTATCGGAGCTGCCTTCATGTGTAACTACACCAAGGCAATCGAGAAATACGGCAATATGAGTTTCGGCGAGAGAACAGCCGAGAATTGCATGACTGCTGGACTCTACAAAGAATGCCAAAGTCTAGCTACAAATTGCTGGGTGACTATCCGCTCTGAGCTCCGATAAGTCATGACTCTCTACGCCGCCTGTATGAACTGTGTCCACTCCTCCTGTTCCGACAATCCTTGTCCGGCGCACAATCTACCAATACTGTCATTCACGAAGCTGTTGACATACTCATCTAAAGCTTGCTTGAGATCATTCGGATCTGGCCAAGTAGCCTTCATCAAAGCCTGCAGGCCTCTTCCTTGCTCTCCGAAGGCTTCCTGCGTGTCTAATAGTAGTCTCTCCAGCAAGAATATGCGAGCTATCGAAAGTACCGAGTCTCTTGTCGCTATCACAGTCCGGTAGTCATCTCGCACTGCACTTCGAAGGGTCCTTGCAAATCTTCCTATCCCATTCGTATTTGGCGCTTGGGATTTAAAGGGGCCTTCCGAGCTGTTCAGAGCTTCTCCGGCGGCTGATTTGGCGTCCGCCAGCAGCGTGCGGAAATCATCCCCAGCTCCCCTTGCCATCAATGCTAGCATTGCCAGTGCATTTGCGGTCGCCTGCCAGTTGGCAGATATCAAGGCAGATGTATGATGTGCTGGAGTAGACGATGGACGCTGAAAAGAATTGCCAAGAATGCTTCGTGCTTGCTGATAAAGAGCAACTGCTTCTTTCAGTAAATCAGTGGGATTTACCGGCTGGTGGGAGCTCGCCAATATCGCATCTGCCGACAATACCAAAGTATCTGCAAGATCGCTGAGTTCTGCTGGATTAGGTCTTCGTTGTGATGATGCGGCTTGCCGTTGCTGTTCTACGACGTTCTGCAGATCTTGGATACCGGGTACCTCGCCCTTGTCGAGTTGTATTCGGGTCTGTACTTTGACCAGGTCATGCTTGGCTGAATCAATCTCGGACGTCATGTAGCCGTCAGTACCATTCAGATTTGACGCCTGGTCCAGCAACGACAGGATATCGTCTAATGCTAGCTGGCTTGTCGTCTCCGCGATCGACATATCCGCTTGAATCGCCGCGAGAATAGTCTCAATGACGGTGGACGGCGTCATGACTTGTTCTTCCACGGCAGCAGCTTCAGCTGTAGAGCTTTGATCGGTTATATCTATGTTTTCGGTGTCCACTGAGCCATCGATATCTGTACTTGAAGGTATACCACTGCTTCCAGCCAGGCGCGAAGTTTGATCTAAACGCACACCCTCTAGAATCTGCCTTGCTTCTTGCCAGATACGTTCAGGTCTTGAGAGCTGAGAGGCAGAGCTACTTGATTCAGTCTCGGAGACATATTCACCCAGCGTTTGAAGAGCCTGAGCAAGATTGAAAGCTGCATCGGTCTTGTCGGCTACGGTATATGCCGCGCAAGCCCGGTAATCTTGTATTGCTTGCTGGAGAGCTTCGTAGCATCCGGGAAGGCCATATATTTCTGTTGCAAGAGCATACAATACACGTGCGCTGGGTGGTAGACAGTAGTTCAATTTGCATACAAGCTATATGCGACAGCTTTACAAACGCACAGGTTGTATCTAGCATCATATTGCTCGTCTTGAGTGGTGTCATTTACGCCGAGGGCCAAGCTATACAGTCTGGCAGCTTCTTCGTAATGTCGCTGTGCTTTTTCGCCCTACAAAGCAATGGATGACCTGTAATATTAGTGTACAGTAATCGCATCGACTACGGCGCAGGTTGGAGTATAGGTATTCACAAATTGGTAACGCGTCGCTTGATCTTCCTGGGCGGGAGGCAGAGTCAGTTGGCTAATGTTGAGAGGTCCTGTATCTGCCCGGACTCTATGCACCTGATAGGAGGCTGCTTCCGTCAGCTCATCGTAGCCTGTCGGCTCGGCCGCAGCCTTTCCCTTGAGCTTGCGTTTGGGCGGCATCTGACCCGACTACGGGGATCTTCCAATGGCCAGACAAGGGAGCAGTGTCGATGCAGATGTTTGAACGTACAAAAGGAATAGCCGAGTATGCAGCACGGTGAATGGCGGTGGATGCGAAAGAAAAGCCTGCCGACTTGTGCGTGACCTTTCTTTCATTCCTCGATCATCCTCAGCCTTTTCGGCCGTTGCAGTCAGGTGAGCAGGCGATTAGGATTATTCCCTTGTTCCGATTCTCCAGCTTGACTCTGCTTCGATACACATCAGATCTTGAGTTAGAATACGACTACACTCCCACCAGTCGCGTCCTACCGCCCTTCGTCGAATCCTGCTGCTCGCCCGCTCTTCTTTCCTAAGACAGGCCTGCACCTCGAAATTTTGGAGGTTTCAACACTTGACGCAAACGATACGCACAACAAGCACAGCAAAACCCATTGAATCAACTATGACTACCAACATCGAGAATGGATGGTATATGGAGAAGAACGACCAGTGGCCTGGTCAGGCTATGGCTTTGAAGGTCAAGAAGGTCCTGCACGAGGAGAAGAGCAAGTTCCAGGATGTTCTCGTCTTCGAGAGCACAAACCACGGCAACGTGCTTGTACTCGACAACGCCATCCAATGTGTTGAGAATGACGAGTTCAGCTACCAGGAGATGATCACCCATCTTCCCATGGCTTCTCACCCGAACCCCGTCAATGTTCTCGTTGTCGGAGGTGGCGATGGCGGAGTTCTACGAGAGGTACTCAAGCACCCTTCGGTCAAGTCAGCTACTCTTGTAGATATCGACGAGGCTGTCCCACGTGTTTCCAAGCAATTCTTGCCTCACATGGCTGCTGGCTTCAATGACCCTCGAGTCACCGTACACATTGGTGATGGCTTCAAATTCTTGGAAGACAGAAAGAACCAGTTCGACGTAATCATCACAGACTCCTCCGACCCAGTCGGTCCTGCCGAGGCTCTCTTCCAGAAGCCTTATTTCCAACTCCTCAAGGAGGCTCTCAAGGAGGATGGTCACATCTCTACCCAGGGAGAGTGCATTTGGCTCCACCTTCCCCTCATCAAGGAGCTATTGGCTACCACACGCACTCTCTTCCCTGCTGCTGAATACGCATACACATCCATCCCTACCTACCCTGCCGGAACCATCGGATTCGTCGTGTGCAGCAAGGATGGCAGTCACAACCTCAAGAAGCCTCTTCGAAAGGTTCAAGGATGCAGATACTACAACGAGGCTGTCCACGAGGCTTCATTCGTTCTCCCTACATTCGCTGCCCAGGGCATTGCCGCTTCGAGCGAACAACCCCAAAGCAACGGCTCGGCTCAACCCAAGAAGGTTCTTCTGCTTGGATCTGGATTTGTCGCTCAGCCATGTGCTGAATACGTTCTTCGTCGACCTGAGAACAGCCTAACTATCGGTGAGTGACCAGCTTCTTTTCCGTTGTTCCATATACAGCCCGGAGCCTTTTGCGGAACGTTTGTACCTTCTTCGTCTTTTCCCAAAACGATGCATGGCGCGACGATAATGCACTTCGGGTGGTACCGGACGTCCACTTTCTGTTTCTCTTCTGATACCTTTAGCGACAGCTTCCGCACATATTGAAAAGGCCGAGGCGCTCGCCGCTTTGATGCCTCGCGAGGCTTCTGTCGCTCAGGTGGACGTTGGCAGCCCCGAGTCTCTCGACGCCCTCGTCAGCCAGCACGATCTAGTCATCTCCCTTATTCCTTATACCTTCCACGTCAACGTCATCAAGTCCGCCATTAAGTACAAGAAACACGTTGTCACGACCTCATACGTCTCAGACGCCATGAAGGCTCTTGAGGAGGACGTCAAGAAGGCTGGCATAGTCGTTATGAACGAGATCGGTCTCGATCCTGGTCTGGATCATCTATACGCCGTCAAAACCTTCGACGACGTTCACAAGGCTGGTGGAAAGGTAAGGTTTGCGGTCTCAATGCTGCTTACAGATGCTCAATGTTGTGCAAGCACAGATTATCAGCTTCTTGTCATACTGTGGAGGTCTACCAGCACCCAGTGCTGCCGACAACCCGCTTGGCTACGCTTTCAGGTAAGTCAGGACTTCCGCAAGCATTGATACGTTGTTGCTCATCATGATTGTTGTACTTTCCTCAGCTGGTCTTCCCGAGGTGTTCTGCTAGCTCTACTAAACGCTGCCAAATTCTACAAGGACGGCAAGCTCGTTGAGGTAGAGGGCAAGGACTTGATGGCTCAGGCACAACCTTACTTCATCAACCCTGCCTTTGCTTTCGTCGCATACCCCAACCGCGACTCTACAGCATTCAGAGAGAAATACAACATTCCTGAAGCTCAAACCGTCATTCGAGGCACTCTGCGGTACCAAGGCTTCCCTGAATTCATCAGAACTCTTGTCAAGATTGGTTTCCTGGATGAAACTCCTCGCGAATATGTCAAGGCTGGCTCCAAGATTGCATGGGTAGGTTCGCCTTACTAAGTATCACGGCCGGCAGAGTCCATTGACATGATTGGTATGCTTTCAGGCGGATGTTACTAAGCAAGCTGTCGGTGCCTCATCGAACAGCGAAGATGCTTTGATTGAAAAGATCAATGCTCTGGCCGAGTTCCCCAATGCCAGCGAGCAGGAGAGAATCATTCAGGGGCTCAGATGGATTGGGCTGTTTTCTCAAGAGCCGGTGACTGCTCGAGGTAACTTGCTCGATACTCTCTGCGCCACGCTCGAGAAGAAGATGCAATACGAGAAGGGCCAGAAAGACATGGTCATGTTACAACACAAATTTGAGATCGAGAACAAGGATGGCAGCCGAGTAAGTTCTCATGCGTCTCTTGTACAGACTGTCTAGTGACCGACGTCCCCTTGTGTATTTGCAGACCACCCGCACAGCTACACTCCTCGAGTACGGTGCGCCTTTCCACACAGGACAAGGCCCATCTGCCATGGCACGATTGGTCGGTGTACCAGGTGGTATCGCCACGCAATTGATCCTTGACGGCAAGATCAACACTCCAGGTGTTCTAGCACCTTACGACCGAGAACTCGTCGACATTTTACTGGAGGAGGTCGAGAAGGAGAACATTTATGTCGTCGAGAAGGATTTGTAAAGCCACTCGAGTACTGACTCGCGACCTGGTGCTGTACAATAGATGGCACCTGTCCAAGTACTGCAGCTCAGCTGATCATCTAGAAGGATGATCATAGATTCTGTGATATCGAAGTTGAAAGTTATCGACTATCATCGAAACTTGCGAATGCCTCTTGCAGGACTAGTGACAAAACATTTACGCTGGAAAGCGAAGAAGTCTAAGATACAGGTATCAACGAAGCGAGTCCATATAAAATCAAGCAGGCGAACGGGCTGGTCCTAAAACGTTGCTTAGCAGGTCATCTATAGAGTCACTGCTTGCTTGACTCTGCCCAAGTTTGTATCGACTGTCATCCCGCCAGTGCGGCAAAGGAGGCGTCTCCGCCGAGTAGTGGCTATCGACACTACTTCCTCGTGCACGAGACGCTCTCACGACTGCGCTGACTGCTCGATGTGGATTGGGCACGTCCGTTTCCCCCGCTGTTGCTTCGTCGGAAAGCGGAGAAGCCGCTGTGCGAGGCTTGTATTTGGCGAGAATCGACTGCTTCCTGGGCTTGCGCGGAGGAATCGCCGTATAGGACTCCTGCTTGGGTGATGCTTGCTGTTGCTGATCACTATACAGTACTCCTGCCATACCTCCCAGAGAGTAGGTTGTACCGCTCTTTTGACGATAGAGTGCCCTGTTAGCGACTTGCTGGGATGGGAGAGGCGGTGTCACTCCTCGTCCGAGCGCTGGTGAACGCCCCGGTTGAAGCGTGTCGGGATAGGTCGACTGCGGCGAAGCAGTACTCATAGGCTCGCAGGTGGTGACGGAATAGATAGATGGCGTATCCGGCACCTCTTCGCTGCGTGCAGTCGCCGATGAGCGTGTTCGTTTCGGCGAGTAAGGGCTGTAGGGCGGCACAGGATTATCGCTAAGGGCATAACCACGTGTGTTAGGTGCAGGGACTCTGCTGGCGGCATAGGCGTTGGCACGACTTGTGGCGGTATGGCGAGAGGGGGAGTCGGGTGGGGAGTATGTGCTGTATCCTCGTTTCCTTGGCGTCTCATCAACTGCAGAAAGCAGAGGTCTGTCCTGCGCACTTCCTGCAGGATACGCCATTTCAGACTTTGGATGATACAAAGGTGTTGCTATTCCGAGTGTTTGCTGGTCTTCACCAAGCTGTAACCATGCACCATGCTCGTCCCAGCGGCCCTCCCCGCTATCTGGCATGGTGTACGCTCCAGTACGCGATTTCTTGCTTCTTAATGACAGTGTCGAGTATATGCTCCCAGCGATGTCAGATATCATGCTCTTGTTCCTTTGTAGTCTATTAGCATAGGGGGAGTAGCCTGTACGTGCTTCCGCCATCATTGTGTCAAGATCCTGAGGGGTCGAATCCAGAGCAGGCATGCGACCGTATTCACTTGATTGTGGCTGCGGGGTCATGGGCAGGGGTCGTCGACTTTCGCGCGGTCTGAATGTATTTGGATCGTTGTCGTCTGCACGAGGGGTCTGTAAGGAGCGCACACCTGCCCCAGCCATTCCGCTCTCGATGCCGTCATAAGGCCCTGAGCTGTACCGATTGAAAGTCTGCCAATCTGCCACACCCTTCTCGTCGATGATGCTGTTGTCCCCAAAGCCATCTCTCTCGTCGAAGTCCTCGCCTTTCTCGGCGAAAGCATCATCGTATCGTCTTGCGGCTAATCCACGCCGTTTTGCAACTCTGCGACGCCATACGAGAAAGGCTATACCGATAAGCAGTAAAGCTAGGGCACCTAATGAGAGCACGACTGGAAGTATAACGCCAATCTTTGTGTTATTAGAGGCCTTTTCGGTGGTGGAAGTCTGGCGCGCAGCATCTAGCGTGCCTGTCCGCGTTGAGGAGGGTGATGAACTGGAGGATGAGCTGGATGAGCTGGTGCTGGGGGTAGATGCTGACACAGACGAGGACGTGGATGAGGTGCTTGCTTCACTGTTACTACTTGAAGGTGGCGTTGTGGGAACAGTGGAAGAGGTGAGTAATGGGGTGGTTGTTGACTCTACTATGGAAGATTCTGAATCGACAACGGGTATCGAAGTAGGCCCTAGAACAATTTCGGTGGTGGCTGTGGGCTGTAGGTAGATTGAGTTGTCATTGGCAACTGATTGCTGGGCATCCGTTGCAACAGCGGTATCTGCTGCAGCATCACTTGCTGGCGTCCAAGGAGTATACATGCCATCATTGTAGGTGACGCTTCCGGCCTCTGTCTCTTGTCTACCAGCGACGACTGTAGCTGCTCCGGGATGAGCTGCGCTTGGGTTGCCAGGAATAGTTCCGATGGGTATTGACTGGGCACCTTCTGTCGGTTCACCTTGGGCTTGCGGAGCAGGAGCAGCCCGTACGAGAAGGTTGGGCGAAATCAGCGCCACCGACAGCAATGCTGCAGCAGGGGGAAAAGATTTGTTTAACCAGCGCATGACTGCGAATGAGTCCGTCGAGTCAGCTTCTGCAGTTTGTACTTCCCACGTCCAAAACGTGCGAGCGACCGGTCCCGGAAAATCATGTGACTTACCGAAAGCAAGCGGCACAGGGAGAGCGTGCGCTGCTATAACAAGCAGATGTACTACTGTATGCACTGGGAGTTGGCTTGTTTCGGAAGCACTCTTGAACTTGATATGGTGGTGTAGCAAGCTTCCACGACAATTTGCTCGATGAGGAGGCTTGTCGCGTTCTCGCGGGTCAGCTTTCTCTATATGTAAGGATAGGGTTCGTAGAGGATATTGGGAAGCGTGTGATAAGCGTATAGGGGCGCTTGTGTGTTCAAGAAGGTGCCTGTCCTGTCACGAGAGCTTGCAGTGAAGCAGTCCCGTTTGAAACCAGACTGGAAAAGAAAGAGAAAGAAGAGTACGAGCGTACAAATTTCGGAAATAATTAGATGGAATTGCTTCTTCCCTCATCTTCTCATTAGCGCTTGACATCTGCCTCGCCCGGTCACCCCGCATTACAGTATTTCTGGTCAAAGTAGATGTTCATTAGCAGCAGCGGACCGGCTAACTGCCACTGGTCACGTGATCTATAGATCACAAAATTCAGGTCGACAGGAAGGGTGATTAGTCATCCAATTTATATGCGTGGAAGCTCTCTTCCCTCATCTCCACAACGATGTACCAGGGACACAAGAGAGACGTTTATTCCACATTGAACCGTCACAAATCCGATTACTGAGCAAAATGACGCTACACTGGCGATAGTAAGGAGACACGATCCTGAGCTATATGTATTACGGACTATATACGTAATGAAGGAGAGAGAAAGCTCAAGCCATGCGGAGCTGTATCCTTTAAAGTTCCGGCCTCACGAATGATTGCTTCAAGCTTTGACTTCATGTGTCATGGAGTGCTTGGCATGTTCGACCGAACTTTCGTTTCGTAAGTCTGCCATTGATAGTAACCCGACTTCTTGCTGCGCCTGCATCATGAGGTCGGCCTCCCACTTGGATCTGCCACTGTTGTCACCGAATAGCTCGTCGAGCTCATCGAGTGTTCGACCTTTAGTTTCAGGAACCAGGAAAGCCACATAGGCGGCTGCCAGTACGCACATCAATCCGAGGAAGATGTATGCTCCGTAAGGTGCTACGGCAACGAAATCTGGAGTGCTCATGGCGACGGCGAAGTTGTTGAGCCAATTGGAACTAGCTCCAATGCTGACTCCCTTTGCTCGTAATCCAAGAGGATATACCTCGGCGACAATTACCCAGGCACTATGGGAAAAGAGGAACTCATTCAGTTTTGGTTTCCAGATAAGCGTGCCTAGCGGAGACACGGTTACTCACGTAGGTCCCCAAGAGTAGCCGAATCCAATAGCAAACAGCCAAATGAACACAACAGCTACCCATCCAGCTGCTTTGCCTCCAGAATCATTCTCCCATTGCTCTCGGAACTGTCCAATGATACCTGCGACCACGAAATGGCAGATACCCATTACGACGGCTCCCGAAATGAGCACCGGCTTTCTACCCCACTTGTCTAGATATAGGACTGCAGGAATGGTTGCGAGGAACATGACAATGCCGACTACACCGGAAGCGAGAAGCGAGGTGGTATTTCCCTGAAGATTGAGACCTTGGAACTATGATTATGACAGATGTCAGCATCCAGATTGCATACGATACGGTGGGATGGAACTCACGATGAATGGAGCGTAGTAGAGAATGAAGTTGACACTGTAGAATACTGAGATCAGTACGTCTCCCAATTCCAGGTCATTAACACACATGACTTACCCTGTCCATTGTTGGAAGGTCATGATGAGGACTGCGACCATTGTTCTCTTGAAGTTGGAGCGAGTAGTCAGCAGACTCTTGTAGCCAGCCAATCCGAGCATGAATTTGCTACGAGCGCTTTGGTCCTGCAGGGTAGGATGGTCGTGCTCTGACACACGCTTTTCGAAGAGTTTCTGAGCTTTGATCTCGAGGTACTCTAGCTGAACAAGAGGTGACTCGGGAGGAGCGCGACGGAGGTGCGATAGGACCTGTAGGCATTCTGCGTCTCTGCCCTGGTCCATAAGCCATCTAGGGGATTGAGGTACGAACATGATGCCGGTTGCGAGGATGATTGCGGGCACAAGCTGAATGGTGATGGGAACTAACCAGGCAGCTTTGCTTTGTGATTCTCCAGTGCCTCCAATGTAATTTGTGCCGTAGGTAATCCAGTAGGAGATCATGATTCCAAAGGTAATGGCTAATTGTTGGAGAGCTACAAGGGCGCCTCTGATCTCAGCAGGAGCTAGTTCTGCATTGTATAGAGGGACAACCATAGATAGGGAACCGACGCCAAGACCTGTAACGAATCGACCGCCCAGGATGTAGTCGTAGTTGGCACCATGTGTGCAGGCTTGAACGATGACTCCGACGCCAAAGAGAACGCATGCGAGAACGACAGATAGCTTTCTTCCAAGCCTATCTGCAGAGTATCCATTGAACAACACGCCTACCCAGGCACCGAGCTCGAGAATGGATGTGAGGAGACCTGCCAGGGTAGGGTCGGAGATACCATCTGTGCCTGCAGCCCGCGAGAAAGCACGCATCGATAAGACTTGACCGAACATTCCTGTAAATTGATGAATGGGTCACGTGTTAGATACCTGTACACTGCCTGCAGGACGAGCCACATAATCCCCTTTGCGTACCTTGATTGTAACCATAGATGAGACCACCCATGCTTGCAAAAAGCGCAATGGCTGTCGTTCGCGCATTGGAGACGAGTCCAGCTGCGCCGGGCTTGCCAGCGAGAGCTGCACGACGTCGCTGCAGGTCCGTATGTATGCCTCCAGGGGCGGTTCCTCCGATCATTGCAGGCATATTGCCGATAGATTTGGGGTTTGTGGTGGGAGAGAATGGAGAAGAAGAGAGGAGAGGGGCAGCGAGTTCGTCCTAAATGGGGAGTGAAACCTGCGGAGGATATCAGATGGGGGAGTCGGAGTGTCGGGGGTCCCTTCAATTAAGATTTGGCTTGGATCGTGGAGAGAACGTCAGCTCAGGTGAAAAAGTATCCCCCGAATTTGCACCGAGCGACTTCGGCAAGGCCCGCCGAATGTATCATATACCACGAATGCATGTTATTAACTTGAAGTAGCGGATGATTGTTGCACTACTGGCTGTCCCCGTTGAGAATTAATAGAATTGTCTCTGCATATAGACCGTACCTAATAATAAGGTACGGGGCGCTGCCAGCTCTTGCTTGTTCAATAGGTACCGTACCGCTAACTTGCGGTACAACTTAACAGGCGGTCCTGTCCACGATCATTGCTCCTTGCGGATCAGCATTCATTTGGATTACCGGAACTGTACGGTACCGTAAGCCCGCGCGAATACAGCGCAAGATCTACCGCTTCTGCACATTACACTACCGATGGGAGTCAACATCGCCATACAAGAGACGTATCTATATCGCACTGTGTATAAGTTGCGTCACTGCTCTTCAGTAGTACCAGTACCGGTACGCTAATCTTCCTGCCGGCTTGGTGCGTCCATTGGTAATTAGGTTACAATGGGCTTGCGGTCTGAAAACGGCAGCACCATGTGGTTCTTCACGTGACGAACATTCTTGATGTGTATGACTGTCGGAGGCGGACGTGCACCCTAATATCCGAAAACGGAATGAATATATATCATATAGATTCGTGGAAGCTCGAGTGACGTGTCAAACACACTGTACAACACCGTCCGGTCACGCCTACTGGCGGACTGTACAATTATATAAAGACGTAGTGCTTGTCTACACACACGCTTCACACGAAACCCCTATGCAAGCTTCCCGCAGCGATCTCTTATATAGTCAAGCAGACGTTTTCCTTCTTGACCGCCAATGCCTGCAATATCCTCTGGTCGCTCTCTGTACAAAGGACATGTGTTCAGCAGTTTGTGCCTGTGTACTGGACAGCGATTGTTCTTACCCGTCTGTATTCGTCCGTTGTCTGTCTGCTCCTCCTTCGATTCTGAATGGTGTACACGCACGGTCAACATCTGGCGACATGCCTTGCACAGAACCCGACTGCAAGACTTACAATGCGACCGCTGCTTCGGCATGACCACTCTCGATAGCTGCAGGCGAAGGGATAGTCAGCTCCGATTCTCATGTGCAGGTGTGTCCAAAAAGAAGCTAGAACGGGTGATATGCCTGCAAGCATGGCTGACTTAAAGGTATATCTGACGTAGATGCCTCTGAACATTGACTTGTGGCATACGAAGCGCAGCCTGACTTGCATCACAACAGCAGAACGCTGGCGATAGGTAGGCACCGGGCATTGCGCAGGCTCTGTACGAAGTAATATGCCTTACCCAGATGTAAAGGGGTATTGCCTGCTCTATCTTGAAGATTTAAGCGCGGCTTCTTGAAACTTCCGGTTGATTCAGACGACAAGATCAGTTGAATGAAGGGTGTAGCGCCAGTCGTAGCAGCTCTATGTCTGTCAGAATAGGAAGGAGTGTGAACAATCTGTATGCTGTATAGCCGGTCTGTCGTGCTCTGCCTTACAATGGAAGCTGATTTGCTTTGTCTCTAGCGTTGATGTCCGCCCCTTTCTCGATGAGAAGCTTTCCTATGTCGGTATAGCCTTTACTATGGTGGGGAAGTGTGAGTATGGCGTGGTCTCCAACAGACTCCCCTAAAGAATGATAACCCACCTAGCCGCGTAATGCAAAGCAGTCTGGTCGCGAGCATTGGTAGCCGTGACATCAGCGCCCGCGCCCACTAGCTCTTTCACAATGTCTAATGACCCGGCACTGGCAGCAATAATGAGTGGTGTCCATCCTAGCTCATCCCGTGCTTCGAGGTCCGGCTTGTATTGAAGTATGGCTCTGACCGTCTCTACAGAACCCGAGGTGGCAGCGTTCGCTAGAGGTGTGCGACCATCCTGGTCGATAACATGCACGGGTCAGCACGCAGGTGACTTAGCACCGCAGAATTGTACCTAGCCTACGGAATCCTTCTCGTTCACGGACGCGCCTTGATCAGCTTCGAGAGCTTGTGCCACTAAATGCGACTGGCCTGGAGAACGATGACGAGTCCATCAGACATATGGTGCGATACAGAGCTACCTTGCGCACCTTCCCGCGCAGCTCGGTGGATATCATCGTTCCCCATCTCAGATACTCGTATTATCTTGACAGTCTGGGCGAAGCTATCTTGTATCATACCGTTTGGAGCAGTCAAATCTCACTGGAAGTCCGATCATCCTCAAGCACGCTGCTGGCGGCTTTAGCAACGCCAGAGCTTAGCATTTTACCTTCTACATGACGCCGAAATTGCAATACATCTCAAGACCAGCACCCCAGTTCAGCCAGGAGTGCGCCACCAGATGCTAGTCTCCTGTGTCCTGAACAAATCCGAAAAACGCTGACCAAAGACGATGGCGCAACAAAGGACAGTGGCTGCTGCTCGAGGTAGCCCCTGTGCAAGCAATAAAGCATCGCTTTATGGACACAGTAGTCTCGGTTGCTGACGGTGAAGCCAGGAGTGCTTCGACAAGTTGCAGAAGCTTTGGCAAGCAAGTTGAATCCCTTCATCCGCAAAGCCACCTTCAAACGTGGCTAATCGTCTTCAGTCGTATCTACCTTGCAATTGAAACGACTACTGGACGTTCTGACCTTTGAAGAACATGTGGAGCTGGGATGACGAAACACCTCCGGTCTCTCCGCTAGTCGCCCATCGACCTCGACCGACGGAGTCGCTTAGACGAGGTAAGTACGGCCTGTTTTATATGTAGAAGCTAAGCAGTCTAAGTACCTTGATGTCTCTCAGAAAATCGCGCTTCAGCTTACTACAGAAGCGTAGAACTGCAAAGGAGTCTCAAAGGCGTTGCTGATGACGGAGAAAGAGAGTTTGGCTGGGGTGGAAACGCTGCAGCATACCGGCAAGAGGGCGATGCGTACGGGTGTACGAAACATCAGACACCCGCTAGTCAGCCAGGTAAGCTGAGGGGAGACGTCAACACTTGATCGTCCTTGCTGACGGCCCGCTCTTTATCAGATCTCGATTCATGCATTGGACAGCGGACTGGAATTACCATTTCGGCCCTGGTCGATCCGCGTGATCTCAATCAATCAGTTGCAGAAGTGCCTTTGGAGTCGCCCGACACCATGCAAATTGCAGTCAACCGCCGTATGCGGTTGCTGGCTAAGCTCCGCCGCTTGCTCGACCGCTTACGATGCAAGCATTCTAGTTCTGCGCTGGTGCAGCATTCGTCGGCTTCACCGCACCGACAGCGACATTTGAACTCGGAGAAAGAAATGGCAGATATCAGACAGTTCAATGAAAGCGTCATGATGAAACGCAAGGCACGAGGGAGCATCTTTTATTCTCTCGGTAAGCCTTTTCGCATTTCTTTCGAAGGGGATGACCGTCATTGACGCTTGATAACACGCGCGTCTTCTCTGTACGCCCAGAAACAGGCATTGCACAAATCCCCCTGTACTCGGCTCCGGATCTTGCTCAAGTCTCTCAAGCCCCGGCACTATCTTCCTTCGCGCCAATCGCACCTATAGATGCAGGTCAGACACGAGCAAAAGCCGTTGCACAGGCTGCGGCTACAGTTACTGCTGATGGACGTGTACTCGAGCTGAAGAAAGACAAAGCTTTCGTCAAGGGCAATGCGAGGTACTCGAAATGCCTGCAGCAAAAATGAACATCGTGCCCAAAGTCTTAAACTACACAGGATATGCAGCGGTCCGCCGGTCCCTGCAGCAGGGAATTTAGCTGTCAATGGACGCGTTTGCCGACTGTAGTTGACATGGCTACCAAAAGATTCGATCCAGTTGAAGCTTCCTGCCTCGAAGCTTCCGACCGCTTTATGTCCGAAAGTCATGCACGAAAATGCTTAGACCACCCACGCAACCAGAATTCCCAATTTTGTAGACTTCGCTGATTCAGCACAACAATAACACTAGTAGTAGTCTGAGTTGTGGATTACGTGAGATGCTTCATTGCATAATTGGAAACTAGTTGGTTCGAATGACAGATCGGAATGCAGAGGGCTTCTATACATATATTGTCCATCGCAAAAAATGAATGTATTTGCTAAAGAAAACTTAAATCGCCCCTGTACCAGCGGCTGCGGCACTCCCAGATAAGCTGACAGCACTTCCCGACGCCCGGGCACTTGAGGCGGGCCCGCCGGTAGTGCGGGAGGCAGAAGCTGCCGCAGTTGGCGAAGGACTAGACGCAGAGACACCGGACGCATTGCTCCTGCTTGTGGGGGCAGCTCCTCCGTTGCCAGTGCAGCGAGAGTTTGGAACCGATGCTCCCAGACCAGAGTAGGGATCGAGGTAGCTGCAGCCTGCAATAGCAGTGTACCAGTCGCCTGAAGATGGTACTCCGGTAGTTATAACTGACAGTGGGGTGACCACAGTGGTTGGGTATGCAGGTTCAGAACCTGTTGCGGTATAGACTGGAAGATTAGAGGCTGGAAGGTTTGTCAAGCTTGGAGGTGGCCAAGCTCCGTATTGTGAGATCTGTGCGGCCGCGATGGTGGAGGTCGTAGCGGTGCCTCCAGTCATACTCTCGGCGAGAGGATCAGTTAGAGGCACATTGGTACCATAGCCACCGGTGCCGTATTTGTTTGCCAGTCGAGGGCAAGCACCTCTTGCGCCAGCCGGATCTGCTGGTATATAGCCGTACTCTAGGCCACAGCTGTAACACCATAAAGGATTATAAGGTAAGCCCGATGTTGTGTTGCGCTGTGTTTTCCATGCTGTGGCAGGAAGCGTCAGAAGTTGAATACATCACGGTGAGTGAGAGCGTGGGCAAAAGTCTACTCACTCCAGAACATGAAGTTTTGGAAGGTGTCCATATTAGCCAGGGTAAAGTCTTGTAGCTGCTCTTTGAAGTCGTCACTGAATTGAGAGACGTCTGTGAACTGTCCACAGCTGCCATAGTATTGTCCACTGTTGGAGTGGGTGCCGTCATAATACGCTCCTTCTGTTACCGAGTTGAGCCAGAGACCGCAATCATTGATAGCCAGTGACCATTCGCCACCGATGGTGAGACCAAAATCGCGGGTTGAAGAATTGAAGGAGCCAGCCCACCATTGGCACGGTCTAGTGACCATCTGTTGCATAGATGTGCCGAAGTTCGAGGGCGAAAAAGCGAAGTAATAATGTGACTCCAGTCCGAGACGGTCCGCACCGGTCAGGAAGCCGTCCCATGTATCAAGTCCGATGAAGCCGTCGTGGATGATCATGAAAGGGCCTTTGTCTGCACCATAGCCAGTGATATTGCGCATCATCTGGTAGGCTTCAAGGTAGAATTCGCGGATGGCTTGTGGGCCGATAGTCGAAACGCTGGCATGGCTTCGTGGTCAATTTTCTATCCACCACATTTCTAGAACATAGCCGGACTCACTATGCTTCGTTGACAATGTTGAAGAGGATCACGTGGCGATATTCTGGTCTGCTGATCGTTTCCGTGAGAATACGGATGACATTGAGCGTCCGCTGAGCATTGACAATGCCCATAACTCCATTGAGGCTGGAAAGAGCAAAGGAACATAAGCGACAACACAACAATCTCGGTACTGAATGATGGGCGCACAAGTTGATACTGCCGAGTCGCCCACTGTGATTGAGACCGTTCTGTGAGCCAGGCACCGTGTGCAAGTCAAGCTCGACACGCAGACCGTATTTGCGTGCCCATTCTGCAGAACAGGCCAAGTCAGTAACGGCTGATGGACACCTTCCCAAGTAGCTATATGAAGTATGAAGGCTCACCGAAGGCCTGAATCATGTAGTTCCAAGCTACGCCCTCCAAGTATGGCTCGTCCTCGACGGTCTCTACAATCCAGAAAGGTACCGGTAAACGGATCCAATTCATTCCTGCAGCAGCAATTTGGGCAAAGTCCTCCTCCGTAATAAAAGTCTCATAGTGATTGGTCATGTAATCCGCCAGATCGGATCCGAGAGCTTGAGAGAGAGTGTATTCATCGATAGCTCGCGGTGTGGCATTCTGGTATGGCATGTAGACATTTGGCGTAATGAAAGGCTCGGTGACTAGCCAGCCTCCAAGATTAACCTGAGTACACCAGAACAAACCAGTACAAGCTTCAGCTATTGTACCTATTGCGGCCGGCCAGAAGACATCGATGGGGGATCGAACTCACACCGTAGGTCTTGTCCTCGTTCCAGTCCCATTCCTCGTCAAGTGCAGGGGAGCGTGCTTGTGCGCGAGCGCTGAAATCGCCAGGTTCGGATGCCCATGTGCCGTCAAAGCTATTATTGTAGATGAAAGTCGTCCCATCGCTGCGCAAGGGGGACAAGCTCAATTTAGCAGAAGCCCGAAGAAGCCAAAAAGGCTTTGCAATTCCAGCACTCACGCAAGTGTTATGACTGATCCGTTACCTCCGGTAGTAGCAGAACTATTACCGGTACCAGCAGTCGGTGAAGCTGTGGCGGTATTTCCAGCTGAGGACGTTGCTGCAGCGGTACCGGTACCTCTCGTGGAAGCGCTGGATCCCCTTGCACCTGTGCTAGAACCTACTGCAGCTGTCGTAGCTTGTCTTGCTCGCAGAACAGGCTTGTACCCTTGTCTATGAATAACTTCGGGAGAGTTCTCGTCCTGCCGTTGAGATGCATGATCGGCTTGCCCCGATGAGAGAAAAAGCCATGTAACGAGTGTGGCAGCAGTCACGAAGCCTGCGGATTTAAACAGGCCGCTCCTGCGGTTGTTGTTTTCCATATTGGACTGGTGTGGAAACTTGCGTTGCTGCTGGGGTCTGTGTAAATGTTGACGGTACGAATCGATGCCGATGGCCCAGTGCGATTAGTCTTGCGGATTCTGGAGCTGGGGCCTGTGAAGCAAGATGACAGATGGGAAAAGTGGGAATGAACAGAATGCAAAACAGTTGTGTGTTGATAGAAGAGTGAAAGACAGAGCGAGAGTTTGAAGAGATTGGCAAGTGCTTCTAATTCAGCCAAGACCCATGTCTCAGCTGAGACTTTCCTATACTGCACTACTGCTTCCAATTCAAATTGCCGCGCTGTGCAAGGCGGCGTTGAAACTTGCGGGTGCTCTACTCTGGGCAGGCAGAAGCGGGCTCACTCAACAAGTTGCGGGTGTCAGAAATCTCCGCCACGCCAGCAAGGTCGTCTCACCCCATCATACAGCTCAGCTGCTGAGGTGCACATCGGTACCGCGCCTCCCTGCTCTGCTCTGCACTGCCTGCAGAAAAAGTGCCACTTGTCTCTGCGATGAGCGATCGGCCTGCCCTTCTCGCCACACACTGCCCAATTTACGCGCAAAAGGCTGGCTGACATAACTTGCTCATGCTCTTACTCCTCATTTCTCCTGTGCGATACTCACCTCGGCGTACAAGTGCCACATCGGCCAATTCCAGATACGGAAAGTCATATAGCATCGAGTACTGGTCATGAAATGTGACATTGAAGATGCAGGCTTCTGCAAGTCAAATAGTAAACCATGCAACGCATTCCTACGTAGCTTCGCCAAGACACTCGCAATAGCGGTATTAAACAGTCATGAGATTAGAAAGGGATAGAAATGCTAAAGAATGCTTTAAAATATGAGTGCAATACAGGACAGGTATTCTGTATGAACAGCAATCTGATAGGAAGGTCTCGTCTGCCTGCGTGCTTGTGATCTGACTATTTCTAGCTCATTTAGGCAAGGGTAGTCTCATCGCTCGAGGGACGAGCCGCCTGTCTTGAAGGCTTGTGATTGCCATTTCCATTCGCTCCGGTGTTCTCGACTCGCTTCTCGAGTGGCTTGCGTCTCTCCATAGCATCTGCTTGTGCCGAGAGGTCCGCTCTTGAGGCATATCCGGGTGGTACCCATTTGCCAGAGGTAATTGGGTTGCATTTAGGATCCTTTGATAGGATCAAACAGGTTCAGCTTTAGGAACATGCATAGGAGCAGCTTTGTGATACACTTACGTTGTACATGTAATCCACAGCTTCAAGCGAGATACCGGAGGACTCGTACAGGAAGAAGAACACGATAATGGCGTTGGCCAGATTGCACCCGGCGAAGACAAAACCGTATGAGAAGCCAATGGCGCGAGTGATGAAGGGAGTGAAGAACGCAATCAAGAAGTTCCAGAGCCTGTGCAACCAAAGTAGCAGTGTGAGTGTACGAATCAGATGACGGTTAACTGAATGAAAAGGCTATCTACCAATTTGAGGCTGTGGCTAGAGCGCCCTGCTTGGCTCGTGTGCGAGTTGGGAAAGTCTCTCCAATTAGAATCCAGATGCCAGGTGCCCATGTTGATGCGTAGCCCAAGATGAACAAGCACGAAGAAACAATGAGCAGCGTGCCGATACCTTGATTTGTCTCTGGATCTTTAGCTGTTCCGGCTGCCGCGTATACGAATAGCCAAGCAGACTGCCACAGTCCTCCGATGATCAGAGGCCATCGACGACCGTAACGTTCCATGATGTAAAGTCCCAAGAAAGTGCATCCGAAGTTGACAGCACCCAGAATGATCTGAGTAACGAATGAGTCGTCGATACCGACAGATTGGAAAACCGAGGCACCGTCTGTTGGTCAATGTGTCAGTTTTGGTCTTCTGCATTGTTATTCTCGATGTCAAGAGTCCGTACACTGCACAATCAAGATGGCATCAGTAACTAGCGCTTGACGCGTATGTTGAGATATGTACTCACGTAGAAGAAGTAGTTGGCGCCAGTAAGCTGCTGACCTGCTTGCAAAGTCATACCCAAAATGGTTCGGTAGAGAGTCTTATTTGGGCGACGGAAGCAGTCAAGCCAGCCCGCGTGTCCAACTTGATTCTCATAGTCGATGGCATCCTTCTGTTCATGGAACATCCTCTCCACTTCTTGATCTTTAGCTGTACACAAACAGGATCGGGCCGCGTGTCCGTTAGGTTTAGGTTGTGCACATCGCTTGTAGTTGAGAAAGCACCTTCTACTTACTTCCGTGTGGTACGCTCTTGACCCGCTCGATACTAGCAAGCGCTTCCTCCGGTCTGTTTTGGCGCAAGAGCCACCTAGGAGACTCTGGCATGAATTGAATGCTTGTTCCCAAGACCAGGGCAAAGAACTGGGGAATCAACGCAGGAGAAGGTCAGCTGCATGCATGCTGAGGCCCACAGAAGGCCGCGCATCATGACTCACGATGCCCAAACCAACGACGATTCTCCATGATGCAGAGCTTCTAGTTGGTGGCTCGTCTAGCTCTCGCGTGCCAATCGCAAAGCAATAGGCCACCAAGATTCCGGCAGTGATAAAGAGCTGGTAGGTAGCGGTGAGAGTTCCTCTGATCGCCTTGGGAGCTATGCAAAAGAAGAAGTCAAAACGAGACCTCAGCAATCGATACCGTGAAAATCGTGCAACGATAGGGCTTACCAGTCTCGGCTTGGTATAAAGGGACGGCAGCTGACAGCGCACCGACGCCCAGACCAGCAATAAATCGACCAATGGCGAACTGGTACCAGGCGGAGACAGATGCCAATTGGATGACGACGCCGACAGTGAAGATACAGCATTCGATAGACATAGCATTGCGACGGCCAAGCCAGTCGGCGACCAGTGCTGTCATGGTAGTGGGGACGATCAAGTCAGCAATCTTACAGGTTGATGCGATAAGGACAAAGAACCGCCAAAGCCCCAACTCACCTCCTCCCAGGGCTCCAAAGAGCGTACCGATAGACAGCAGTCCAACAATCAAGCCCTCTATGCCAGTCTTGAATCTGCAGGTGTCCGCGTTTGTAGGATCGCCGCACTCGGCAAATCGGAGCAGGAAGTCCTGCATAAGCAGAATATCGGAGATTTGACCAGTATCATAGCCAAAGAGGAATCCTCCTGTTGATCACATGAGCGAGCAGCAAGGAATGTCAGCAAAGATGTCCATTCTAGCATTCTGCATTGCGTGCATCCGATTCATTTTTTTGCGAAAACGACGCCCGGCAACTTCGATCGGAGAAAGGAGAAACGCACCCATAGACGCCACTGCGGCGATGAGGAAGGTGAAGGGCGTGATTCTCTCGCCTCGAATATGCATCTTGGAGGATTGAATGAATTACTTGACGTTCAAGTGCAAGCCACGTGGAAAAAGGGAGAGAGACTTTCTGGATGTTCAGAATCAATTTCTGTCGCGACCAAAGCGAGGAATATTAGAATATTTGCGGAGGGGAAGAAAATGGCGGGCGTAACGTCAGCATGCATATACCGGATTACTGACTGAGCCGAATTTCGAAATGAGGACTGGGGAAGCGTTGTGGGGCGGCCCGCTAAGGTCAACGCTAGAGGCGACATGGTGGAAAAGTATATGGGATCTACGGTACTCCGGACGGATGCTCCAGCACTTACAATGCCTTTTCCTCGTCAGGCTTTGCCTGTACGGTACCGTATTGAGGACTTGTGAGTAAGGAGGTCTTAGAAAGCAACGGAAAACGTGCGGCGGAGATGCGAGTAGCCTCTATAGCTGGACGGTTCGCGGTTGCTCCGAGAGCTGTGCTTGTACGGTAGCAGTGGGAGGAAGAAAAGGAAAACAAGGAGAGGTTCCAGTCCGGATGGAAACTGGGCTGGCCGCTTGTGTCAAAACGAAAGACAGATGTAATTGTGGGGATTTGTCGATGTCAGTGTCGCATGGGGGTCGCGAGTCCTTTTTGGCCCAGCTTTGCCTTTTTCCAACTCCTTTTTTGTTACAGTTAGTCGGTGTCATGAGATCTCCGAACGATTCGGAATGGTAACGTACAGAAGGTTATTTAAGCAAGGCAAAATAAATGTGCGCTGATCCAACCGCGAGCCTTCATGACAAGCAGACATGCAAGACATCTTTCCACCCTGTGCAGGCATGAGTATTCCTCCTCCTTCATTGCTCTCCGCCGTTATTCATTCACCTTCCCGCCTCGAGTACATCATTTTTCGTAGAATGCCGGTGTTGCCGTGGAAGGGAAGCCGTCTTCGGAAATGCGTAGGGTAGGAACGATCGAATTGTGACGAAATATATAGCTTTTCTGACCCACTCTCGAAGTGTAAAAGCCTATGAGTACCACTGCGTATCGCTTAGTGATCACGGCCATGTAAGGTCAGGGACGGTCTTTCATGCCATTTCTGTGGATGATTGACGTTGTGCCGGTAGTCATCTCTACCGAACCGCCGTATTGACATGGCGGTTCCTGGTCGTGTGAGCCGTAATAGAGGCACGGAACGGTCAAGCGCCATAAGCTTTGAGAACCGCGGGATGAGTCCCTGTCGACCAGCTCGTTTATAGTGGATTGGGTAGCATGGAGTGCTTGCCATGATCCAAGTCCTGCTCAGTGTGAGAATACCTAGAATCAGCTTACTGCTTTGATGTTCCTCTTAATCCTCGATCACTCTTTTGCAGAGGTCTTGAATGCACCACAGATTGCATGAGTCTTGACTGATTGCTCGTACCCTCCCCTTTGCATCTTGTACCTCGTAGCTGTGATCATCACCTCGAAGCATTGCTTATCGAAAGCGTCCCACTGCATTAGTAATGCCGTTCGACTTACAGAGCCTGAAGAAGGAGCTCCAGCCCAGTGCACTGAAGGAGCGGGCCCAAACCATCAACGACCGCTATACAAGTCCTTCCTCGTCATCGACAGGGTATAGTCATAACAGTTCAAGACCAACAAAGCCTCCAGCCCCACTACCGCCCTCTGCCGCACGAAAACCAGTCCCTTCGGCATCACAGCCTCCACCGCCGCCAAGTCGGAACTTGGCACCCGGGTTGCCTCGTCGCGACAACAGCTTCAATAGTCAGAGTAGCACATCAGCCAATAGCACAAGAAGCAGCAAGTCCAGCATAGACTGGTCGCATCTCTCCTCGCAAGATAAAAATGAGTTCTTCACGTTACTTGATAGCGTAAGTCACGTTTGAGCTGGGCAATCGGCTCAGACACAGGCAACGCGCAGAGCTGACCACGCTCATCACTTGCTTGTGTATTACCCGCATTCAGTTCTTCTCGTCAAGACAAGGCGTCGCGTCTGCTCTTCGCGTGGACACTCAAGCAGACTTGATTGCTCCGCCTTTAGCTCCGAAGATGGGCGTGACACGTGCTGAAGTGAGCAAACACGGTCAACACGAGGTAGGCCATCATTTTCAGGACCTGCGCGCATCAATTATCTCATTGACCTGTTAGCCTCCGCCTCCGCCCCTTTGGGCACGCCCTTCGTCATCGTCGACAGTAACGGCGGCCGCCAGCACTAGCACAATGTCTTATCCGGCACCATGTCAAACCACCTCACACGCTCACGATGCGGCACTCTACTTCTCAACACATGAGCAGTGGCATGATACATGGTTTACCACTGATGAACCTCTGCCTCCTAGGCTCAAGGGCCGAACAGATATGACTTGGACATGCTCGTGGCGGGTGTCAGGAAGCGACAAGACACTCATCGGAGCTGCACTTTTCAGTGATCTATCCGTGTTATGGTACAAGGTGGATTGGGATACCAATCAAGAACACCGTCCGGGCTTCGCTTCGCGCGTTCACGAACAGGCTCGATATCTGGACCGACCTGATCCCTTCCCAGCTGAGGACCTCTGGTATTCTTGCTCCACTTACGGGGAGCAGGTTGCAAGTTTTGCAGAAGATGCAGAGAGGCGAGGTGTACCAGTCGGTCATGGTGAGTACTTATTCCCGCTCGTTGGCTTTGAATGGCTATCAGCTTACTTCCAAACTTCCGTGAATGCAGGCGAGTGCTGGGATTTGGCGAGTGCTGCCCTAGCAGCTGTCGAAGACCTGCCTGCTCCTGTCCCCTCAATAGCACGAACACACGGTCATCTGATATACAGTGGCTCAGCCATAGGGAAAGATCCCAAGCGATGCCAGAAAGGTCGATGGCGAGGAGTAAGTCATCACGGTTCTCGGCCGCGTATGTAAATGCAGCACCACACTCACCGAGAGTATCATCTCTACAGGGCGACACAAATGTACGCCGTGGTGACATTGTCGAATGGCGCAAAGTGCGCTTGAGCTCTGCCGGAGGCAGAAGCTGGAGCGACCTGGGCAATCCAGACCATACTGCGGTTATTATCAATACGTATATGTCCTCTGACCCACAAGCGAATACCCAGCCTAAAAATGGTGACTCTTTAGCGCCTTGGGAGGTGGGCACACTCGAAGTCATCGAACAGAGTCAGGGTAAAGTACCGAAGCGGGCTGAATATGATTTAGCTGGTATGGAAACTGGAGAAATATGGATCTATAGACCTGTATCGATGCAAGAGTATGTGGGTATAGACCAATTAAAGCCGGACTGGGAACAGCCAAGCTCGAGAGGCACCATTCAGTACGTCAAGTGAAGCTCGTGAGCCTCCTTGTGATTGTCAATGTACTTCTAGGCACGCTCTGGGCGCCAGCTTTGTTTGTCCACGTAAAGTTTCGCACTGTAGCATTCGAGAGTCCCTTGCACATTGCACACGTGCTTCACTGCCCGCGTGATGGTGGCGATCATTCCGCAGGTCATCCCAAATCCGAGACGAGGAAATTTTGATCTTGACTCCACTGTTGTGGTTGACGAATGCTTGCCAGACTCTGGATAGTATCACGTCCCTATAAAGCATCCTGCGCTCATTTACCCAAGCCCAACGTGCGGAACCTCACCACTATGCCGGCGTACCTGAATCAGAAGGATGCTCAGCAACTTGACGCGGATCTCATGAGCGATGAAGGTGGTTTCAAGCTCGAGCAGGTAAAGAAGCCTGATTTCTACAATTACAATTTAGACTGATTATTCTTCCTGCTTCAGCTCATGGAGCTAGCGGGTTTGTCTTGCGCTCAGGCATTGGCAGATGCTTATCCCGACAACGAGAATCGGAAGCGCGTCCTAGTATGCTGTGGACCTGGTAACCAGGTGCGCTGTTCACCTGCATAACATGAAACTCGGCTGAAGGGCATGGTGTTATACCAGGGAGGTGACGGCTTAGTGGCTGCACGGCATCTGTGGCACTTTGGCTACCATCCGTGAGTTGCACTTCCAACGCGCCGTATGCGCCCTCTAGGCTCTGACACTCGCTGATACTATTCTTACAAAGTACTTTGTTCTATCCCAAACAAGGCAAGAACGAGTTCTACAAACGTCTATTGAAACAGTGTATAAATTTGGATATACCAGAGATTGGCGCCGGTGAAGGAGCAGAAGCAGCTTTTGAAGCCGAATTGAAGAAGACAGACTTGGTCATGGATGCCATCTTCGGTTTCTCATTCGAAGGAGAGCCAAGACCACCATTTGACGTGGTTATTCAGGCCTTGAAGAAGACAGATAAGCCCATACTTTCAGTAGACATTCCGTCGGCTTGGAACGTGGAGAAGGGCGATCCCGATGGTAAATACTTCACACCAGGTAAGACGACGGCATGGAGGATCCGGTCGCCTCGTAATATACTGACATGCTATTGCTACATAGATGTCCTCATCTCGCTGACAGCTCCGAAGGCCGGAGTCAAGGCTTTCAAGGGTCGCCACTATTTGGGAGGGCGTTTCATTCCCCCGTGCGCTTTTCCTTCTTGACTTGCCCGTAGAGGGTAGGTACTGTAGGCTGACTGCTATATCTTCTTTCAGAGCCATCACACAGAAGTACAAGCTGGATCCTCCCCCTTACAAGGGATCTTCACAGATAGCAGATATCACAGAGACCGGCAATAGCGAAGGCAGACTGTAGCATAGCAGTCGAATTGGGCTGGATCTCTGCAAAAGTATACTGCGTAATGATACAGAAGGGGTGCTCCCGCTCATCTCTCTCAGAATTGGCAAAAAGAAAATCGAGCAGGGAGAATCCGGGATTGAACCGAAGACCTGTCGATGACATGCACGAATGACTGCAGTCGACTGCTGTAGGCGGAAACGAACGTAAGAATACGTTCACTGTGTATCGAGAGAGCGAGAGTGACTAACCTCTACCGCTGAGCTATTCCCCCGATGCTGACAACGGAGGGCTTACGTTTATATATATCGGCACCTTCGGTGAAGCCAAATTTGAGCCAGAAGACTGAATACGCCAGCATACTCCTACTATTTACACTTTTATCATGTTTAAAATGCTACGACTCCTCTCATATTTAGTATTAGAGCTAAAGCTCCGTTGTATTTCGCTTGTTCTTTGTAACTTGCAATGAACAATTAAATCCAAAAATTTGAGCTTACCCGACTGCATGCGCGCACAGTCTAGCACATCCGGGCCTCTGCGCATAGGCAGGCGACATATCATGAATGCAGTAACCCTTGTGATACGATATGTTGCAATACTACCAGGCTGGGTCTATGACTGTTTTGCACCTCCCTTATACCGTATTAATTTACCAGCAAGTAGCACCAGTGATCTATTTCTGGCAATAATGGTCCTAACAGAAGGGATACGTCTGAATGCAACCAATATTGTTTCGAAACACCCCCTAGTCTGTCCTCATGTAGTGTGGGTAGACCGACCGAATGGAGCCAGCGTCATACTGTTTAACGTTTGACGGATATACCTTGCCTCGCCACAACAACGCTTACCGCGACAAGCTTCACCAGCGAGGTGGGAGGTGAGCGTGTATCTGCAGAGTACTCCATGTCATCCGTGGTGTTTTGCTCTTGGATTCTTGTGAATAGTGTCCAAGCCTTCCGGATGAGTGGATACGGACCATTCGGATTCAGCCAGACCCTAGCTTATGTGACCTATGCTTTCAAGTCCAAGACATCCTCAAAGACAGGAGATAACGGCCAGATCGCAGCTCGAGCAGTGTATGTCCTGCTACGCTTCCTACTGGCGGTGGACACCTCTCTAGTGCGCTCATGTGTGATGTACAGCTGCGGTGTACTTGGAGCTGAAGCCATCGTGCCTGCTCAGATCTTCGAGCTCATGGGAGCGTTCATACTTACGCAAGTTGGCTATGATGGCTTCGACTTCAAGACACACAAGAAAGCCGAGGCTATAGTGGTGGGTACAAGGCACCGGCCCTTTGACCGCGCTGGCTGAACGTCTGAATTGGAACGTATGTCATAGTTCATAGGCGGTGTCGGAGGTGCGGCAGCCGGCCTAACTCTCATAATCGTCGATGCATTATTCCGGTCGTTGCCCAAGATCAACGATACGAATGTCAAAGGAGATGACGCTGCAGCGAAACCGGACATCGATACAATCTTGAGCGGATGCATCGTCAGAATCTTCTTATGTAAATCTGCATGGGGATTCGAAGACGATTAGCGAGCGGGACTGATGCAATCAACGATCTTCAGGGCCAGGACTGGGAGCACTAGGCGGACTCACGGGTACAATACTTTGGCACTTGCGCCAGGTAAGCAGCAGAGCCCCTGAGTTTACGAAAAAATGAAATCGTTGAAAGCCGTCGTGAGCATGTCAATGGACTTACGTCGTTCGCGCCGGCTCTCATCAGGACACTGGGACTCCATCATTGCATCAGGTAGGTCCACATAAGTCTGCGAGAGCCTTATAAATCGATGTTGAAGTTTCCACAGTGGCGTGGAGCTACGGGCGCGGTGGTACAGACAATGTGAGTTCTTCTGTCAGAGTCGGTCCGAGATAGGTATGGTCTGACATGCTACTTGCTACGGAAGAGGAGCCGTCAGTAAGTCCCATCAACGTGCACACATGGGATACTTGTACGGTGCCTGAAGACATCCTTCAGTCATAGTATCGGTGCCATCCTTCGTACAGTTTATCGGCATTGGAGCGTTGACCCTCGCTCAGAAGTTGAGCAAGTGATGAGCGCGCGAAGGTGCTCATATCACAAGCGGGTAGAGGAGAATAGCTCTGATTAAGATTTCAACCTCCTGATACATGGACGCGAAGCTGACTGGCACTCTGTACTGGCGTGGTTCTGTAAGGTGGGAGACACCTGCATCCAACCCAAAAGAGATGATGTGATATCACTGTAGCCTGATAAGTCGTTGGACTGTAATGTGGAAGCAAGCGAGTAATTTGTCTGCTTCTGGCTGTACTGTTCCTTGTGTAAGATAGTGAGATACGAATAGTGCCAGAGGGTAACAGGAAAGAAGCTGGGTTTCGGATAGCAAATATCAAATCCTTGCATTTCTTCACGCGTGCCATCATCTTTTACTTGATAAATATCTTTCGTGCCTTTGGTTTCTCGAGGTGGACGCCGCCACGTCAGAGCTCGTCATGTCGATATGCAGCATTGAGCATGGCCAGTAGTTCTTCAGCGCTATGGTAGCAGATCACGTATCAATCAGAGATTGTCACTTCCATCTGCCATTCTAGCCATTTAGTGGTGTCACTCACGAAAGGTCTTCCAGGCTCTCAATGACTCTTTCATCATCGTCATCCGCATTTTCTTGTATCACTTCATCCGCTCTTGCTCTTTGATTACCAGGATCAACATCATGCTCCTCCTTCATGATACCTGTTTTGGGCTTGAAAAGCTTCGGTGGACCTCCCTTGTTGCTGTTGACTGCTGTATCTTGTGCTGGTGTCTCGTCGACAGCTTGCAACGGTGTTTGTACGTCTTCAAGCGCTCTCGCCTGAATGGCGACGAGTAGCAGAGCTCCTAGGAGCAGGAACAATGAATTAAGGGCTGAAGATAGTCGCATGCTTGCTGATGTAATTGTACTTGGGCCAAGACGCAAGAAGTAAAAGCGAACATTTGCAGATAGATGAACACGTGTCGATCAAAGCACATGCAGGTAAGTGGCAAGGGCATCGAATGATTCTCAACCAGGCAGGCAGGAAAGAGAACTGCATTAGATGAAATGAGAGAGATGGTGAACATCTCTCTGCTTAGTACAGAACATCGCAGCGAACGATAGAGGAACGCAACAGTAAAGCGGATACACTAGAACTAGGGAAAAGGAAGACGATTTGGTATCTACTGAGGACGGAAGAGCTTCTTCAGCGGTTCTGTCTATTGTCCTCCAACCTGGAAACCAGCGTAATGACAAAGTGTCAGATGATTCAGGCGGATGCACGATACCCGGCAGAGGTTGTATACAACGCACCTGCTCAATCACGACATCGATGGAATCGTTGTCTTCCATATCGAGCTTTGCTGGTGTATCATCTGCGGCTATCCGTTGCCCGTCGTACAGGAACTTGACCTAATAGCGAACATACCGAAAGAGAGTGGACGAAGGTAGCGCATGATAAAGCAATCTGAATCAGCTGAGAACACAATTGTGATTGCCAGGCCTCGCCAACGTACAGCAGCTCTATCCTGACCTATAGGAAGAAGCAGTTGGATCAGCACCATGAATCAAGAAAACGAGAAGATTGTTTAGGCTTACCATTTCTATCGGCGTAAGCAGTCATGAGCTTGCCTAGCTTGGTCGTCATTTTGATCTGCAGACGAGTGACAGATTTAGCAAGGAGGAAGAAGCAAGCACTGCACAGGATCGTAAGCCTCGAACGCACCTTGAAGTAGGTCTCGGCATGGTTGGCATCAACAACCTTGACTAGAAGAGTAAGATGAAGTGTTTAATGACATCAGTATGGCGTTCTTATCGTCTCGTGAAGCTCACGATTGGCGATTGTCGAGGTCGGGCCAGGCAAGCGAGAAGCATTGCATCCTGGAGAGCAGCGGCGGATGGCTGGAGATTGGCTATTGCTGCAGGCATATCCTTCGCACTGTATGGTGCATGAGGACAGCCTCTCTGCTGGCTCGTTTTGCCCCTTCCTCCGTAGACCGCTGCCATCTTCACTGGCCGCCTGGTGGAATTGCGCTTTGCCTGGGGATTTGTCGAAACTCACTGTTGATGTGCTCGTCGGCTGGGGCTTTTGAGTCTTGTGCTTCCTCGTGGTCGGACATGGTGGTTTAAGCTTCTGTTTTGTCCTTTCTGTCTGCTGTTTCAGAGTTGCACGGCGTGGGTTGAAGTGGAGCAAAGAAGAGAGTTCGGAGGAGCAGAGCCCACGGAGAAGCTTTGATGATGAAGGACGATGACGAGGAACGAGGACAGAGCTGCAGGAGTAGGAAGCGGAAGTGACGGTACACCAAGAACCACCTGCTGAAATACACCAACAATCCTTCACACAGTATTTTCAGCCACTCTCCATTTACGCGCCTTCGTTGCAGGCTGCACTTTGCAAAACACTGAAATGGCACGGGCTTTTGCTTCCATTTCAACCGTACAACAATCAGTGAACATCCCACGCAGTCGAGACACGCGTGCAGTGACACTCTACCAAGACTAGGTCCAGCACTGCAGCGTGGCTAGCTTCCAGAGGTCCGTCTACTACAGTCAAGACTCTGCCACAGTCCAAGCTCGCATACAGCCGACATGAGTGCTACGCCTGAACCGCCAGTTGACGAGGACAAGAAGCCCGATGGCAAGGTATGCTCAATGAGGTTTCCCTGAAGCTTCTCAGCAGCTCGTGCTGATGACCCGTGCCCGTCATGACTTCCCATCAACTGCTATGCAAACAGATCGAGGTACGCGACCTACTTTCTCATGCATGACTTCCAAGTGGGGAAAGCCTGTTGGAAGCTGTCACAGCTGGCCAAGAAAGCAGAGACTCACTTGAAGCTTCAAACAAATGCTGACCAGCGACTACCTCAAACGTTACGCCTCATTCCGCTTGCGACCTCTTGCAGATCCGCGTAGCATTTCCAAACGAACCTGAAATCGTCTTCCGCGTGAAGAAAACGACACCTTTCAAGAAGATTATGGATAGTGTAAGTTCAGTGACGGAGGAAGTCGCATAGAGAATCCCCTAGCTAGTCCCTGCTGCTTCATACGGACGGAAGGACTGATTTCCATCGCTTGCTGTTCTTTCAAAACAAACAGATCGCGTCCCAAAAAGATATCAACGTCAATGCATTCTCACTCGCATTTGATGGTCACAGGTATGTTATAGTCCAACTCAGATGTTCATTTCTGCGTCGGAAACATTTACCCATGCTGGTGTTCCGTTGTACCGTACTTCGTGCTGGGTATCAACAATTATAGAATACGGGCAGATGAAAACCCTAAGATGTTGGAAATGACCGATGGTGATCAAATAGACGTACAGCTAGCCCAAGTCGGAGGATCTAGTTAGTAACAACCAGAGTTAATATCACGAGATGAAAGCAAAGGTAGCAATTGATCCGAAGGCTTATACCCTACGAGGGAGCGTTTCGAATCGGAAGAGTGCAAGAATAATACAAAGTTAGCCCGTTCAAGGAGCAACTTATTCCAGTAACAGTTCCCATCTCCGACCTATAGGTAATCATGTGTCTGCACGCGGTGTTGTTTGTATATTATTTATGCATATGCGGGTGCAAGTCAGTAACTTTAGGAGTCAAAAAGTCGGCAATCGAGCCGCTGTGTGAGGAAGGAAGCAAGCAGAATACGAGCTTTGCCGCTTGATTTCGAGGATTGAGTTATGTCCGAATTCGGTCGCACAGAGAAGGACCATTATCTTTGCAATCCTTCTGAATCATTATACGTGTTACAAGTACTTTCAAGAGAAGGGAGATGTACCGCTGACAAAGCTCGTGTCTGTACTATTGGTTGTCGAATCGTATACCATCCGCTAAGCGCCTTACCATTCAGCCTGATTCGGCGCCGGCTCTAGCTCATTACAGGCCCGCGGAAAGCTCTTCTATCTTAGCTGCAGGCGACCCGCGTGACTTGAGGAATACATTAAATTCGCGACTGAGCTAGTCCCATTCTATGCGCGTACTGTAGACAATGGAGAGGTCAGTAAATCGTGAAAAGGTGAATGTGCTTGTGCACGTATGGTAGCCATCCTTACCTCTGGGTACTTCTCGATGAAGTCCAATTGTGCTTTCGTAGCGTTCTCATAAGCAAGAGCATTAACGAGTTCCGGTTCGGTCCTAGCGATTTCAGCGCTCTTCTCGAATGCTTTCACAGCTTCATGAACCTTGTTTTGTTGCAGTAGCAGCTGACCCAGCGTAGCGACTGCAATATCGCAGGTAGGGTCGATCTCTAATGCTTCGCGGCAGATCTCTTCCGCCTCTGGTAGAGCTTGCCGTGACTGGTACAAGCACAGCGCCTTGTTAACCATTGGCAGAACGTTCATTGTCGAGCGAGGGCTGAAGGTCAGGGAAGGAAGTCTCAGCATGCGTTCAAGGCAATCTTCAGAGGACAGAGAGACTGACTCTTTCTTGGACCGTTCCCTCTCCAGAGAAATGGCCTTGTCGAGATTCTCGAGCGCTGCTGTAAACTCCGCTCGGTCAAGCAGGATTTCTCCGTAATAATTGTATCTGTGATATGAACGAGCGTAAGCAGGTGTACATTCCACCCGATGCAAGGCTGTTCGGGCGCAACTCACACTTCTGGGCTCTTGTCACCGAAATCTCGAATGATTCGCTTGAAGAGATGAAGTGCTCGTTCGGCTTGTTCGTTCTTGTACATCGCAACTGCGAGCTGAATCTGGCTGAAGACGAAAGTAGGGTCGAGCTCGGTCGATTTCTTGTACTCTGCGATAGCTTGGTCGAAAGAGCCAGTGATGAAGTACACCTGGCCGCGGTGGTAATAGCTGGAGAGGTAGTGCATCCTTTTAGCATCTGAGAGGTCCACGTCGGACACCAGCCCACTCAAGAAGAAGACTCACATGTCTGAATCCTTGTCGTCAATCGCAATAGCTGAGTCGAAGCATCCGAATGCTTGAGCAGGGTCGGCTAGCGAGTACGTATTCCAGGTCAGCCGTGGAAGATTACGAGATCATCGCTGTATACTCACATTGACCAGTCGAACACGGCTCCATATGTACACTTGCTTTCTTGACCCAAGTCTGTGTGAATTTGGGATCAAGCGTCGTGCTTTCGTCTAGGTCCTTGAGGGCACCGGCAGAATCTCCAATGATGAACCTAAACACGCAGAAGAAGGAGGATCTTCAGCGTTAGGCCGTGGCGTACAGTCAATATAGCGTATATCCACATACTTGAATGTGCCGCGCATGTTCAGAGCTCGTGCCTTGAGCTTCGTGTCATTGATGCCTTGCTCAAGCGCCTCGTTGAAGAGGGAGAAAGCATGGGTGTAATCGCGGGCCTCCATTGCGTCGAAGGCAAGGAAGAGAGTGCTTTCTCCTTGTGATGGGTTCTCTGGCTTCTCCGGCAGAGGTCCTGCGTCAAAACGATATCAGCTTTGGAGATGCAAATTGCGAAGCTCAATTGCGCCCACGTGGTCTGAAAGCTTCCATGTAGGCCTTGATGAATGTGGAGGAAGGCAGCCTGGGTTCTCTCTCCTTCAAGATCTTAGCACCCTTCTCTTGCGCTAGCTGTTTCATAACTCTGTCTACGGACTTCGCCATTGCATCGTTTGAGAAGCCATCAATAATGGCGCCAGCAGTGAAGTCTGTCAGAGTATCGTGGATCAGCACCTTCCCTGCCAATCGGGAGCAGGCGCTATGAGACTGTAGCGGACGCACCACACAATGCTTGGAAAAGGTTGTCTTCTCCTCCGAGCTGTTCTCTCGAGGAACCACGTCTGTTCAAAGCCTTGACGTATCCTGGATCCAACCGAAGAGCTTCTGTGCAGTCTCTTATGACTTCCTCGTGCTTTTGGAGGTTTGTGTAGCCTAGTAGACAGAATTGTGGAGACAGTCAGCGCAGTTCAAGTATGCTTATGCGTCAAATATCGATGGAGACATCTTCTCGAAGGCAAGCAGTACTTACATGCTGCTCGATTCGAGTAGAAGATGGCCTGTTCGTCACAAGCAATGGCTTGCGTGTAAATGTCGATAGCTTCTTGGAAGTTGCGAGCAGAGTATGCCTTGTTGCCTTGTGTCTTCAGCTGCGATGCTATCTTTTTGCGCTTCTGTGTACGCCGAGGTCGAAGAAAGTCGGATTAGCAAAAGCGAGTCGATCTGTCAAGTTCATGACTTTGGAACGGCCAGCAGCTTACCTCTTCAGGCAAAGCTGCAATTTGCGCTGAAGTCAACTTCAATGGATCTGCTGGGATGGAAAAGCAACCAGCCAGATTAGACCTCAATCAGTACTCTGTCGCTCGGTTTCGTCTTCCACGCAGTGTAGCATTGCAGGCCGACAGACCCACCATCTGCGCTGCCTTCCGAGTCACCATCCTCGACGGTAGGACTACTCGAACGTTCTTGTGTCGTTGCCGTCTGGCCAGTGCTCTTCTTGCTCTTCTTCTTCTTGCTCTTCCTCTTGCCGGCCGCCCCACTGTCGTCTGCTACGCCTCCAATGCTTGGGCTGTCTTCACCGTCTGTTCCCTTGCCCTTGCTTCTCGGTGTAGGCTTCGTGTAGTAGTAGTAAGCTCCTGCTGAACCGACTACTACGACTGTAGCTCCCAGACCAATAAGTAGACCTCGCTTGTTCTTCTCGACAAAGTCCGAAATTCTGCTGCCCAATGATGACGAAGTCGAACCGGCAGCAGCGGCGGCAGAGTCCAAAGCTGCGCCTCCACCACCTTGACCCAGTCCTCCTACGAGCTGTGCACTGCCGGATGCGCCTCCATAGGCTCCTACCGGAGATTGCGTGAATGCTCCAGACATGACGCTTTTGAATG
Source organism: Cystobasidium sp. 2NF920 (assembly GCA_023628255.1). Lineage (NCBI taxonomy): Eukaryota > Fungi > Basidiomycota > Cystobasidiomycetes > Cystobasidiales > Cystobasidiaceae > Cystobasidium > Cystobasidium sp. 2NF920. Next base: position 52,328 of record JAMALA010000053.1, read on the forward strand.
TAGTCGATCGAGGAAGAAGAGAGAAGCATTCGCATGTCTCGTGAGGTTTCTTCAGACTTCAGGTTCTATCCGATGCAAACGATGTAACAGCACTCATGCATAGTGTGACCGAGTGGTGTGCGTAGCATCTTGCAATGGCAAGCGACATCGCTAGAACTGCATGCAGCCTGTTTAAAGCTTTGCAAAGCTTGCATGATATCATTGCACCAACTCTGAGAGCTCGGGATAGATGTCTACGATGTCTATTTACTCTACAATATTTAAGGTATAGCAGCAAGTGGCTTCTCCACTGTACTCGAACGACTGTTTGTATCCATGCACCTGTGTTCTGACTGACTAACTGAAAAAGGGCGACTAGCATTTTCACTGAACAAAAGCTCATGGGCGGGCACAGCTTGACGGATAAGGAAGCAAATGACACGCAACCTACAAGCTGTTGCAGTCGTGACGGCTTCCTTTTGCACTGACAGATAACGATGCTTCTTTCTCTTTCTTTTCAGGCACTACAGCAACGCATAATCATCGCTTCGCGCCCCGACAAAGGTAACAAGGTGTGTGGGTGACGAGCACAAAGAAATTCAGCTGAGTTGCTTCCTCAAAGTATGTATATTCCACACCATAAGGTGCTTGAGGATGTTGTGCCTGCGAAGCTTTCATCCAAGCCAGCGTTCAGCTCAACAGCAGCAGTAGAAACCGTCTGGCGTGCAAGGACCGTCCAACAGGCGAGCCGGATCAGAGGCGAATTCGCGAAGTGGTTATCAAGTTGAACTTTGAGGGCTCGCACGTCTTCTTGACAACACCCGCTCGTTCGTACCTTGCTTGCAGATATTTCCTATGCTCGCAACATGTGCGGCTGTCGACGCGGGTTGTTGGTACAGCTTGTGCTTCTCCTTTGAGTTCTTCAACGTCACATCGAACTAGTCTATCATCCTCGGTTGGCAGGTATTGCAAAGGTGTGTTCGCGACGCCTTATATGCTTGTTGGTATCAACAGCTGAGCGAAGTGATGTCTTGCATCTGGGGCACCTTCAATCTGCGAGAGTCGGAACCTGTCTAACAAGCACAAAAGTGAAGATCTCGGCTATTCACGAACCCGTCGAGAGACGATTAAAGTGGGACAGAGGTACGAGGGCGGCTGCACTAGAACCAGGAATATACATTCTAGACCCTTGAGTTCATCTGCGCGAGCAGAGTCATCCAGCTTCGCTGCGCGTGCACAATACTACGGTGACATCTTATAAGTCCATACCCGTACGGCAAGCTTCCGGAGCGGCAGAGCAGTTCCGCAAAGCGAAATCGCAATCTGGCCTTGATCTCTTTTGGGTGCGTAGGAGCTCTCATCTGAGATGTTGTTGCTTGCTGGTATCACCTTCTTCCAGGTTATTACAAACTTCCCATTGCCCGCCCTGACCGGATCTTGTGTTGCAGGACTTATCCTCGGCCAGTGACTGACACGTAGCTGATGAAGAAAACGCGAAGCAAGTGCACCAAAGACCTTCCAGGTATCATTGGACAGCCCTACGCTACGCGAAATACCTATTACGTCGTCGTTACGACAAGACTTGCCGGCCTTTCCTGCCACGACTTGGCAGTGCGGCAGGTTATACGGTACCGTATCTCGAGGTGAAATTTACGAGTGCACTTCCCCGGCCTTTTCTCAACAGCCAGACACGAGCACGTGTGTACGGCCCTTAGACGGCTTTTGACTGATAGGTCGTTCTGATCCAATCAGACCGAGGTCATCTCGTTCAAACCTCGTGTGACGACGGTCGAGGTGGAAAGGCAAAAGCAAGCCAGCAAGATCAGATTAATTAAATTCATAAAGCTCTTTTCACACACTCAGCTCCTCCGGATTTCGGTAATTTCCGACCCAGCAAATCCCCAAGCGAAAGCGATCGGAATAAGCGCAAGGTTCATTCCTTGTTTTAGCGATCTCACGCAATTGCGGCCTCTGGTTAGTTTTGCGGCAAGGGCAGAGCAAAAGCAAGAGCTTCTTTTGAGAGACAGTCAGACTCGCCAAATTACACTTCTTCAAGGAGTGACGCGAAACTTCAAGCGCCAGCAGCAGGCCAACGGGCAGCAGGCAGTAACTGCAAGAGTCGCTACTGATCCCGCGTATATATACGGTCGAGGCAGTTCAGCACGAGTCCTGGAAGGACGTTGGGGAGTTTGTAGCGACTTTTGGATCAGCCGGAGACCGTCGCTCATCAAGAAAGCATCAGCCAGAGGGAGAAGTCGTGTTTCAGTCAGTGGTGCTCTAAGCAAGGCAGCACGAGCATATCCCAACGACTACAGGTAGTCTCAGAAAGCAAGTGACGAAGTATAAGGTACAATACTTCGTGACCATCAGTGCTGTAACAACGCTGCTCGTCCATACCTATAGGTACCTTAGTGCAAGCACATCCCGCAAGTACGCAAGACTATACTTTCTGGATCATCAGTAGGGGCAGAGAAGCTTCTCAAGTAGGAGGAGCTACCACGCAAACGAGAACGACCGGGTCCACGTGCCTCTTCACATTCTCGAGCATTTAGCCGCTATCCTTGTTGCCGTGCCCTGAACTTCGGCAATCCACCCCGCCTCGACAAATCGTAGAGCGACAGCTTTGCGAAAGACAGCGGAAGTCACAAGTTTCCACAGTCTGGCAGTCGCACATCCTTCAAATCCCGTCACTCTGAGAATCTCATTACCAAGTGGGCGCCTATCTCCATCTCACGCACCAAGCAGTGATCGATACGAACATCCGTCACATCTAAATCACTTCGAGTGGAAGCCAACAGAGCTTATATGCGAGACCTCAGTCATATGCGTTGAAGGAAGACCACTCAGTATAAGTAAAGCGAGCAGGCTTGCGGTCATATTTGTCATCTGTGTGTAGTTCAGTACGTCAGTACCGCTTGTAGGTACTCCTTAGAAAGCCTTTACGCGAGAGATTCTCTACATACCAGCTTCGAAACCCTCTCGTTAGGCCAGCCGCAAGAAGTGCCTCGTAGCCAATTTACCGGCTTCTTCGAACGCACCAACATCAGCGGACAACTATAATATCGCTGCTCGGTAGAAACGAACCCAAGCTTCTGCAAGGGTGCAAGCATAAAGGCTCATGAGTAGTGGGGATGCGCAGCCAGCTCTGCTGAATGCCTTCCTGCTCACCACAAAAGATGCGCTTATGGTATTCGAAGCAGCAAGACGAGGAATATGTCCTGTCGTCACACGTCGCTTACACGAAAGCGAGAAGGCCAAGATGATCACCAGTGGTTCAGTCTTTGCTTTTGATGAGCAAGCAACAGGCATCAAGAGATGTGAGTTGGCACAGTACCGCAATGTTGATGTCGGAGCTTTGTTGACGTGGGCATGTCTTCACAGGGACCGATGGTGCGCTATGGAGTCCTAGTCGGATAATTGGGAACTACCTCATTTACAGAGGTGGGCTTGTCTCCTTCAAACCTGAAAAGTCACAATGCAAACTGAGATATTTGAAAACCAGAACTCGACAAGAAGGGAGAGAAAGACGCTGTGCGTTCATCCACCCAGTCAGGCCCCGCCTCTATGGGCGCCAGTCCACAGCAATCCGATCCTTTCGATTCAGCGGGAGGTCCCTTGTCCGGTTCAACACAGGAAGGCATGGAAGGCAGACCGTCGACATCGATAGTCACTGGGTCTACAGGACTCCACCGCGAACTAGAGCGAGCCTTGGTCGGCAGCTTGACAACCAGTTACCGCTTTAAGAAGGAGGGGCTGATCAAGAAGACTATCAGCAATGGCCATCTGCACTTAATGTCAGTCGTGGTTTATCTTTGTAGTGTTTTCAGCACTGGCTGACACCTGACTTGGACATTGACGCACATACAGATCGTACTATGTGAGTCAAGCATCTCGCAAGAACGATGACGTATAGCTACTAATGGCCTCCCTCAGACCATCGATGACGTTTTGGCAGGTCGACTACGGACTCCATCCAGTCTGATTGAGCTGGCGAGTCTTGAAATATCCTCGGCACTTTTGGAACCGAAAAACTTCCGCATGCCCCCGGTAACCGAAAAGGGTAGGCACGCTCTACTTGCTAATTTGAAGATATGAGACCTTACGCTATCCTTTTTGAGTAGATGCAGATGGAACATTACGATACATAGGTGAAGAAACCGATCCTATCGGTGCACCGCCTATTCTGGCTCCTTTGCTTGCACCTGGTGCGGTGCCGGGGGCAAGACCCATGTCTGCGCTTCCCGACGCGGCGTATGGTCTGCCCTCGACCACCATGGCCCAGCCATACGAAACAAACGACAGCCATCTCTTCGCGTACAAGCCCGCCGAGGATCATGCCTATCATACGGCGCCGAACGGACCCGGTCCGCATTACCTAGGCCAAAGTCAGGGGAGCTACCAGCCATTGCCTTTGCGGCGGCCGGACACTGCGCAACCACTTTGGTCGCAACCCGTTGCTGAAGGTCAGTCCACATATGAAGCTCAGCCTGTCATCGCTCCTGACCACATAGTAGGAACAGGGACGCAACCTTTAGCAGGCCCAAGTAATTGGTATGAACGAGAAAATCCGCCATATCCGCACGCAAATCCTCCGATACCTTCCCTGCACGAACAACAGCAACAACATCCTCCGCAACATCAGGAATATGCACAGCCCTTTGAGTCGCAGCCATATCGTTCCTTTCTACATCGCAGCCATCCCGGCGTTCCTCAGTCTACGGATCATCACTCACTGATCGATCCACAGCGACCTCTTACGCAGTTCCGTCGGCAGTCCTATAGGCCTCCTACGTCAAATTACCCATACCCTTCGAGAGGTTCAGATCCATACGCCAGACCTATGGACATTCGCCCTGCTACGTCGCCGGCGCCCTCTCCAGGCGTGTATGGTTCAGCGCCCAACTTCAGCAGTATGCGCGGGTCTCTCAGTACCAAACCCGAGCCACAGAGTCCAGCCCTACAGAATGCCATACCTTCGAACCCAAATACCCAATATCCGCATGTTCCGCAAAATCATGACTACCAGCAGTACAATCCTCCTCCACTTCTTTCGGTGCAGACACAGTCGTACCCGAATCCCTATCCAGTCCCACATCTTTATACCAGTCCCAGTCCCATAACACACAGCGCACCCCCTCGAACAGGTCCATCATTCCATTATAACGGGACCCCTAGCCAGTTCTACGAGCATGAGCTGCGTGGACAACCCCCACCTCACCCGGATCAGCTGCAAGAGCCACAAAGTGCTCCAGCATACGCAGACAATTTTCAACAGCGTCCTTCATACGCTGGTCCCGTCAGACAACAGCGCTTCGCCCCAAAAGTAGAGGACCCATCTTAGGGTATCTCGCCTATAAGTAGGAGACACGGTAGTCACTTGTCGTGTCGTAGTCAGCGAAGTTCCAGAGTTACAATATAATTAGGCAGTAATAGACATGTGTGAGGGAGAACTGCTGGTATTTGTAGTATCCTCCATCAACACCGGTCCTATGTGAATGGCAAGGGCTATCTAATGCTGTAATTTTGCGCTGCAAATTGAGCCTTTCAAGGTCTGCTCCTTTAATCAATGTACCACGTTGTGGGGCACCTGTATCAGTGACTGGCTACTCGAAGCCGAAGTCTACGGCAGAGGCATGTGTGTGGCTCCGAAAGTCTTACGGCCCTGAAATCCGGCTGACCTATTTACTTTTCGCCTCACTTCACCGCGTGGCTTCGGGAGAGTTCCTTCAGTATGGCGAAGCCGCACAGGCTTGTCGCACAAAGTCGTTAAAACTGTGCAAGATAGTCTAATTTTCAACTGTAACGCTGCTCTACTTCACTTTGGAGAGTTGGAACTCGATGATTGGCCAGATCAACCGCTGCAGTGCTGAGCTATAATTGTACCTGCACACTCCACAAGATCAGCACTATCAAAGAGGGGAAGTATCAGCCAGACCCAATGAAGACAGTGATTATCTGCCATTGGATGAATCCTATCCACGGAGCCTATACTACGCCATTAGAGTAAGCTTCAGCGAGTTTGTCATAAGCAATGGCAAAAGGACGCGTGGCTGAGCAGTCACACTCCTGCCTAGACTGGTCATTGGCTTGACTATTGGAACCGTATTAGGCATGATAGTGAGTGGAGTGCAGTTCCAATGTATTGCAGGCCGTGAAGCCACGGAGAAAAGCCACATTGCTGACGTTGCTCGCTGCCTTGTTACCAGGTTGCGGGCATCACTTTCTATTACGCGGGGCGTAACGGGTCAGTCATTGATCTATGCGCTCATGAGAAAGCAAACCTGATTTCCTCTGCTGATACACAGACGGACTTGCTTCAACTGGCGCGCTTGTTGCGGGTAGTCTTGTGGAATTACTGGGGCAAGACGTAGAGACGTATAGGGGTTACGCAATAGCGAAAATGGTCTTTTTTTAGTCTCACGATGGTACTGTACAAGCTGGATGTACAGTGTGGGCGCGAAGAAGCTGAACGTTCCGAGTCGGCGGTGCTATAGCTCGCTGGAAAGATACTACAGTCAGAATGGTAGACCTCCATACCAGAGCGAGATTTGGCTGATTTAAAAATGGGCTTCCTGCGGAGAGCTATTTAGTAGCCATGCCGATTTGTAATGGAAGCAGATGGGACATATGAGAGCGATGTGAGGCCATGTAGGTTGAAGTTCAAGCTCTATAGCTCAACCGTAGTGACGAGACAATAATTAAGGATGATCGGAAACGCTGTGAGGAAGTTTGTGCCATATCTGCTCTTCTGATGGCCAATATTGTAGACTAGCATCGTAACATGAGCAGACATGTCTTCTTATCATGCCTGTCCTTGCCGCTCGAACTTCACGTTCTATGCCACAAAGCTTCTTCCCAAAACCTCGCTCGGACTGGCGTAATCGGCCACATCCGTCAGTACGCGAGCATATCACAAGCACGAAGATGCAGGCGAACACGTCCCTCACTCTTATCAGCTGTTCTAGCCACGCGTCATCCAGTACATCATCGAATTACACGAAGACTGGCTTCTTCATCTTCAAATGCTCCGGTCACGTTTTTCGATCCAAACCTGCAGCGGCAAGACAATCGCAACGGCCTTGCCGGATGTAGCGAGAAGGAGCACCGTGATATAGAGAAAAACTGGCTGAAAGCCCATCTGAGGTCCTCATCGCAGCAGAATGCGGAAGTCATAGATACACAGCATGCAGAGCCTACGGCAATCTTCGCATCTGAAGACCGCAAAGCTCGTGCGGCTCGAGCGAACGCGCAACTCACTTTAGATGACGAACCTCCAGCCTATAATACGGAAGCGCATGGCCCATCGTATAGAGATCTTGTTATACGCTGTACTACATTCGATGCCGAAGGGAATATACAAAAGCACAGCGAGCCAGTGGCGAAAAATGCTCTGTGTGCCCAGCACAACCTTCAACCGCGAGACCTTCGCAAGATTGACAGCAGGATCCCCAATGTTATACCGACGATGTGTGTTGATCTTCCCTCACTTCAAGTATTAGCTCACCATCGTACAGCAGCTGACTGTTGTCTTGTCGTTTACGAATAGCTTGGTGCGCAAGGAGGCGATTCTGCTGAACATGCTGCACATTCGGATGCTCATCAAAGCCAACGTAGTTATACTTGTTGATGCTATTGGCACGACAGACTCTGCTTTGCTTCAATCTTTCCAACGAGATCTTTCGGTAAGCAGGACATTTGCTGCACTCGCAGAAGTCTGTTAACATCTGTGACTTCCAGAGGGGCCTGCGAGCACGCTATAGAGGCTCGGGTGGACTGCCTTACGAATTCCGAGCCCTTGAAGCTGCTCTCTCGAGCGTCTCAAACGCGCTAGAAGAGGAGTGGAATGTGCACAGGGATGCGGTGGACAAGCTTATCGGACCCCTCGAGAGTCATATAGGTATGACCAAATGTGCGACTAATTCGATATGGTATCTGATCGTTTGCTCTGCCTTTCTCAGTGCCAAGCGAGCTTCGCAAACTTCTGCAATACTCTCGCCAGCTTTCCGCATTTCAGAAACGAGCAAAAAGCGTTCAAGCAGCCATAGATGAGGTGCTCGAGCAAGATGACGACATGTCGGCGATGTATTTGTCGGAGGCATATCTCAAACCTAGAGATCAAGATGATCATCAAGGTGGGATTCAGGCTCCATAAAGCTGCCTGTAGGACACTGATCCAATTCGACCATTCAGAGGTCGAGATGTTGCTCGAGAGTTTCAGCAAGCAAGTGGAGGAGATCGTCAACGAGGTCGATACTCTTGTAGTGCGTAACTCCGTCTAATCAAGTAGGCTGCCGACCTAGATTGACCAACGTGGTGTTCCTGTCAGGCAAATGTGCATCAAACTCAAGACGTCATCGAATTGATCTTGGATTCAAGTCGGAATTCTCTACTAACTCTCGACTTACAGGTGAGTAGTTCTTTGCATGTACCCGGGAAACCTTGTCTGACGCCTTGAGCAGGCTTCTATAGCAACTATGGGACTGGCTTCGGGAGCCTGTAAGTTTCGTATAACATGCAGCAAATGAGTGGTCAAAGCTAACTTGTACTATAGTCATCGCTGGTCTCTTTGGCATGAATGTAAGCTTTACGCACCGAGCAGGTTAACCTTTCTCTTACTCTGTTTTCTTTGTACAGCTGCATTCCTCTCTGGAAACCACACCCTACGCATTCTGGATTACGAGCGGGCTCGCGTTCACACTGGTGTGCATTGTCACAGTCGGCGGCCTCCGGAGAGTATACAGGCTACGTCGTATTGGACTTGGACAAGGGGTGTTTGGAGACTATCATCAATCAGGTCCTAACAACGGCTTATCGGATGGATACGGTCGGAAAGCCCTTTACTACGAAAGAACACGGCGTAAGCGACGCGAAAAGGAGGAAAGAGAGCACGCAAAGCATGCGCTACGTCACGCGCGATCCAGAGGTGGATGAAGAGGCCCTTCTAGATCGCATGGTGATCACACCGCTTGCAGGTTCCAGGTCGCTAGGCTATGCCCGCATTGCAATCCAAGCGGTGTTTCAGGTCCTCGTGTTGCACAATTTTCGAATTGCGTGAGACCAGGTAGCGCAAGCACGCTCTCTTCAGCTTGTCTCCCTTCTAAATTTACTGCTCTGTTGAAGGCTTGCAGATGTGAGTGGTTGATTGCGTATGAGACGTGCAGAACAATTTTTTATCGTGCGTCCCACCTTCTACAGAGCGGCTCGAGACGAGTTCGAGGCGGGTTATCAATCATGATGGTGCAGACAAGGAGCAGTTCGAGACCGCCAGTAGTACCTTCTATCCACCGGTGGGCCGTACTTCTCCTCTTGGTCTCTCTTGGACAACGGACGGGTGAGCCCTTTGCCCGCATCCCATCAGTCTGTTGTACGGAAGCACTGAGTGCACTTTGTCCTAATACTAGTCCTCGCTACTATGGACGACACCTTCACTCCAGTCGCACATGCTCTCCTCCGGCGAGCCCCAGAAAAGATAGAGTACGTCTGCAATTGGCCAGACCTCATCCAGGGCACCAATACATCACCAATGGTGTAAGTCGAGCTCTCAGACGGCCCTTTAAAAGTCTATCACAGCTGACATTGTTTCACTATTTGACCAGACTTGTTATCGGTCTGACGATAGGCGGTGTCGCAGGCATGGTGGTACGTATTTCGTTCCGAGTCTCGACTACGACCTTCGTTTTAAGAGGCACCAGTGAACGACGGACAACTAACACTTGGCCCTGCATTTGCTCATATAGCTGGCGATAATCCTCTTCTATTTGACCGGCAAGAGCGGGTAAGCAGCTACAGCATGAAGTCCTCGACCCTCAATATATACCAAACACAAAGATGAATGCTGAGAGCTTGTTTTCTCTACGTCCATTGTTAGTAAAGGTAAAGGCGGAGGAGGAGGAGGAGCACCACCGCCGATGTTTTGAAGAATTCTCCTCACTTCAAAGATATGTAGTACCCGCTTACATAGCTTTATGGCCTGTATCTACGACATTCGAACAATCATGCAAGTACACATACGTGACATCCATCCTAACGCAGATGCATTCCGCGGATTGTAGCTCGATGTCACGACAGCTTGAGACTTTCTTACAAAAGCACTGGCTTGGCTGACCTCTTTCTCTGCAAGCATGCTGCTCAGTAACTCAGACAAGCGTGACCAAGCAAGATAGGCCAGTATTCGCCACACGAGACATTGCCGTGGCAGTGCGGGTTGTCCTGGACGTGAAGCGGAAAGCGATGTCAGTGTGCAGCATCAGCGTCAGCGTCAACGAAAGTTCGAGATGAAGCAGGGAGTGGTTCCAAACAGCGATCTTGTCTCCTATCCCATTGCATCCTAGGTACGGCTCCTGGTGAATTCCTGCAGGTCGCCGTGCGACTATCGTCTGCAGAGCATCTAGGTCACTATTGAGCTATATCGCAAGAGATGATAATACGGTCGAAAGTCCCATCAGTCTCACCAGCGTGTCTGCTGCTAGGCTTGGCTGTCTTCATACAGAGATTGGGAGGTGAGTTGTCACGTACCTCCTTTCACCGAGAAAGTATGCAGAGAATTGAAAATACGAGGCTGAAAAGGCCCCTGTTTCCGAATGAACATTTGACATTGTCGCTATACAAATACAGTCTCGGCTGAAAGCTTTCGCCCATCGGCACCGAACCTTCTAGCACGATCATCGGCTCCAGAGCTCGTTGCACGAGCTACCAAGGCTAAAGTGGAGGCTCTTTGCCGGTGGCAGGATGTGATAGGTAATACGAACACGACGCCTCTTGTGTAAGTGATAAGTCACCCCAAAAGCCGGTGGAACGTACTCTTGTCTAGAAAGCGCACGAGTCCCAAGAGTATTCACTCTTCCGAGGCTGATACACTGATTTGTAACGTCTTCGACAGGCTCGTTATTGGCTTGAGCATCGGTGGCATAGCTGGTATCATAGTCAGTCGCCTCGCACCGAGTCCTCATGTTTTGGTTAGCATAAACACTCACTGACGCTTCACTATCATCTATCCATGTCCCCTTGCACCCTCACACATTTACCAATCTCACTCTGAATGTATATAGATAGCGATCTTCATGTTCTACCAAGCGGGTCAAAACAGGTAGTCTTGCCCCATCCACGTGGATAGCGAGCAACTCATACTGACATTTGTGCATACCTGTTCCCCGTTTCCTTCTTCCCCCTAACAGCCGCAAGACCTCGATGATGATGTAGATGACAGTGAAGTAGAGCCGTCACGCGGGCTACGTGACTGCCTCTTCTGCTTACGGTGAAGTGAATTACCTACTAGATACCCATTTATCTGGGGGAACCTGAAAATACCCAGACAGCTATGCTGTATCTTAAAGGCGCTATCCCGCTTCGGAACCCATAATCACAGCATAATACCATACCATAGACAACAACCCACGTTGTGATAATTAGATGAGATGTGCATTCAGTCGTCTGCTGTAATCTGAGAATTGACAGGATCAGTTCATCGATGATGAGCTTTCAGCCAATCAGAGTGAGATTGTGCAGATGGGGTGAAAGTGGGGAATGCAGAGGCAGATGAGGGTGGAGTGTGAGATGGAACTGAGTGATAGCATCAGCGTGTCAGTCTGATGAGGTGTGTCCTCAGTAACTGCGTAGGTCTTTGGCGTGCTGCCCGTGTGACTCTTGCCCATTGTTCTTGCATCACACAGGGAGAGAGAGATCGACTCGAGGCTGGATATGGAAGGCGGTCGAAATGGATGAGAATGGGCGAGAACGCAGAGTATTCAGAGGGGACAGGGAGAAAGGCAGAGGATAAGCCACATGAGGCCATAGACCTGCTCTCAGGATAGAGCATCTTGCCTCCCCCCCCATTTCGCGCTTCTCCCTCAAAGCTGAGCCCCATCACACCCAAACCTCACCGCCCTTCACCTCACTCGCTGCCTTTTTGCCTCCGTTCCAATTCACCGCACGCCATCGCCTTTCCAGGAACACACCACCTCCATCAACACACACTACCGTCAACCATGTCCTCAAGCGTGAGTAGCTTCTGTCTTCCCTTCTGCTGTCGTGTTCCCTGTTCCCAGCCAGCGGACGCGTGTTGGAACGGATGCGTTATCATCGAGGTCATGCCCGCTCGCACAGCCAGCAGTGCATGCCTTGTTGGAAGGGGAAGACATCTTCCTTTCAATGAGGCACCAGGATGGAGGAGAGGATACTCAGTATATACAGGAGCACGATGGAGACAGCTTCATATCACTTCCTCAGCGTGACGCCTGGCCTCTGTCGCACCCTTGTCGCCCCAAGAGCGAGGCGTACGACAGCGGGCCTGACAGACGCGCAAGAGTCGCAGCTGCGCTCCACTTCAAGGAAGCATCTTGCAAGATGGCATTGCATCGGAGTATTGCTATATGTCACTGGCATCCAGTAGAGCGTGTCTGCTGCTCTTGGGCACATCGGCCCGACTCCTTCGCGTCTCCGTCTTGCTGGTCATTCACAGCAGGACCTCAAGGGCCCTCAACGTGACGATGTCCCCTCCGCGCAAAGTCACATAAGCTCGACGGCAGGCCGACATACTCCATCACATCCATTCCAAGCGCGTTACATTCGGCATCTTTGATCCCCATCTTGCAGCTCATGAGCAGCACCCGAGCATAAAGCTGACCCCTTGTTGCATCTCCGCTTGCTTTCCATCGATGCAGGAACGGGAGACCGATGTCTACATGGCCAAGGTAAGGCGCTTTATATCTATTACTACGCGCAAGTGGAATGGAGTACTGATACATCTCTGTTTGGTGCCCCACAGCTAGCCGAACAGGCTGAGCGATACGATGAGATGGTACATTATAACGATTTCCATATGCCTGGCTCGGAAGCAGATCCCTAACGCGGTTTTTCTTCCCCCTTTCGCAGGTCACCTACATGAAGAACGTTGCCAAGGTAAGTCGTCTCTTGTCCTATCTGTGTCACGTTCTCGTTCTGACGGGCTCCTTCCTGTTCTCAGCTCGGTCAAGAGCTCACTGTTGAGGAGCGCAACCTTCTGTCTGTGGCCTACAAGAACGTGAGTCGACCCCTCATGCTTGCGCCGACAGCTTGCGAGATTGCGTGTCCTACGTAGGAACGGGTATTGACTTCCGTCTCTCTCGCCTGCTTGCAGGTCATCGGTGCCAGACGTGCTTCATGGAGAATCATCTCCTCCATCGAGCAGAAGGAGGAGTCCAAAGGCAACACCACTCAAGTCGAAAAGATCAAGTCTTACAGAAACAAGGTCGAAGCTGAACTTGCCGATGTCTGCAACGATATTCTCGCCGTTCTCGATCAACACCTTATTCCCTCTGCTCAAGCTGGTGAGAGCAAGGTCTTCTACCACAAGATGTGAGTTTGTGGAAGCATAGAAACCCGCGTAATAACCTGAAGCTCGAGGAAGATGCTGACTATGCGCTGTTCTCTTCTGCAGGAAGGGTGATTACCACCGATACCTCGCTGAGTTCGCCTCCGGTGATGCCCGCAAGAGTGAGTCGCTCAGTGCATGCACAAGGTTTCAGGCAGACGATGCACGCCGGACAGCGGCTGATACACGTATTCTGTACTTCCTCAGGCGCTTCCGAGGCCGCCCACGAGTCTTACAAGCAGGCTACCGAGATCGCCCAAACCGACCTTGCACCAACCCACCCCATCCGATTGGGACTAGCACTCAACTTCTCAGTCTTCTACTATGAGATTCTCAACTCACCCGACCGTGCTTGCCACCTTGCCAAGCAGGCTTTCGATGATGCCATTGCTGAGCTCGATACCCTTTCCGAGGAAAGCTACAAGGACTCTACGGTTCGTCTTAGGCTTAATGTTAACCGCTTGCTCGATGTCTCATGTACTAATGACATTTGGTTCTGTAACATCACAGCTCATCATGCAACTCCTACGCGACAACTTGACGCTGTGGACTTCCGACATTCAGGAATCTGCGCCAGCTGAGGAGAAGCCCGCTGAGGAGGCAAAGCCTGAAGAGGCAGCTGCTCCTGCATCATAAATGGAGTTGTTCTCCTATTACAAAGTCTAATCAAAGCGTTGGTCCCATATGGAAGAGGAGGAAGATGATTATTCCACCTCCAAACGTTTCTTTCGATGCCTCCTTATGAATCTCCACAGAAGAGAAAAGTAGATTCTTTTCGTTTTACATACCTTGGGCTCGATACGGGATGGAAAAGAGATGGAGACGAGTTCTGTTTCGGATTATCGACGGCTCTGCTTCACCTTTCCCATCTCTCTTTTAGCTTGCGTATTTCGAATACTCCTGTCTTCTTTCACTTTTCTCTTTACTACCCACCAATACAATTTACAGTCTCATTATACTTGAACGTATGTCATTTTGCTACTTGCTAGTTTGCCCCATTTACAACCCTGTCGCTTCTTTGGTGATGCGGTCATTGTGAGATGCGTCGCTTGTTTCCTTAGACCGGCGTCGCGATCACCCTCGTCCAAGTCCGCTGTTATAGTTCACTTTTCGCGCTTGCGTCTTTACCAGAACCTAACTTCAGTGGTAGTACAAGATGCAGGTCGAGACACCTGTCGACAAGGAAGCTTCTGCGGGGCCACCGCCGTCTCATGTCGTAGTCGTGCAAGACCTCAATGTTGATCGACAGGAACCTGTGGCTTCGACTTCGCAGCTGCCGAATGATAATAGTAGTACGGACATGCCATAGCACACAAAACGTCCAGTGTATACTGAACCTGCTGCTCTTGTCCTACTCCAGCCACTGGTATACCAGACGCTGTGGTTGAAGTGATACTGGACCTCAAGTATAAATGGTCTAGAAGTACTGTAAGCGGGGGCGGGCTGTCTTGACGTGTACTTGCGCTTGACTGACGAGATGTGCCCTCTCTTGACACCTAGTATGACTTAAGCGGTCAGTAAATCGTATTACAGGCGATGCTGATGGTAGATGCTCGTGCTCAATAACTTCTTCACCTCCGTGTAACAGTGGCGGAAACGGATACCGTAGGGGACCTCAAAGCGCTTATATTTTCGCAAACAACGGTGCCTGTAGAGCGGCAGAAGATACTGAATCTATGCAAAGGCAAGTTGCCCGAAGATGACACGGTTTTGGCGCATCTGAATTTACGAGATAGACCGAAGAAGGAGTTCAATGTCCTCGGCAAGTCATTGATCTGTACACTTTGATACATGAAGCGTCGCAGCTAATCATACTTCTGCTATAGGTACTCCACTGGGAAAGGAGCTCAAGGCGAGCTTGGACATAGGACCGCAGGAATCGCTCGATGAAAAGGTACTACCACGCCTTCAGCGATGCGCTTTCATCTCTCTGACATTGTCTGTACAACAGGACGTGGATGCTTCCACTGCTCTGAAGCTGGATGATCCAGCTCTAAAGCAAAGAAATGCACGCAAGTATCTGGAGTGTGTTAATAAATTGCAAATCAACATCATGAACCCGCCAAGGAAAGGCAAAAAGCTGATGGTCCTAGATCTGGACTATACGATTTTGGTAAGTCAGGCGACTGTAGTCGAAATACGGAACTTCAGGCTGACTGTGACCGCTTCTTCGTGTTTAGGACAGTGAGTTCGAGGGGGAGATCTGAAATGAGGCGTGAAGCTTACTTGGTAGCAGCCCATGCCTGGAAAAGCCAAAATTTCCACGCTATCGACTATATGAGGCCAGTAAGTCTGGCCGCTATGCCTTACTCTCCTGACGAAGCTCACTCGCCCAATCGTAGGGCATGCACGAGTTCCTGGAAGCTGTGTACCCACATTGTAAGTATCCCGGACATTTCGACCAGATTTCGGCTGATCATCTCCCCCTTCTCAGATGACATCGTTGTCTGGTGAGAATCAGCCCCTACGGATTTGTAACTTTGTGCAGGTCTGACACTTGCAATGCTCAGGTCACAAACATCATGGATGTGGCTAGAGAGCAAGCTCATTGAATTGGGAATGGTTGGCGACGAATCGAGAAAGTACAAGATATCTTTCGTACTTGACCGAGGGCCAATGTTCTCGGTCTATTCGACTCGTCACGGCAAGCCATTTAAGCACGAAGTGAAGGTGTGTCATACTGGGCCAATTTCCAGCATCTCATACTAATGCTGTATCCTAGGCTCTGGATATCATCTGGAGAAAAGTGAGCAGAATCAGAGCTGCTGCTTCCGCCGGTCGGAATGCTTACAAACCACATGCGCCCAGTTTCCGGAGTACTACTCAGCAGCCAACTCAATACATATCGACGATCTCAGCAGAAATTTCGCTCTGAAGTACGTGTACGACGGTCACTCGCTGTTCCAGCATATCACTGAAGGCTGCCGCGAACAGTCCACAACAAGGGCTCAAAGTGAGTGCCTATAAAGATGCAAGCAGTGCGCGGCAGACAGACAGGGAATTGTATGACCTGGCGGAGTAGGTAATCCTGGTAATGTGCGCCTGGTCTAAGCTGACGAAGAATCTGCAGATACCTGGTGGCCATCAGTCCGCTCGAATCGCTGGAGGGACTGGATCATCACAAGTGGAAGAAATACCTAAGCCGCATAGACCAGTAGGTTACTGGCAGTAGCAGTGGCACACTAAGCAATGGACGATTACTACTGTGTACTATCAATGTATACATGTCCAACCTGTAGCTACACCAAAGAAGGCCACGATGATTCGAACTTCTCGTCCATCTCAATTGCAGGAGTGAAGACTGGTCTACCGCGTACTTTGTCTGTCCTGGGACTGGCAGCGAAGCAGGGTTCGCAAGACCTTGGCGACGTGGCGTAATCCACAGTCTTAGACAGGCGTTCACTTTCTGCGTCGAGTGCAGCTTGCTGCTTAATTTTCATCAAGCTGTAAAGCAAGTCTAGTCGAGGCGTGTCGGTTCCATTGAGCCGAGCACGGTCCAGAACGGACCCGAGGACCGCTTCGAGTTCCGTTGGCCTGTTGGTCTCCACATCGATAAGCATACTGGGCCGGAAGTCGGGACCAACAGATTGCAATGACGAAGCATCAATCTCTCCAGGATAATATGCTGCCTTCGGGAATTCCGGTAGAAGGGATGGGTTTACCGCATTGGAGCGCAGCGAAGCAGGGGCTGACTTCATCACCGAGCCCTCCGTTCCCCATGTCTGAATCGTGAGCTGCGAGAACAAAGGTCAAGTCAGACGTCACACCAGCTGGACAGTAGCGACTGACCTTGAGCAGTGAATCTATCACGCGTGCGGGCAAGACGGTCTCGTCAAATCCCATGTTCCGCGCCACGTATAACACCTCAAGCATGGTTCGTCGCAATGCAGGCAACGTTGATTCTAGCACTTTCTCCGATACTATGGATGCTACGGAGGATCGAGCCAAGCAGCAGAAAATCGCTCTGGCGTAGTCGTCACTGTCAGTCGACTGTAAGTCCAAGTACCGCACGGTTGCGGGACGTACATTGTTGCATTCCTGTGTGCATGCAAATGTCAGCCTAAGCACACGACCACGTAGCTTTGGAAGACCTGCTACAACATGCCACATATTCTTGTGCCAACGCGCAATCTGAATCTCATCTTTCTCGACTGCATCACCTCCACCTTCTCGCACGTAGATCGCCAGGCATGACAATAACCTGGCTTCATGTCCTCCTCTTGCAGACTTCAAGTAGAGTTCCCTGTCCTGGTCGGTCTGCTTGGCTTCTTGAGTGAAAACCCCCATGTCTAACCGCTCGAACATTCCGTGCTCCACTACACCTTGGCTGACGATGAAGTGTGCTCCGATCCACGCGCAACAGCTTATGATGGTTATATCCGGGAACTCCTTTCTCAGAGGTTTCTCAATACCGAGGCCATTCTGAATCAGGACCACTGCAGGCGCCACACGTGCGTGATTGTCATTCAGAAGCGGCCGAAGTAAATTTGCAGTGGGGGTGACTTCTGGAAGCGCTTTGGTGCACACCAGGATATATGTATATTGACGGTCTTGAACTTCGTCTATAGAGCGAAAGACTGCAAGTTTGCAAGGCTCACTTCAGCACACTGCTTCTACCTGCATGGCGATCACCGCTTTTTCTCTCAGCCAGCTTACCGCGGTGTGGCTTCCATTTCTTGACAATTCCAAATTTCTGGCTTTGGATCGTCACTCCAGGTCCTAATATATTCCACCTTATAAGCTTTCTTTCTCTTCACGCCTGCGCGCAGTCGCCTGGACCTACCATTGAATGTCTTGAAGGTTGATCGAGCTACCGCAGTAACTTGACATTTGCCGCTCTTCTCCTATGGAACAGCAGACAAGGAATTATATCAGCTCTCTGGGCTAACGGAAACCAGTCCGGTACACATGCTTACCAGGAGATGGCTATAGATAGTCCCGAGAGCTCCGAGACCTATCACCAGGATTTGTACCTTGTCTTCCGCCATCTATTTCCTACCGGTGCGTTCGCAAGTATTTCAATCACTTAGAAAGACAGCAGTGACAGATTCAGCGTAAATGACACGAAATGTGAAAGGTATCTGTCGATGTTCGATAGATTGCAATCCGGACTACTGTCGGTACGCGTGATGTCTGCTTCCAAAAATGAAAGCTTCTTTCGACGTCAGCGAAACTTCAGAAGTGGCAAATCATTGTAGGCGAATTCGAAGTGACTACATGTCGGGCCATTTGCCGGAGCGAAGCGACTTCTACACGGTCGGCCTCGGTAAAGTTTACCTGCGTCTTTGGTCTCTCCGTTGAATTTCAGAGTGACTGATCATGGAAAGATGCTGTATGACTGATGATACAGTGCAGAAAATGCTCTAATGTGGCCAAGTAGCTTGCATAACAGTCCTTTCGACGCCTTTACCGCCGCTCCAAACATTCTGCACTTCTCCGCCTGCTTCTTCCACAGCTAACTTGAAAGCAACCTCTCCACCTCCTACACCGAAGTAGACACGCTTGCACGCTATCAGGGTAAGATCGCCCGCTTCCAATTTTCGTTTTGTAGCTGATTCTAACAATTTGACGAGATGAGGTAGATTCTCCAAGTCGTACACTGTTTCACTTGTGAGTACGAGATTGTACGGCTCTTTCACTTGGAAAGTCTGCCAGCTTCCAGCGAAGAATTTCAGTTCGATATCGTTCTTCACCAGGAATTCTTTGAAAGATGCGATAAACTCATCGGAAATTTCGATTTCATCGACATCGGGACCTTCTTCCATCTCGAGCGTATATTCAACACCAGCGCTGAGTGCCAAATCTTCTTTAGAGCGCTTGCTTGCTTCAGGTAGAGTGGCTACCTCTCTATTCGCTTCTCCCTTTTCCTCCCTCTGCGCTTTTGCATGCTTACTGGCATTCCAGTAGGCCAACAGGATATTGCAGAAGGTGATGTAAATAAGAACTAGTCATATTCGAAGAGGGCATCAGTCCAGTATCAGATCAAGTAGAGAAGAAAGCAAGGTCTCACCTTCCGAGTTATAGTCTTGCAGATGCACGACAGTCTTGCCTTTATGGGATTCTGATGTCTGAGACTGCTCTCGTGCTAGTATGTTGACGAACAAGCGTTCAAGCAGATATACTGTGGGTACGGCTGTCCCGCATCCAACTTCAAGCACGCGCTTTCCCTCTATCGATTCGCCACTTCCGTCAGCCTTGTAACCTTGCTCATCCAGCGCGGCCTGTCAGAGTTCGCGAATCGGTCAGTCTGCTTTTCAGAGTGTTGTGAAGCAGGCGGAGAGGACTTACGACAAGATCCAAGCTGGCTTCCCAAGTCTTCAATCCTCCTTCGTACACGCCTTTGATGAGATCAGATGGCGAATTGTCTTGCAAGTGCGTATTTAGCTTGAAGCCAGTTGGAGGCGACTTGCTACGCGGTATGGAATTCCCATAGGCGCTGCCTTCATCATCTGAATCATCGTCTTGATTCGCTAATTGGAACCGAGCATCGAAGAGATCCCGTCGCAATATCGCTATGCCAGACGGAGCAGTAGACGTCGAAGCCAGCGGTACATTGATGGCGGAATATGAAAGTGCAGGCGGAAGATGTCCTAGCTGATATAATGACATACGAGTCAGCCTACCCTTCGCATGCATCCTGCGATTTTGCACCAGAATACTTACCATTTCCTCCATAGTGACCTCACGTGTTGTAGAATCGAAGCTTTGCTCATTGCCATTGTCATTCTCGGATATGCTAAGGTGCGAGACTTGCTTGTGAAGAGTATTTGAGAAAGTAGCTTGTGATGATGCAGGAGGAGTCGGGCTACCTTGCGATGCGCTTTCGGCTCTAGGTAACTTGCCAGGCGAGAGATTCAAGTTCTCGAGCTCTTCTTCCGGGATATCCTGTATACCCAGCGATTCCGTACAGTCAGCATTGGATGGTATTTATAAGAATCCTCTTCATGATGTAGCTCACAAAGTCGAATTTAAAAGACATGGCGTGGTTACGCTAGATGGGACTGGTAGGCAGTATTCACAGAAACAGCTATTTGCCCTTTAAGACCCCGAGCTTGATTAGGGAAGTGGGATGGTTTGCACCAGCAGACGGGAGACCAGCTTGGGTACCCTCGGAGGTAAGTAAAATGCAGTGTCACCTGGTTCTCTTGATGTCTAGAAGTGTTGTTCTTCCACGCTTGTCACTGACGGGATTTCCAAGATTGACTTTGCGAGAAAGTAGCAGCCTCGAACGCCAGCGCCGTTGGATTTCGTGTTCGCTGAGAAGCCTTGTAGGGTAATCGAATGAATGTGACGTGGTAGGAAAGGCAATATTCGTGAGTGTTGGTTCAGCAGAGCAAAGCAAAGCAAGTCGCTTTGAAAATGTCGCTCTCCATCCGTCACGCTGCTCGATCACCTTGCAGTACCGATTTCTGGACAGCATCATTGCTCTTCGATAAGGTACTGTTTCCACCATCTCCAGCCAAAGTATGGCTGCCTTGTTGGACTATGCACGCTCGTGCTTTGAAGGCTCAATAGTATGCTGCTGCTTCAGCATTACCGAATCTGACCATTCACTGACACCAGTCGTCACGTTGCAGGACTTCGAAGGACAGCGCAGAGCAGAGCAGTACACAAACTGGCTAATACCTGGATCAGCAGTAAGTGCTAGTACTCATCCACTCTGCTAAAAGCACATTGCTAAACTCAACTTGCAGCTCATCGCCTTTGTTCTCGGCTTCATACTCCAAGACCTCCGCATCACCATGGGGATCTACGCGACTGGCTTCCTGACTACTCTCCTGGTACGTTCTCAGATTGATACATGAGCATATTTCAGCTTGACAAAGGCCCTCTAGCTGACCAGGCCTTCTATCTTTCACTTCAACTACAGATCGTCGTGCCTCCATGGAACATGTACCGTCAAAACCCCGTGAAATGGCTACCAGCGCAAACGCCAGCAGATGCGAAGACGGACACGCCGAAAGAATCCAAAAAGAAGCGGTAGACTACTTCTATAAACGCAGTGCATGCCAGTAGTTCGCTATATTCATTGCCATTTGGGCTTGGTTCGCAGTGCCGAAAGGCTGAGTCTAGAAGTACACGTGTGTTGTTGTGCAAGTATGATACATCGATGGGTAACCATCAACACGCAGAATGCAGAACGAGCACTCCTTATATGATGTATTCGAGCCTGCTAATCTACATCTTGCTCCATCAAGTCGTTCCATAGTTCGTCGGTTTCATCGGTGGCGTGCGCTTGTATCCTTGCGGATCCTGCTGGCGAAGAGGCGGGGGAACGACTGACAAGGTAGCAGAGGAGAGTTACTACGTGTATTCATTGCTCAGTGTGAATATACAAACTCACCTTTGCTATCGTCCTGCTGAGATGTAGGCGGTCGTGGTGCGTCATGCGGGTCGTACAGGCTCCCTTCATACTGGCTTCCGGAGATGGACTCGTAGTCGCTGGTATCATGCCTACAGCAGTAGCACCATGAACAACATCTGAGCGGTCTGACTATTGCTCTTCCTGTTCTTGCAATAGAGGCAGTATTGCATATCGAATAGAAGGTAGATGATCGGGGCGAGAGATGCAATAGTGGAGCAAAGCACATCAGCTTGTTTCTTGTCATTCTACGGAACAGCAAGCCATATGTGACGAGCAAGCGAAGACACTCACGCGTGATTGAACACTCTTGAAGAACTCCGCTCACTGCTGTCGCGCATACACCGACAATGATGTCCATGCCTGTCGCGACGACTTCGCTTGCTGTTCTGTGCAGGACGAAAGAGTCGTCCAGACATCAAGCAAAGAAGATGATGCACGCGGCGGGGTTGACACTCGAGATGTATTGGCTACGGATCGATATCAACCTCTGTGCGCTGCATTCGTTGTGCCTTGGCTGATGTCTGTCATGATGGATGAACGCTCTTCAGTCTGCTGTATTAAAGCTTGAAGTGGAGTGAGATATATAAAGAAAGGCTATCGAGACCAGGGCCCTCTTCAGGCTACTTCCGTCAGTTATAGTTCACACTTCGGCACGGTATCTATTCTTCGCTTCTATATGCGGTCACCATTTCACCTTATCGCTAATGCCGCACTTTCGACTTCCCTTCCAACTTTCCAACTCAGGGCTCGTGCAGCTCGCTACTACCGAGCGATCATAGCAAGGAAGGGAAGCCTTGCATTCCCTTGCTCCGCAGTCTGGCCTGCTGAAGCTCCGACTTTTGGTTGCTGCCATAGATGGATGTCATCAATCACGCACCTGTCCCCGCGAACCCTTGCATATACGGATTGCCAGCGGTGGATTCAGCTTTCCTTCTCTTTCCTGGGTCCTTCTCTCCTATAGCAGTAAACGTTCCTCTCCTGTGCCATGTGCCAACCCCACCTCTGAAGAAGAACAGTACTCACCTTTGAATGACCCGGGTCCATTCTTGAACCCAGCGTAAGGTGTTACAGGGCCAGCAAGAGGGTCTTCTGGAGGAAGAGAAGGATAAGGAGGCGCACCTGAGGATGGCTTGGGTCGACCCGCAGGCGGAGGATACTGCATGGTCAGAAAGGATCTTTTGGAAAAAGAGAAGGATAACAACGCTCACCTAGGACCCGGACTCAAGGGCAGGACTGTATGAAGTGAAGACAAGAGACGACAAGGTCCAGATCTTGCAAAAGCATCCTTCCCCTCGCTCTCGTGAGATAGAAGCTCCAACGCCCAATGGCGTCAGGACGTACGCATGACAGGGGTTTTGCAATACGGTACGATCAAGAGACCCATTGACAATATACGTTACAAGGCGATCGGTGGTCTATACTTGCCATCCACATGATGCCCGGCTGGCCGGTCTCGCCTGTCCGGACTAAATCCCACTCGCGGCTTCTTGTGTATATTGCTGAAGTCAATGGAAGCCTCTTACGCCACTCAAACCTCTCCACCTGTCGCTTCGCTACCGGATCATTCCAGCTGACCTGGCTGATGCTCTCCTTTCTCTCGCTTTCAAAGTGCAAAGACAACTACCATAAGCTGCCGCAACCGACGAAGCGTGCGTCTTTGTGCACTGTTCTGTCTTGCAGAGCCTTCAATTATATGATGATGATCTATTGTGCTTCCTCTTGCTTCATTTGTTCAGGTGGAAGCTCATGGTACTGCTTGCTTCTGGATGCTGAAAGCTACGATGAAACAGGATGACGATGGTCCAGTTCGATGTGAAGTAGGACATAATGATCAGAATCACAACCAAGCATGCATTGAGCAGATGAACGTAAGCTTTATACTTCCCTACAGTGCCTACATGACACCGGACTCTACCCGATACACGAATACTATCCTTTTCTAGAACAAGCTCAAAGACAGATCTGAGAAGAATCGACAAGCATCCGTAGCACCTAAACCACAGCAAAGAAAGAAGAGAACTATCAAGATCTCGGATGAATCAAGCTCTGATACTGGAAGCGCTGGTGAGAGCAGTGAAGGAGAAGAAACGCCTAAAGAACTTCGTAAAAGAAAAGCAAACCATGTTAGAAATGCTCTTCCCAGTCGTGCTGTAGGTATCAAAGATGGTGATGCTCTCGATAGCAGAAACATGCGTGTACACTCTTCACGCCGATAAGTACCGTAATCACTGTATGTGCTATCTGAATCTGCTCTAGCTGAAGCCCAATCTTTGGGTAATCAGGCTTCTTCCCTCAGGTTGAAATTACATTGTGTAGCCAAAAAGCCCTGTTTAGCAGATGGTCAGATGAAAGGGATTTGTTTCTGTTTGACTAGTCAATGTTTTAACAAGATAACGAATCAATGGCTCAGGATTCTCTGCATGTTGTACTGTAACCCTCTTCCTTCACTCTTCTACAGTCTGTCTTGGATCCTGTAATGAAGACGCGTCTTTAGTGCTCTCGCTCATCTCGCAGACCATGTTCGAAGCCAACGCGTCCGTAAAATCATGCTACTACTCATGCTAGACGGGGTGGCACAAAAGCCGAAGGGGACGGGAAGATCTGGGTAAGATCCGGCGAAGTTGCACAGAGAGAAAATATAAGTGTGGGAAAGGTCAATGACAAGACCCTGCACTTCTCAAAGCGCTAAGAAAGCTGGAGTTGACCAACGCATTGCTTGTCCCGAGCAGAGAACGATAAAGCCTGAGAAGATTGAATCAAGTTAAAAAGCCTGCTTCGGTCCCGGGAAATGTCTAACCAGACACGTTTTTAGCTGGGGAGCTGCGTAAGTGAGTGAAGATGCCTTGTTTATTGGAAGTTACAACGTACCTCGAACGAGAACAGTAGCAGAAACAAGGCTTGAGCAGTGCCATTTCTCCCTGCACTTGCTTTTTCCCGCTCCAATAGGAAGACAGAGATGAGGATTTCCCAACGATCTAGCAGCAACAGCACGACCACCAAGACAGACGGTCACCGTTCTAGACTTAGCACGTACTCTGTCATCTTCGGAGATGCTACCTCCTCGAGATGAAGGGGGAGGAAGAAAGTATCCCCCTTCCACTCTTCCACTTTCGAGCAGCTACGGTAGTGGCTTTTCTCCACTTTCAGACAGCAGCGGCAGCGGTGCTGGTGGTTATTTCGGAGACAACACTTCATATCTTCCACCTTTATCGTTGACATCTTCAAATTACCTTCCACCTCTACAAAGGCTGAGTTTGGATCCGGTACCTTCTTCCAGAAGCAGAAGCAATCATTTATCATCAGCAGGATTAGGGCTCCCATCAGATTATCCTTCCCTTCGCGAACGAGTATCAACGAATAGATTGTCTTCCTTGAACAGTCTTTCCGCTCCTTCTGCTGCTCCAAGCTTCGTTTCGAGCACACATTCCACATCCTTCCACTTGCCACCGCTCCCTGCGTTGTTGCCATTGTCGACGAGAACATCATCGTTATCGACGACACCAAGGCGAAGCATCAAGCTCGTGAACTGCATTTGTGGTGAGAGTTCGCGTTCAATGCTTTGTAAGAGCGGACGAGAACGCTGATGCATAATGTTACGTTTCCTCCTCCGAGTAGGTAGCATGTCAAGAGACGATGAAATGTTGACGTGCGGAAGTTGCAAGAATGAATCGCATATATCGTGTGTCTCGTCACCTGGTTTAGCAAGACTGCTCAATCCATTCATATGCGCATCCTGCATCGGCTACAATGACAGACCAGGTGGAATGGGGGGCGGTTTCACTTCTTCGTCACCATCATCAACTTCCTTGTCGTCGTCTTCATCCTCGTTTCCGCGCCAGAGAAGCACAACCGCCACTTCACTGGGAAGTAGTGACTTCAATACTCCCACATGCACAAATTCAAGTAAACGTTCGAACTCGTCATCACTGTCTTCGTCTTCAAACCTTTCACCGCTATCGCCTCTGTCACCGCTCTCTTCACTTTCCATGCATAGTAGACCGGGCGGTAGTATCGTCAATCCAGATCAGAAGGTCTTCGAAAACAAGGAGCAGTTCACCATGTGGGCCAAGGCCATGTTCATCACTTCTCACAATAAGAATGCACCCATGGAATTGAAGAACACGTAGGTTTTCCTTCCTGTTGCTTTCTTACGCGTTTCATGGTGCGCTGCTGATGCACGTGACTTGCGAAACTTGCAATCTTCAGGAGCTATCACACTGTCACTTTGAGCTGCCGTAATGCCAGAAGAGTATGTCGGCGACGAAACTGTTGGATGTGGCTCTGGGCTGAACTTCCCTTCCTTCCTTGCTCGCTGCAGGGCGGCGACTGTCTCTGGTTGCTCAGAGCTGAGCTGGATCCAGCTGCAAGAGCAAAGGGACCGATGGCGCCCGCAGACGGACCATGGCATCTTCGGGATGACCTGGTGTACTTAGAGCACTCTGAGATGTGTGTCGAAGTGAGTACCTTTCGTGTCGTCGTTATTCAATTGGCGCTTTGCTAAGCGATGCTGTTCCGTTCGTAGCTCACTGCCTCTCGTATAACTCGAACAAGAAACACTTCTCGCCCTTCCGTCGGTTCACCATCACTAGCAAGTCCTTCGTTCTCGACATCATCATCACTCGGTGTATCGGCACCTCTGGGAAGTCTATACACTTCGCTTTCCAGCAGTCGTCGTTCTCCGAAGCTCAGTATCGATGGAACCGATGTCGATCAATCTCTAAATGGAAGTAATGATGATGGAGACAGCCTTCGGTTCGACGATGCCATTGAAGGACTGGGAATGCTAGCTGCTTCTTCGAGTGGCTCTCGTGGAAGACGTCGACCTTCGATGAACGGAAAGTATTACCCTTGAACCCAATGGTGCAAAGCAGGTCGGGGAAATGGAATGCCCGAGTTTATTTTGATCATCTGCGCTCGAGAACCTTTTGGGCCCGGACATCGAAAAATCGAAGCTATAAACTTTCGAAATGCTATAGAGTACATGGACAATGGAAGGTCCTGATGGTTCTCTGCTGCGTCAGATACCGCGCATAGAAAGGTTAAACTCTTTACTGTAAACACGTAAAATGAAGCAAAAAGATGCTGCGAGGCATGTCGAGACAGCCATTTTCCCTGGCGGAAGTAGTCTGCGCAGATGCATTCCGTTTTCATTGCCATAATGTAAATAAGGCTAAGTCAAGTATCCACCGACTGCTAATGTTGATCCGAATAAGAAAGGGCGCTGCCATCCAGTGTACTGCTAATGAATGAAAGAATCCTACCAATAATGCATACTACCAATCCCCTTATTCGTACAAACTTCCACTATATCAATCTAAGAGACCAACCAAGCGAGAGTGTGTCAAGTCTTCAGAGGTTCTTAAAACGTAAATCAGACGATCTCTGCGGCTTTCTGCAGAATTTCCTGTTCTTCTTCTTCCGCTGCGGCTCGTACGACCTCTGCTATCTTCAGATTGATGGAAGTAGGTTCGCTGTATTCGATGTCAGCTACTAGAGTATCATCCGAGCAAGTCTTATCCGTTGCTGTAGCGGCGGCATCATCGGATTCCGTACTTGCGCTGATAGAATAGCCCAAAGAGGGTGTTCTGTGCACATCGGTAGGTACTTGCTCTTTATGCACTGAAGTCTCATGCTCCGCAAGCTGGACATCGCCGTCCGATTTTACCGGCTCAGCAATAGCCGCCGAGAACAACGACAGAGAGTAGTGTCTTTGCGAAGCGACAGACAGGGCGAGTGGGTCCAGTAGGTAGTATTGGATGATAGCGTCGTAAGTTCGGTTGATATATCTTGAAGTTCTAGCTTTACGGCCGTGGCAAACCTGTATAGCCATTTCCTCCTTCTTCGCTGCCTCAATGACCTTGGAAGATGCATGTGCCGCTTTAAGTATTCCCAAGGCACTACTGGTATTTCCAGCTTCTTCCTCCTCGATAATTGAAGGAGCCTTGCTATCCTTCGTATCGTACGCAACCTCGAATAGTACCGCATCAATCATCTCCAAACATCCAGATACCGAAGTAGCCGATATCATGTTATTTCTCAAGCCGAGAAGGATATCATGCACATCTGCTCCTCTGAGTCCATTCAATGACATCGTAGCGTATCGAGGTGAAAGCGGCATGAGAACGGTAGAAGGTGGTCTCGAAGTGATTGTTGTAGAAGCTGAGCGTGTAGTCGATGCACTCCGCATCACTGATGGAAGAGTAGCATTAGTGATATCCGCAAGTCGAGTGCCTGAAGAAACAGAATTGACAGTTGCAGGTACAGAACGGATGGAAGCTTCGCCGACCTGCACTGGTTGAATACTGTTTCCACTTTCCTCCTCAACAATCTTGGTTCTTGATGCCTGAGAAGAGCCTCTATATTCCTCAACTAGCTTCGTGGCGGGTGTCACTATAGCCGGCTCAAGACCAGAAGACTGAGAAGATGAAGAGGCCACTCTGCTATGAGCGGAGGCATCGTACGAGTACAGCAAAGCAGTCGTCGATGGCACGGCAGCTGCAGCCATAGTTTCGTTCAAATGACTTCTGCTGTGGTCTTGATCTCCCTCTACTCGTGGAGAAGGCTTTCTTCGCACAGCAGAGAGTCGTCGTTGATGCTTGTGAGCCATTCCGGGCATGACGGCAGATGGCGAAGCGGAAACAGATGAAGTGGAAGTACGAGTTTTCATCTCGCTATCTTCAAGTAAAGGTTGTAATGGGGTGAATTGCGGTGGAGTGTATGACGTGCCACTCGGTGTTGTAGGTGGAGTATCAACTCCCGAAACAGCCTGCGCCTGATTGATGACTGGAGTCATGGGTACTTGCGAGATTGGCAAATGTTGCGTACCATTCTGAGGCTCGGACATTCGATATAAGTCATCGTTTGAATGCTCGGGTGTCAACAGTACACTTTGAGCAGCGCTCGTGGCAGCTGCAGAAGGAGCAGGATGGGGACCAACATCCCTAGCCACCATCTTGGCATCTTCTAAAGCACGCAACTGTTGCAATTTAAGAGCAAGCCTCTCTTCCTCCAACTTCTTCTTGGCAATCTCAAGTTCCAGCTCTCGTTCTTTAATCTCGGCTAGTTCCCATGCTTTTTCAGCTTGTTTAGCAGCAGGAGAAGCTGCATGTCCACTTGTCATTATCATCGTAGAAGTAGTAGTAGTAGGTCTACCTTGCAAATTTGAAGCAGATGAAGAATGCGGAACCATAGTTTGCTGCAGCTGAGCTGAATGAGCGAGATAAGCGGCAGGGGGCACAGAGCCAATTGTGTTCTTCGCGCCGTGTCGAGTATGATGGATGGAGGAAGGCGAGAGAGAGATACCAGCAACATTAGATTCTTTATATTCCGATTGTCTTCTGCCCATGTTCAATAATGAACCATGTATGGCTCTTCCATTCTGACCATTTGCAATAGAAGGCCGGAAATGACCCATCTCATCTACAGAAGGCAACTCCCCAAGTCCAGCTCCACTAGGTCTTCGTTCATTCATTGAAGAAGCAGGTACATCACTTCCATTACCATTCAATGCCGAGGATTTACCAAATATACCCGTTTCCCCATTTTCAGATGTTCCAGGGGCTGTACTGGGTCTCTTCGAATGCCCTCTCATGAAAGAGCGGAAATTGACAGAACCAAGTCTCGTTTTCGTGCTGACACTCGTTGCATTTCCACTATGTGACGAAAGTGGAAGTGAAGCTTGAGAAGGTGCATTTGGGAAGGATGTCGATGACGGAGGAGGAGGAGGTCCTGCATCTCGGAGAAAGGCAATGAGATCGTCATTCACTCCTTTGTCCACCTCACGCTCATCTTTAGCTTGCAATCTTCTCTGCATGGGTCTCATCTGAGAACCTGAAGGACCGCTTGCAGAGGGATTGGCGGTAGTAGAAGTCGTGCCGTGTCCACCATTAGACGCATGAAAATCTGGACTGGATTCGTACGAGTTCAATCGATTAGGAGAGCTGTTGTTCGAAAAGGTAGCAGCAGGATTGAGTGAAGAATGTTTTAATCCACTATTGCGTGACACATCTTGCTGATTGTTAAAGTTAGGCGGGAGAGGGAATTCCTTTCTCGTAAGAGCAAAAGAAGCCTTAGAGGAGAAGAAATCACTTTGTCCATCTAGTGAAGTAGTGGTAGTCAAGAGACTTCTAATGTCTGCAACGGAAGGAGCTGCATACAAGGTAGATGCATTGTCTGAAACTGCAGTCGTTCGACTTCGGATGGATTGAGAGTCTAACCCTGATGATGATGTTGGCTTTGGTAGTGGCATCAAGGCGTCCACGGGTGAGGGAGGACCGATAGAAGCGAGCATTTCGAGATTCGCAATCGGAGCGAAGGCTTTAGGAGGACCTATATGTCCAGCTGGCTGTAGTCCCGCTCTCCCTCCGTTAGTAGATCTACCAGCCTGCATTCCTGAACCAGCTCCGCCTGTCATTCCCATCATCCGTTCTGCTTTACTACTACCTCCATTACTCGCACCACCTCGTTTCACGCCCTGATTATCTCCATCATTCTCCCAAGGAGGAGCCGAGTTCAATATATCAAACAAGCTCTCTTTGCCTTTGAGTGTCCTTCCATTACTGCCAGCAGCACCTCGCTTCTGAGAAAGCCTAATTTGACGTTTCTTCCTTTCTGCAGGCGAGAGAATAGCTTCACCTTCGGAATCGAGGTTCAACTCTTCAGCTTCGTCGTCATCGTTTGCATCTAAAGATTCGTCTATCTCAGTGTTTGACGATGCTTCGTCGTCTCCTAATAGGGTACTCCGAGTGGCAGTCGCAGGTCGAGCTCTGAGCTTCACGCCGCTCTTTGGAGTCAAACCCGATGAGAATGGGGATTGTGTCGATGAGAGTATATCGAGTGAAGTCGATGACGATGAAGGAGAGTCTTTGCTCGTGTTTCTGTACCCTCGAGGTCGATTTGAGCCGTGCCTTTTAGTGCTGGAAGAGGACGAGGCACCGTGCATTCTTCGAGGAGGGGTCTGTGAGAGGAAGGAGGAGATAGAGGGAGAGAGCGTGTGTTTAGATTAAGCATTTGTTAAATGCAGGAAGGCAGTATCAACTCACCCCATATACACTACCAACACTACCCTCCTTTGAAGACTGTCTAAACCTCGAAGGTGTCAAGGTCATCTTGAGCGTATCACCGCGCATGATCAAATCTTCAAAGTCAGGGTCTTCACTGAGTCTGCGAGAGGCTGCTTGACCATTAGGTGAAGTAGAGGGTCGCTTACTACTGCTCTTGTTGGAAGCAGTTGGCTGCTGTCGAGGCGTAGATAGATAAGGTATGCGAGTTGTTGCAGACAGGCCAGGACCAGGGGATGAAGTTGACGGAGCAGTGGGTCGGAGAGAGTAAGAGTGGACGAGCATGGTTGGTGGATGCAGTAGGTAGTTGGATCAGACCATCCGATAGCGTGTGTGGATGCGGGTTGAGCGGGTTGAAGCGAGTCCGAGAACAGAGGGAATCAGCGTGTCTCGTTCTCTCGTTCGAATCAAAGGCTCGAGCACGCGAGGAATGAGACAGGGCGAAGGAGGTGAAGAATGGGGACTACCGGTAGTGGTGTAGGAGTGGTATGCAGGCCTTGATGGTGCTGATAGTGCTGGAATGGAGTGGTGTCCATCCAAGTCTCATGTCATCACAGCTGCCATGGTACTGCCGGTGTGCTCTTTTGCATGGAGGAGAGCCGTGTCACGCTTGGACCGCCTCTTGTGCTTTGCCACCATTCAGCACGTGCCATTGATGCAGCATTCAAGCTTTGAGGGTGGTTTCGGAGGAGAGTTGTAGACGGAAGATAACTGTAGATTGCACTTACCTTATTGATGACTATTTGTAGACCCGCTTGACTTCCTTGCCTTTCCCTGCCACTGCTCTTCCATCCCCCGGCTCCGTTACTCTTGCTGATCACATTTCTGCCATTACCCATACTTGACTTGCTTCTATGGCTACTATTCCTGCTTGAGCTTCTATTGCCGTTCAGCCTTTTACTCATCATCTCTGAAGCTATCTCTTTGTCTTCGTTCTCGTTGTGCTTGTCCTGCTTGCGCATAGAAGGTCGTCTGAACATGCCTATGAAGCCACTGCTAGTATGACTGGTAGAAGCTACAGAAAGCGAAGAGCCAGGTCTATCGAAGTCTTTATACTCTTCCATTTGAGGCGTGTGTGCCATCGTAGCTGTCATGGTTCCTTCAATTCCTGTCTCGTCGCAAAGAGCCTCCTCTTGTCCTTCCTTCGTAACCGGTTCAATACCGTCAATCTTCCTATCGGACACCTGATCCTCGTCTTGCTTAATCATCGCCTCTCCTTCCTTCAGAAATCCCAAAGCAGCAGTATCAACTTCAATCTCTCCCCAACTCTTCCTACGTATAGATTCAGCAGCTATCCTTTCAATAGGAGATGCTCGTGATAAATTGATAATCTCAGAATGAGCACATGCTAATTCTGCATCTATACTCAACCTTCTTCTTAAGCTTGTAGACTTTGTCGAAGCAGAAGTTAAATTTGATGATGTCGTTGTAGATCTAATCAATGGTAGGAGTGATTTTAAATCCGTTTCTGATTCTGGACGGAGAGAGTCATCAGGTAGCAGTAGAGATGAAGTATTGGTTGGAGGTGGTGGAATTCGCGAGAGTGTATGCAGCGTTGATCTTGGCAAGGTTTCCGATGACTTTAGGAATGAAGAAGAGACGCGGTACCCAGCGCAGAGTGGAAATGAGGGTATTGTAGGTAAAGAGAACAGAGAAAGTAAGACAACATGTCAGTCAAATGTCGCACCGCCCTTCAAGAAAAGTCAGCCGTTGACAAGAAGTGGCGATTTTCGCTCTGTTTCTGAGCGACTAGAATTGTCACACTAATGTCTGCAATGTATAGACATGGCCACTTCGGAACAGGTAATCACTTACCAGTTTCATCCATAGCATTCCCACATCGTCATTTCCCCTTATGTATTCTTGGAGAATCTCTAAATTCGCCTCTGACATTTTAGGGTTCATCTCCACTATATCCGCTAGTCCCACAATGACTTCTTTAGCGACATGAAAAAAGAACTTTGATACGTAGAGAGCCAACAAAGGAGAAATGTGACTGCTTCGTTTCGCCTTTAGGTGTGCTAGTGCAACTTTCGAATATGCTTGAAATGAAGGAGGAAGATGGGAGGCATTGCCTAGAGGTGATATGTTAGCAAGAGCTTCTTGTAGCTCTGCAATATAGACTGGAGCTGGAATTGCTTCGTAGGTCGTAGCTGCTTGCTTTCGAGTCGGATCGTACGAATAGCTTGTGGGAGGCATTCGGATTCCGGCGGCTTCCTCGTTGCCGTCGCTATGACAATCTTCTTCTTCGTCCTCCCCCACATCACTGATAGAATGCAAAGTGGAGGTACTTCCATTCAGCCTACCCTTCGCAAACGGAGGTACTCCAAGTAGCCCTTTTCCTCTTCCTAAGCACTGTGTGCTATGCTGTTCTGTAGCTCTTGCTAAAGCGGAATCCGAATCTTGACCTTTGAATCTTGTCCATTCGTTTAGTAAAAGTTCAGCTTCCAATATTGCTTCTTTGATCTTAAAATTGCTCTTCCCACAGGTGTGCCAAACGGCATTCTTGAACGATTCGGTCGTTATAGGGGATTGATTGATTTGTTCATGCTTGATTTTCTGCTCCGTATGTGCAATGATACTATCATTCGGATGTAGGAAAGTAGAAGAAGTTTGTGAAGAGTGTTCTCGGCTTAATATTACCTCTTGTATTATGCAAGTTACAAGATCATCTATGAATTGGTTGATACTTGTCAATACTGCATCGTCTAGCGTTATATCCCTGACTTGAGAAGCTATCTTGCTAGCTGGACCAGCTTTGATATATTGATGGGTCATCGTGACTGATGAGACCACATCATCAACTACATAACGCTTCTATAGTATACACGCCTTGCATTGTTGGCAAGTATGCATGCCGAGCGGAGAAAGCTTGAAACCTTGAAGAACCTTGTGCGAGAAATGTCGACCGACCTAATAGAAAGCTAAGTTAGGAGAAGAGCATGAAGACTGGTTAGTTAGTATAGGATGATGTTCCTAATGACTGGCATCTCCTCGCTAGGTTTTTGCCAACCCTTCTTCAGCTCTCCTGCGTCCGGAAGCAATATCGTTGTCTCTTTTCAAGCTTCTTTTTCAGCATTGTCAGCGATATGTGGTGGCTCGTGCACAGTTGTCCTAAGCAATAGGTGTCAACGGTGATGTTTCTTGAGCTCGCAAATGAATAAGTGTAAGCTTACCGTCGATAAGCGAAAAGAGAGGAAAGAAGCTTTGAACCGGTTGCAGCGGTCCGTCTTGAAAAGGCCTGATCGAGCTCATGATAGCTGCAAGCGCTTGAGCACATGACAGCACTGCATCGACGTGAAGACTCAGACTCGTACTAGGCCATCATGAAGATACTTGTACCACGGTCTTGGCTATCATGAACCTCCCTCTGCACCAGATCCTCCCCGGCGAGCCAGTCCCACTATACGCGCAGAACGTGGACGACTCATGCTCCATACTCGCATCATGCCGTATTCCATCGGCATCGGTCTCACAGTCCAGCAGCAGCAGCAATAATACACCCTCAACACTGCGTATACATTCATTGTACCCTTTATCCAAACTTCGGATAAGCGAGCGATGTCCTCACAATGTCAAGTCTGTTCATCCATACGGCACGAGCAACATGCTCTTCCTCGTTCTGTCGCAGTCTCGCAAGGGAAAGGCTAGGGAGGGCATTCCGAACACAGATGACACAGCAAGCTACAAGATAGTACTGTGGGATGATAAGAAGGAGGAGGTCATGCTCGAATTGACCTTCAGAGATCCGGTACTCAACGTAGTCCTCAGGCGTGATAAGCTCGTCGTTATCCTTGAAAGGCGCGTCGTGCTATTTCATCTGGATCTCAACAACGAAGACAGAGCAGAAGCCATACTCAGAGAAGGGGAGTACGAGACTGTCTCGAATCCGTTAGGTGAGTCTATCACTATCCTCCTGTTTACGAAAAGCTACAGAGCTATTCCTAAGTACCATTTGCCACTGTTCCCTTACCATGACAGGCCTCGCTTCTATAGCTACTACGACTGGCTCGACACTGCTTGCCTTTCCAGGTCGGCAAGTCGGACATGTTCAACTTATACGCTTGCCGCCGCTCCAAGCACATCGGGAACCACCGCGTCCAGCCGCCTCCATCAACCCCCGGGCATCATCAAATGCACCCCCTCCATATCCAATAATACACATCTTCCAAGCCCATTCCTCTCCTTTACGAACACTAACATTATCCAAAACAGGCTCATTACTATGCACAAGTAGCAACAAAGGTACTTTGTTACGAGTGTTCTCTACGACTGGAAGCAACAAGAGTCTTATTAGAGAATTGAGAAGAGGGACAGATCAAGCTGATATTTGGTCTGTTGCTTTTTTACACCCGGATAAAGGAGAGATGATAGCTTGTGCAAGTGATAAGAGGACTGTACACGTCTGGAAAGTGGGCAATCTTACTTTACCCTATTCTTCTTCTTCTTCTTCAAATACAACAAGTCAAGCTGCATCATCAAGCTCTTCAGGAGGGGCAAGTGGAAAAGGAAAGGACAAAGATGCAAGTAGAGCTTTCAATTTACTCAAACCATATCTGCCGGCGTATTTTTCGTCTCAATGGAGTGATCTAAGTTGGAGAATACCTCATAACGCAAGTGTTACCTTTCAAGCTTCACATGTAGCTGCACTGGCGGAACAAGACGACGTAGCTACTTGCTTCTTTGTGGATGCCTCTACTTCTACTTTGACACCCGAAGAGGGTTCCACCAAGAGCAAGACGAAAAAAGAGAAGGGAGACACAGCGAAAGAAGATCCTTTTTACCTCCTTGTCATAACGAGGAGCGGAGCATGGTACAAGCTCTCTGTACCTCAAATTTCTGCTTCCGACGCCATGACGAGCGGGAAAGCCACTTCTTCGTTTTCATCGAGCAAAGCTCGCAGTCATCGAGTAAGTATACAAGATGACAGGGAGAACATACGTCCAGCTAGTCGAACAGGATCCTCGGCGTTCACAGCTGCACGAGCTCCTGGGAATAAGGATACCCAAACAGACGAAGATGGAAAGAAATGTAAACTTGTGGAGTATAAACGTATTGGATACGGAAGTGACGGAGACGACGATGAGGATGATGAGGAGTGTGAGGTGCAGATCAGTGATAGTGAGGATGAAGATGAAGATGGAGATTGATAGTTTGGTTCTTTTGATGCAAGTTTGTTATGCAAGAAAGTACATCGTTTGGTAGTCTTAGTATTTCACTGCATGTAGCCTTAGAACTTCCGACATTTACGGATCTTTGACAGTCACGTCTCGTTGACAGGCCTGTATGAACATCCTACAACTTAGCCCAGAAGTCAAATAGATCAGACTTG
Organism: Cystobasidium sp. 2NF920; assembly: GCA_023628255.1. Classification (NCBI taxonomy): domain Eukaryota; kingdom Fungi; phylum Basidiomycota; class Cystobasidiomycetes; order Cystobasidiales; family Cystobasidiaceae; genus Cystobasidium; species Cystobasidium sp. 2NF920. The sequence continues at coordinate 88,411 of JAMALA010000053.1, forward strand.
AATCGCATGCGAAAACAATGGAGAGTCACGCTGATGTGCTTGTACATTGTCAAGTTGCCATCATTGATTGCCTCGCAGATCAAAGTCACGTTTTTTCTCCGGTTTGAAGGTTTGCTTCGCTTCGACTGTTTTTGAATTGACGCGTTTGCGGCCTTCTACGACGACATGACTTCGACTAGCACAGACATGACCTCGAGTAGCACAAGACTCTCGTCAAATGATGGTTCCCTAGCTACACTGCGTCGCTTTACATACACGACTCTCTTGAACGAAGGTGATCGGCCCTCATATCAACAATCCATGTTCATGTGCAAGAAGCATGGCAGAGTATGACTGACGCCCTCTCATTGTTATGTCATGACATGTCTGATACCTCACAGATACTCAAACGAGAACAATCACCCTACTCGGTACCTATACAAGATCACTCACTGAAGACGGTAATTCAGACGATGTACCAGCTCTACTCAAATTGGAAAGACAGAACTTCTCGCATGAAAGCTTGGATACTTTCGTGAAAAGCTTAGATAAAGCAGAGAGCTTAATTACGAATGATGTCTATCATCTGTTTTTGGCTTGGAGTGGGAAGGGCGATAATGTCCCTGCTGGTGAGCTTCGCTCTATATGCGTTAGACAGATGTGGCTGTACTGAACCGACATCTAACGCGATAGACCTGAAGATTACACTGATACAACCTGCTACTGAAGTGGTACGCTGAACTCAAGACTCTAACCCCCTGCTCAAAGCTGATTGATGCCTCATTACTGACAGGAAATCCGCAAAGCATCGAAACAGACATACAAAATGGTTCGCGAGACACCCGAACTATACCAGAGTGTCGTCTTGCCATATCTACAATCTTTCCCACCTGGTCGATTAAGCTGGTGCGCAAGTATCTCCGGTCGTACTCTGCGAGCAGGCTGACGTAAATCTTGCCTATTAGGGTTTACAATATCCTCGAGCACAGAAAGGAAAGCGAAAATATAGTATATGAAGATCCGGATCAATCAACAGGTTTTATCATCCTACCTGATCTGTGCGTGAAATCTATTCACCCTTCGCATGTATCGTTGGTGGAAAAGATATGTGCTGATCAAGTACTCGACCGACAGAAAGTGGGACCAGCTCAATATGTCAATGCTCTATCTTCAATGCATAGTTCACAACCGGAACATCAAGTGTCTGCGGGACCTAACTCCAAATCATTTGCCAATGCTGAAGAACATCAGGAAGAATGCAGAAGCTGCTGCTATGAAGAAATATGGCGTCGCGAAGGGTGACCTGAGGATGTTTGTCCACTATCAACCTAGTTTCTGTATGTCCGGGTGACGCCCAAAACCCGGAGTGCACATGAGCTGTCTTGATATTATTATTTGCCTTCTCTAACAGATCACTTCCATGTGCATATTGTGAGTCACGAGGGGAGTGCCAATGGAAGCCGAATTGAGAGATGCTGACCGCGCCTTCGGACTTTCGCCTGCAGGTGCACGTGAGCTGTCACGGATACGCAGGTGTAAGCCATACACTCGCGCTACTTCAGGTCTGGCTCCGTTACTGATGATCAAACTCTATTGACAGTCAACAATCGGCCAAGCGCATCTTCTAGATTCAATAATCGATAATCTGGAATTGGAAGAAGCAGACGGCTTACCTGCCGGAAGGCCATCTTATTACGCACGGCGCACACTTACATACGGTCTAGGAGAGCAGGTGAGCTTGGGCTCTCGCAGGTCGCCGTAATGATGTCGTTACTTGACGCACGTCTTTTCGTAACAGCACGGACTCTACAAGCAGCTCTGGCAAGCAACCGAAGCGACACAGAGCTAGAAAGCCATTGACATAAACCAAACTCTCGTTTTCACCCTCCATGTATGATTTATTGCATTGGTGTTGACATTTCAGTCAAGTATCCGGTACGAATTACGTAGCCTGAACGAAGAGAAATGTATGTTTGTGCTAGCTAGTACGGACGACAACAACAAAATGCACGATGCGACAGAACGATGAATGTGCGTGAATGAAGCAGAAACTCTAGGTCTATAATTTTGGTATTGCTTTAAGCAAAGCATGAAAACGATTAGTGTATAGTGAGCCAGCCGGTCGTATGCTTGTGTTGGGGTTGGCTTGACGAACGAGTATGGCCTGAGGCCGGATGTGCGGCAGGATGATGAGAGATATTTTGATGTGGACTCGAGCGAGTGCAAAGTCTAGTCTAGACTCTTCGCAGAGCGACCATGCAGACTTCCAGTTCGAGGGCCAGTAAAGCTCTTCCTGGCTCTTCGATCTTCTCGCGCAACACTTCGTTAAGCGCGTCTAGCACCTCCTCCAATCGACTTCGGCTGAGCTTAGCATGATCTCGAAGCACGCTGCGGAAGTGTGCCTCGTACAGCACGCGGATGAATTGTAGCGCATGCTCGGCGAATTGCACGCGAGAAAGGGTCGTTGACTGATAAGCTGTATAAGCTGGATGAGAGAGCAGTAGTGCATCTTCCCGGACTGCGCCATGTCGCTGGAAAGAATGATATTGTCGATTTGTGTTGGCACCATCTAACTTGGCATGAAGTGTTTCGGGCATTGTGACATGTTGAGCGAAGGAAGAGGTTGGTGTTGGTGTAGAGGGCGAGACTACACCGGATGATTCTAGAGATGGATCAGGGAGGCCGCATGTCCATTCGGCGCGCCATTGATGCTGTACAGCGCGCAGGACTGCTCGCGTCTGATCTGGAGTGCGCGGATATAGAGGTAGCTAGTACCCGAAAGAGAAGAGAGAGCTTGTGGTCAGCAAAAGATCATAGCACAAAAGCCTATCCAACTTACAGTGAGCAGATGGCTAGCCGTATCGCTCTTGATCAAGCCAGTCGATACGAGTCTCTGTATGCACGGAGCCAGCAACGAAGGTATAGTTGACCAAATATCGTTCCTTCTTGTCGCTTGATCAGTTTTAAAAAAAGGTCTGCAAGGCGAAGATTCCGATCTTCTTCGAGACATAGACGAAGACGAGGAGGAACTCCATGAAGCTGTACTCATTGAACTGTCGAGCGATGACGACAATGACTGCGAATGTGACTCCGATGCTGAGGCTGGCGGAAAGGGTGATAAGCCTGAAGAGAAGGCTAAACCTCCTTTCATGTTGAGGCCCGAGGGTGGTTCGTGGATGCTCTTTATTGTTGGACTAGTAAAATTCGGCTCATTAGGACTGTCTTGATCTCCTGCTCTTTTACTTCTTCCAGCCGCGACAGCAGCAGTGCTTTCATCCTCTTGACGCTGAATGAAAGCCAAGACTAACAGTCCGCCTTTCTTGATCTCCTGAGCTCTGGTATTCAAGAATGCCTGAAGTTCATTATGAGCCGCTGCAGCTGCTGAGAGACCATTTAAGGGAGGTGTGCGACGACAATGGAGGTCCATCAAGCTTATTCCCACCGTGACTGATCTTGGAGGTACGATTTGCGCTGCGAATGGTCTAGCAGCAAAAGAGGAATAGACCTGAGAATTGAGGTGGTGATGTGGGTATTCGTAGGAGTTGCTATCTACTTGACGCATGAGCGAACGGAAGTCGGCCCCGGGACCATCAGAGTACGTAACAGAAAAATTCGGGCGTCCACCGCTCTCGGAAGCAGCCGAAGCGGCATTGAAGTGAGAGGTAATGCTTGGAACGAGAGAGGAAGATAAGCTGTTTAGACTTCCGTACTCCGCAATGCCTATAACTTCCTCGTCTTCAGTCTCGCTTGCAGTAGAAGGCAAGAGCTCGTCAAGGATTTCGAGTGCCTGTTGTAACGGTAAGAGATCAGCTATGACCACATTGCGCATGCGATAAAGAGTCAACAGCGAGCTCACCTTTGCACGAATCGCATTTCCAAAGTAGCCATTACCACAAGCCCCCATAAGCGAATTTTGCATGTTGCTCATATTCACGGCAGTAGATTGGGCCTGATTGTTCACAATGACTACTTGTTGTTGTCCGTACAGACTTGCACGTCGTCCGCCAGCTCCAGTGTCATCGCCACCATTGCCTCCAGTATGAGATCTGACTGTAGCAGCAGCTTTCCTGATAGCTTCAGCTACAGCAGGGTCGAAAGAAGCCAGTAGATCGCCATTTTCCAAATCAATAGTAGTATCATTCTGTCCTATATTACTCGGAGGTGCACTATTACTGCTGGCAATTGACGTTAACGCAGAGCGTCGATCCGAGCTAATGGCAGCGGCACTGCGCTCATATACGTTTGGTACGACGCGGCGGAGTGGGATAGCTGCACCGACGGAGTACGAAGCAGAATGGCTCGGTTTGAAGGTTGACGAGCTTGAAATTTGTGATGTTGTAGGTTGACTTTGAGTAGTGGGCGTATTTCGACCTGATGATGTGAAGAGGGACGATGGCAATGGCTGATGTGAGGGTAGGGTTTCCATCCCTGCCAGAGGACTAGACCAGCTACTTCGTTTGCTGCTAGCAGCGGTAGAAATGGAAGACTGACTACTGATACTAGCGCTTGCGTTTCTGTAGGAGGTCCTATCTGACGAAGAAGGTGGTGCAGGCGATAAGATGATTTCTTTTTCGTCATCTTGTGTCTTTGATTGTGTAGGATTGCCCTTATTCAGATTCGGGGTAGTAAGAGCTATTTGACCCATTGGAAGACTATCATAGCGATTCTCTTGCTGTCCACATATCTCGCCTCCGGTGTGAGGATGCTGTGAATGATATTGCATTCGACCACTGATAGCAGCTTCAACAAGACTCTTTTCAGATCCAGAAGGTCCTTTCGTTGCATTTGACGGTGAATGGCGCCCAGGTGTATCTTCGCTGACAGATCGTAAGAGAGGAGGTCTATCAGAGGGAGGACAAACTTGATTGAACCACTCATAATTGCTGATGTTCAAGCTTGCGAAATCTGAATATCGAGAAGTTCGACTCGTTGCACTTCGTTTTCTTCCGATGTTCGTCATTCGGTTGTTGTAGTCGATGTTCTCTTGCATCGTATCACATGGATGAGGACACTTATGCTGTTTCCCTGATTCTTGAGAGAGTTGCAATGCATTGCCCTCTTCTGCTATCGCACTGTTGCATGCTGAACGAGGCAAGGAATACGTCGCACTCGCAGGGTATGAGCTTCCAGCTGTGCTAGGTATTGAAGAAGGGTATGAGCTTGTAGTATAGCTAGAAGAGTACGGCGAAGCAGTAGGAGTAGGTAATTCGTCGCATGAAGGTAGGCTGGAAGAAGAGTATGAGCTCGACGCTGAAGTACTAGCTGATTGGCTTTGGTGCATGTGAGGATGATTTGCTGAGAGATGCGTCGATGCAGCGCCACAGTCGCGGTGTGGCTCTGACACTGATGATGATGATGATGAGGAGGATAGCTTGGCACCTTGTGCAGATGGGACTTCTGTACCTCCACTATCAGGATCAGATATCACCGGTAGAGGTGTAGTGATGATCCTCAAAGGTGAGCTTGCTCTGACAGCACTACTACTTGCAGTAGGAGGATGAGCAGCCGTCAAGGCACCATTCACAGATAATCTAGACGAGGTTGATTGCTGCTTCGAAAGATTGGAAGGCTGTGCGGCAGCTTGTATAGTTGGGGATGATACTACTATTCTCCCATACAATGAGCTTGTCCTAGGTGAGGTGACCAGAGGTGAAGGAGACGGAGAGCTGGAAGGGGAAGCAATTGTAACAGATGGAGCTTGAGACAGTCGCGAGTATGCTTGTTCATCTCGTAACTGCGGTGATATCGGATTTAGATTGTCCCTTTCACGGTTGATCCCCCATTTGTCGACTGCTGCTGCTCCTACTGCTGCGGGATAATCTTCGAATAGACCTCGAGTAGGAGGAGCAGTGACAAGACCAGACGATGATGCTGCTGCTGATGAGAGGGAATAGCTCGCTGAGTTGTTGAAGCTGAGTGAAGGGCGGTGCTTTGATTGTGCTTGCTGCTGCTGCTGTTCTTGTCGTTGCTGGAACTGCATTTGCTGTCGTCGATCATACAATGTAGGCGCCTCGTTTGTGAAGCCAGCAGGACTCCCACTGTAAGCAGGATGAGCAGCACTTGTTCTAGCACCAGTAGACGGTGATATGTAATCTGACTTGCTCAAACTCTGACTGTTACTGTCTTGAGAAATTCCACATGCTTGGTCGTCAAGTCTTCGGCAGCATGAAGGGTGTTCGTGGCCAGATGCACCATGGACAGGCTCTTCATCCTTGACACATGTACCATTCATAATAGAGTGCGCAGCTGCAGCAGCATACGAGCCCGATGAGCATGTGAAAGGATGAGGTCTAGACTTGCCGTGTAGATGGTCGTAGTCGTAGGCTGTGCAAGTAGTGGTGACAGGTGGGGTGTGCGTTTCTGCGTGCCGCTGGCGTTGTCGCGTCGCCGTCTCCATTGGAGCACGTGACTCTTTTCCATCTCCCATCTCTACTATCTTGACATGATTGTGATTATCATTCGAACAGAATGAAAGCAGCTCTTCTGGATAGTCTTTGTTTGGTCCCTCTTCTGTTTCAGATCTAGAGTGCATCTTATTAGAACGTCCTCCCGAAGAATCCGCTTCGCCTGCGGCATTTTCAGGCCATCCAGACCACACACCCGTTTCGGAGGAGGAGGACTCTTCTTCTCTTCCCAAAGCAGCAGCAGCAGGCGTACAAGGGAGACTCTCGCTGTCAAAGTTGGAGAATATAGCAGAGGGAGATGCACTTGAAGTTTGGTCTTCTAAGTATCCATTCTGGGATAGTCGAGGTGATAGTGTCCCGAATGGTAGTGGATACAAAGGTGGCGCTTTCGCTATGGACGGTGATGACTGACCTGCTTGACTATTGATGATACCGTGTCGGTGCCGTGGTGAATGGACATCCGACACCGAGGTCGGAGTCATGAATGTCGACTACTGTCTTCTCCACTGCTACTACTAACAGTAGATTGATGACTGGTTCCGTGGCTGTCAAAGATCTCGTCTCTGCTGGCTGGCTGGCTGGCTGAAACAGGGCACTTGTATCAGTCGACTTGACAGCTACCACAATGAAAAGTAAGTAAAGGCAAAGCAAGACAAAGCATGCACAATCACCATTGCACATAACTCACCTTTTGTAGATGAAATGATCCGATTACCTATCTTGCTTTCAAATCCTGTTAATTACCTATTTCTTGCTCTTGCTCTTGCTCTCTTGCTTCCACTACACAAAGGAAGATCGTTGTGAAAGCTGGATGAATGGACCCGACCAGCGGGCTTGAACTGAGGGAGGAAGCAACCACCAGGGTAATGGATGAGGAAGGTGCGTTTGATAGGTTTGGAGCAATGCTTCTTCGCTTCTACGCAGCGTACCGTCTTGTCCCCTGTTACGCTTCGCCCCTAAACTACAGCCTTTTTTGACAGCTATTTCACAGCTGTCTTCGTATCTATCGTCTGCCACTCGTCGTTTGCCTTTTGCAATGTGTGACGATATGTTCTCTTCACCCTCTGCCTTGCGCTTTATCTGTAACTCCTCTTCGCCTTCTCTGACGACCCTCCTAGCCGGTCAAAATCGAAACGTTTCTCTGCCTTTCTTGCTTGCTTTCAAATGTTGGATAGAGGTGCCGCGACTAATCTTTGAAATCACCACGTTGAAATAGTACCATGTACTATTTTGTCACCTCGGGATGAAGTGCGTTATACATACGACGGGGGACGAGTCGTGATACTGTATGGAGGAATGGCTACCGCGCTGGACTGGCAACAGACAAAGATTTACGATACCGTACCCTACCGTACCCTACCCTACCATGCCCTTTAACATAATCTAGCTAGCGTCTCTAATCCTATCCCGCACTCCGGTGTCCTCAAGGCTTGTCGGAGATCTGCCCTTCTTTTTTTTTGGCCCTTAACGTTCCAGACCGTGTTTTTCGACCTCGAACTTCGGCAGGGCTGAGAGAACGCCTCTCACCCCAAGGCGGGACATTGCTGAGGTAATAGGTAGGCCTTTCGGCATCCTCCTCTTGCTCTTGATATGCATATCTCTGTTACCGTATATATAAGCTTTTCTAGACTACTGTAGCTTGCTTCTTTGACAGCTGCCCATTCAACCGTGGGTATTCCTGAATCCTGCCAAGATGCATGCAATGCATGCATAGTCAGGGTTGGGGACGGTAGTGAGAAGCAGGTGGAGACACGTCACGCGTAGACCGTAATACAACTCACCTGTCATCGAAGCATGCTATCTATCACTCATCAGCAGTCCTTGTTCATGCTGTCTCCTCCTACGGCCATATCGCGCGTTACTCGATCGCGGTCGCGGATCTCCACCGTGATATGATAGCTTCTTCCGAAACACTGTCATACTGTGTCTCTTGTATGACCAAGATAAGCTATTACCGTTCAGGCCGAAGTAGTAACACCCTATCGGTATCCGATACTCCAATTTTAATCAGCTGACCTCCCCCGCTCTTCAAATGGAAGCCTTTCTCCTGTCTATATCATGATTGCACGCGTAAAGTGGGCCTGCATGTCTCACTCGCCCTCTCTGCCCACTGCGCTGGAAGATCGCCGACCTTATCCAAGCAAGCGAGCAGGTGGGCCATCGAAGAAGAAGATGCGATAAGATCTGCAAAAGAACGTCTTGTAGATCTCAGATGGTGAGCAAACGTTCTCCGACCGTGGTGGCTCAGAGGACCGACTGAGCAAGCGAATGTGACGGAAATTTGGCTTGCTTTTCCGCTCTTCAAGATTCGATCGTGCAGGTCGTGCCTTAGTGAACTTGAAAAGGCGTATACGATAGCTATAGGTAGGGCAGTCATTGTGACACGCAGACCACAGAGCTTTCAGCCCTGAGAGGCAGCAATCTCAAGGACGTCTTTCAAGGTATCAAAACTGCAGATGGGTCATTAACAGGCCCATCCAATGCAGCTAGTCAGAGGTTGCGCAAAAGCTTTTTCGGCGTTATTCATGGCGAAGAACATCAGGATACAATAATGAAGAGTATTGGTGCTCTTATTGTACTTTTGGCATTTGTATATTCTGTCCGGCCCACTTCCCAGGCAACATGCCCGGAATAAGTACCGGTACGTTTATTCGTGATAACCTGATTTGCCAATTCGCAAACTGTCATCGAAATGTAAGCCATCACAATCTGCGTACGATAAGTCGGGATAAGTCCCATCCACATCTACATTTGCATGATATCGCCATGGATGCCGTCGGCCGTAACGCACGTCTCGACGCGAGACAAGATGCCACAGTGAGTTCTTAAGTGATAATAATGGCCACTGTACCGGTTCCATGAGGCTGCATATGAGACTCTCCTCCACCTATGAGCCATTTATGGAGGGAAAAAGACCGGCGGCATGTGCAGATACCGCTTACCGCACAACGGCCGCTCGTCACCGATAATCAACCTCTATCGACTGTGGTACCCGCAATTCACAGCAGATGAAATACCGCAGCTTGCGGTAACAATCACTTTATCGCAGTCTTGCTCACGGTCCAAGATTCCGTTATCCCGACGGGATTTCTTTCGGTCAAGATGGGATCTGCGTCTTTACGGTTGGTTTCTTAGAAGGTGGTCCACCTCTGCTTTGTCGCTATTCTGCACTCTTCGACGTGGTCAAGTGTATCGAGTTCTTCTAGTCGTCGTCGTTAACCTATCCCACTTCCCTCAGTGACGCGATGGCAGACACTCGACCAGACATGCGCTCCGTCGCTAGCGACGATGGCAAGGAAGTGCGTTGCAGTCGCGTCACCTATTTTTTGTGTCTCCTTCCTAGCTGACGTTCCATACCATCGATGCAGATGCACGATGGCGGCAACATCGAAGCAGCGCTTGCGCCCGGTGTAGATGCAAAGCAAGCTCAGAAAGATAAGGCCCTCGCCATCCTCACTCACAATGTTATCGACTTCGATATGGAATCAGACGAGGCCAAGCGCGTCTTGAGGAAGATTGACATGAGAATTATGCCTATCATCTGGATCCTCTATCTTCTCCAGCTTATGGACAAGAACTCGCTCAGGTGAGGATCTTTCGCAACTTTGGGGATTCGCCGGGGCTCCGTTTGTTTTCCTGGGGGGCTAAGAACAGCTATTTCTGACACTTTCCTAACACGCAGTTTTGCCAACATAATGGGAATCAGACAGGACTGCAACCTTACTGGCAGCGAATACAGTTGGTTGGGATCAATCGTCTAGTGAGACACCAACTCGGCAACGCTGCCTTTCAATGGCAGGCCTGACATTGATCCGTTTCATTTCGACAGCTTTGGCTACCTGGTCGGACAGCCTATAGTATCTTTCAGCATGCAGCGCTTCCCCATCACCAAGTACTTTGGTATCATGAGTGTATGCTGGGGTGCAGTAGTAGCTTGCCATGCCGCGGTGAGTCTTCCCCGAGAACGGATCTTCCTTGTCTTATGCTCACAGGACTAAAATAAAAACACTTGAAACAGTGCCATAATTTTGAAGGACTGGCTGTCGTCAGATTCCTGCTTGGATTTTTGGAGGTTTGCACAGCTCCAGTAACTATCTACTTGACTGTGAGTGAAACGTATTGGTCGACGCATGTTAGGTCGCCACATTTCTCAATGTCTTGTATCGCAGGGAGTATTCTACACTCGTCAAGAGCAGGTCACACGTGCTGCGATTTGGTAGGTCGCCCCTGATTCCTTCATAAGGCTTAGCTGACCTATCTTCGGCTTTTCAGGTACACTTGCTCAGGTTAGAATTGACTCTGACCAGTTCGAAATGCCAAAGAAGCGCGACTGACACGTATAGTATGCTCGGTAGGCTTCGCCAACATCTTCGGTGGTTTTATCGCCGCGGGTTTCTCACAAGCACCACGCTTCAAATGGCAGGGGTATGTCTCCATCGTGATACGAACGTGAAAGACCGCTGAATTACCGCCGTTCTCAGCTTGTTTATCCTCTACGGCGGAATCACAGCCGGCATGGGTGTTTGGGCCTTCTTCTGCCTACCTTCCAGTCCAACGGAGTGTGGTTTCTTGACCGAGCGTGAAAAAGCTATTGCTCTCGAGCGAGTCCGAGGAAACAAGACCGGTACAGAGGCTTGGAAGTTCAACATGTCCCAGCTCAAGGAGTCTTTCTTGGACATCCGCTTCTATATTATCTTTATACTTCTCGTCTGCACTGGTCTACCTAATGGAGGTATCACTGCTTTCGGCCCGGAAATCATCAGAAACTTTGGCTTTACTACCCTGCAGAGCACACTCCTCAATGTTGGATCCGGCACCTGCACAGTGGTCGGAACCGGTCTGGCGTGGTACGTTTCAAGATGGACTGGACGAACCATCGCCGGTGTCTACACTCTATGCCTTGCGGCTGTAGGATGCATTAGTGAGTTGTGTTCTGTGTACGTCCGTTGTAAAGTTGCTCAACTGATATGTCTCACCGACACTAGTGATGTTGACCATCCCTGCCTCAAACAATGGTGGACGTTACGCCGGCTACATCCTGACCTTGCAATACCCCATCTGCGTGCTCTTCATCATCTCCTTCATGACCAGCTCCTTCAGTGGAACCACCAAGAAGGTAGCAATTGGCGCTGCTTATCAGATCGGGTCAGCTGATCTCTCGTTAAGTCTGCTAAAAATCCTGCTAAATAACATGTTCCTTCTTGCGCTTGCAGATTCGCGGTTGGTAATATTGTTGGACCACAAACCTTCGTGAGTACCAGACGCTCATCTTCACACAGATCTATGCTATGTTTGCTGACATTTTCCTGCCTCAATCCTGCCTCAATCCACCCTTCAGCGACCGAGCGACGGACCCAACTACCCGATTGCGAAATGGTAGGCAGGAGCAGCGACTACCTATGCTGCAATGCAATCGAAAAATGCATATGCTAATGAAGAGTGGCAATCGCAGGACTATGTTTGCATTTATCCTATTCGGCGCCTTCACGCTAGCCGGCTGGGGCTTGCTACATCTCGTATGGAACAAGCGACGAGACGCCCGAGACGCTCGCGATGCAGCCAGTGCGTCAAGCTCCCATTTCATCTGGCATTGATCCTACATATCCGATGGTCGGCTGATGTCTATGCGACTTGTTACAGATGGCATCGTTCATGAAAAAATCGAGAATGAGGAATTCGCCGACCGTACCGACTTCCAGATACGCTCGTTCCGATACGCTCTGTAAACCATACACTACCAGCGGAGTTCCGAGTACTTCAGCGGTCGAGAAAAACTTGTATTTCAACTTGCTAGGCACAAGAATAAGGGAGCAAAACAAAACGGGCTTTATGAGATACGCTGAATGGTAGTAGTGACAACAGGGTGTGAACGAAAAGTAGGAAGTAGTCTTACCCGACCGGATTGGGTAGATCGCTAGACAAGGACGCGCCTGACCACTCTCCACCATGCCAGGCCCTATTTTCGTGCCGCCCTTGTATGCCGGACTACCTCACTAGCTGTGTGTGGGTCTCCGCCACGCTTGACGAGAGGGAGCTTGCAATGTGATTAAGCCGCTAGCTTCTGTTAATGACCCTCGTCCCTGAGTGTCCGTCAAGACGCCACCGACAAGGGTGACTTTGCCATTAAAGCGGAGACGTTCATATTGATTCGAGCCCAGTTTACTGCCGGGCGTGCATAACTCCCAGATGCCGTTATATGCAGAATCCGAGGCGGCGTCTCTGATATGGGCAGTTACGCTGCCGCCGGTCTTGTTGGGCTTTGCCTCATAGACCGTGGTTGGAGAGGGGCCTTTGGCAAGTGACATTTTTTATAATTGAGAGAGAAATGAGGCGGAGAAGATCTCAATCAGAATCGTGAACGATGAATGTAGAAGAGCGAAAGCAGAGTAGAGAGGCAGCCAGTTTCATTGCATTTCATTTATACCTGGCTGGGGTGGCGAATATTCAATTCTACATCGCTTTAACAGCGGTTGCGGCTATACCCGTTGGTTTACTGTACAACCGTCTTTCGCCACGCAGCAGTAAGGTTCGCCTTGCTTTGCTGTGTTTTGGGTTTACTTGCGTGCTTATGTCTTGCGAGTCGCTTGACGATAACGTTAGACTGCACAGCATCGACGCGAAAGCCTCCTGGGGCGAAAGGCAAAGTCAATGAAATGTCGTGCACGCTGGAGGGTGACACTCACGCCGCTAACCTCACTTTCACCCTCTTTGGAAGGAGCAAATCTAGTCAAGTGCTAGACACGGGTGATGCAGGTAAAGCTTGTCTGATTGTCTAGCATCTATTGAGGTCCGCACGAGATACCTCCATGTTGCGTCTTTGCCAGACTCCGACAGCCTTGCATCACTGCAACATTTGCCCTTGGAATAGCCCGTCTCACACGACAACACAGCACAGCAGTGAATGCGTGGGTCACTTTGTGCATGGCTTCTGAACTGCGCTCAAGTTAAAGTTGATGAACTGCTCATACGCTGCACCTGGGAGCAAGACGACGATTGATAGAAGCGTTCGCCTTGTGGTAGTTGCCTGAAACATTATCTTGTCGGAGCCTCAGGTCGGTGATGTGTAGATACATGTTTCGTTGTACCGGATAGTCTTCCTTGCTCGAAGGCTGCTGAATGCCGCATGGAATCCATCGTCCTCGACGAAGCGGGCTACATGCTATTGAAATGCTGAGGTAGTGCTTGCTCAGGGCCCTGAAGTGTTCCATGCATGTCTGTGAAGCATTGTCTATCTTGCAGAATGGCGAGCCATGCTTCAGGAGAGATGCTGCCAAGGATCTTCGAGCATTGATGGCTTGAAGAGACCGCGAGAGCCATGGCCTGGTCCATCATTATCGAAGCGTTGTCGCTACATACAAAGTTAAAGTCAGTATAATGCAATAAGTAGCTCTGGACCTTGACGGAAGATACTACGTCTTCTATAGTGTAACTCACCTTGAACGGCTGGCCGTCATTCGAGCGCTGTCCGGCATTGAAACCGCCACGAGCTCCACCTCGTCCACCTTTGTTACCACCTCTCCCTCTATTGAAGCCACCTCGTTGTCCACCACCTCCACGTCCCCGATTGCCTTGTTGCTGTTGATGGTTGTAGCCAAAGTTGCTTGGTGGAGCACCTCCAGCTTGGATGCCTTGCGAGTTTGCTCCTGTCGATGGATTCTTGTCGGCTCGCAGCATGCCGTGATTTGACTTCATGCCGAACATGGCTGGGTCGAATTCTAGTTGTTCTGCCATTGTGATACACCACTTTGTCGATGACAGTTGTTGGAGTGAGATAGAAGCAGCAGCAACCGATATGTAAACGAGCAGGCGTGATCACCCACTTGGAGAAAGTTGATCAAATAGCAGCAGCAGACATGGCTTGCATTAGGTCACCTTGCCTCCACACACGACCATCTTGCATCTTCAGCAGACTCCAAGATGGCTTCAATGTCACCTCCAGCCTCGTCTGAGGCGCCAACTCCAGTCAAGAAGCCTCGAGGGCGACCAGCAGGTGGAGGGCCAGGCAAGAAGAAGGCCGCTGCTGCTGCTGCAGGCAAGGATGGCGACACACCACGCGGCACAGGCTCCGGACGAGGACGCAAGAAGAGACAATCAACAGTAGATAGTCATGGAGCTTCTACACCCTCAGCTGGTCCTGGCAGTATGGCGGTAAACACTCCAGGAGGCAATAGCTCATCCTATCCATCACCTGGAATAGCTGGCATAGCGAGCATGTTGGAAGATGAAGCTAACAGAGGCAACCGCGAAGGAAGTCAATTTAGTATCGGCAGGAAAAGTACAGTTGCGGGAGCTAGAGGGGCGCGAGGCGAAACTGGTACTCAGGCAGATGGAGAGGCAGAGGAAGAAGAGGATGAAGACGACGACGATGAAGATGAAGATCTGAACTTCGGTGATGATGCTTATGATGAGCAAGCGAAAGAGAGAGCTGAGGCGAAAGAGGCATTGAGGTAGGACTTGCTTGCCTCACCGCCTGTTGGACGTGCGTTTGGCTTACAGCGTGTGTACCCCGTCCTACAGAATGCTACTTGATCAATTCGGTCCCGAACAGCTCGAGCGATACGAGACATATCGTCGTTCAGGTCTACCCAACGCTTCTATCAGGAGGGTAAGTGTCTTCGCGTTAGCTTGCAGATGCCTTCCCAGATGCTGACTGCCATTGCTTACCACATTTACAGCTCGTCAACCACGTCTTGCAACAGTCATGCACGCCGAGCATCATATTGGCAGTAAGAGGTCTATCCAAAGTCTTCGTAGGCGAGATTGTAGAAATGGGTAGGTTATGACTGTCCTAATTCTTTTATGAAGCTGGAGTCAACAATGCTAAAATCTTGTACTTCTGTCTTTGCAAACAGCCCGTCAAGTACAAGCAGATGCAAACGAAACAGGCCCTCTTACACCAGATCATCTGCGTGAAGCTTATGCGAGATACAAATCCGTACGAGACAAGAGAGGAAGCAGTCGTGCGAAGCTTTTCATTCGCTAGATTGGCCTGCGCCCTCACACACCAGAAGACACAACTATCGATGGATGCCATATGATCACATCTCCCCCCCCCCCCCTACCCTACACGTACGCTGGAAGTACGCTATAGCTTTAAGATGGTTCACGCACTGGGACACGCCCGCAAGAGGCTGTCAAGATGTCAAAATCTGCTGCAAAGAACACTCACCGACGAGCCCGCTGGTGAAGTTCATCAACAAGTGCAGCAAAGGTTCCCTTACACAAAGAGATGCATACTTGCTCCAATGTGCACAACATACTTTCCATAGGTCATCGGAACAACACACCCGGTGTCAGCCGCAACGTTTTGCACACCCTGCACCCTATTCTTTATTCTACTGCTAGACGGTGGTGAGACGAAGTCGACGGTCCGTGTTAAATGCTTCAAGGAATCTGTCGTTGTCAAGGCCACCACGAAGCACGGCCAGGACACACCGCGCCAGGACTCTCACCCGCCAAGTAGATATATCACTTCCGGAAAGTAGACGAGAATGCCGGGATAATGCCAGGATATTGCGACGGACAAGTAGCAGCAGGAAAAATATTTGCTATAGCTCAATTCTTCTAGCTTACTGTGACGTTATTATGTCGTATAGCTGCCTGTTACCTTCAGACTGTTCGCCGAAGCGGAGACGAGAACTGCCGGGACCCCGAAATGATAAGGAAATGTGGAAATTAGCCGATGCCTAGGGTGACGGAGCTTCGACTAGAGGCTTCAACGTAGCACGGTCGCGCCAAATGGCATGTTCGCATCGAGAGCTTTTCATTGCCACATAATCTTGTCCGTTGTCTTTCGCTGCAGGACTCGTGCTCTTTGCTTCTTCGCCTACCATTTATAGAAGCAAGGAAGAGGGCTACACCGATACGGCAGTAACCATGCCATCACGCTATATCGTATGACAAATGCATTCCAGACAGTGGAAGTTCAAGGGAGTCTGCCGCGCTGTGCCGCTGCTGTTCCGCATCCACTGCGCCTTTCAACCTGGGCTTTCTGGTGCGCTGGAGGATGGCCGCAAGCGAGCCTGAAGACACGGAATAGCGTGTGATTGCTGGATCTCCACTCTTTCTACGAGCTGACATGACAGAAGCATCAAAAGAGCAATCACCCTACCTACAATACTAACCCGTCATCTTCCCATCCCTGTCACTCTTTTCTTCGTTCGAGCTGCTGTCTCTCCGGACAAAAGCAGCTAGCGGAAAGGACAAGGCTGAAAGGCTGTGACATAGACATTTCCAAGCAAGCCTCACACAAACTCTCTTGCCGATACTCCAACTCTTATAGTTTGATATAGTTATACGATTCACGACAAACTCGACCCGAAAATTACGATACGGTTTCCTCGGGGATCCCGGTGATCCTTCATCTCTGCCAGTGGTGCTCGGCTAGATACTAAACAAGGCGTCCTAGAAGACACGCGAATATTTGGACATAGGAGACTGTCACGTCCTTGTCAAGAAGACCTGTCAACAACAAGGCCTCCATCACAACGAGGTACCCATGCACGACTCTTCAGTGCGCCTCATTCGGCGGCGGCAGCATCAGCACCAGCAGCACCATCGAAGTGGGAGCAAAGCGGGTGAGGCTGTGGTACATGCAAGGGGCATATCATTTTCACACGCACGACAAGATGCAGGAACGCTACATTCAAAGAGGCAAGGTAATAATGCTGGAAGCAATGCAGAAAAGGGCAAGACGGACGAGTCTCTGGTACTCAAAGTCCTTGATGCGAAAGCTGGAGGTGGCGATAATGGAGGTGATTTGGCAATGGCGCCCTTAGCTACGCAAGGCGCAGCCGTATTACCTCCTATTACACTCGCTTCATATGTCACGCCCGTGTCTATACTGCCTACACCGCTACGTCCTCCAAGTGGAATGTCGACTCCAATTGGATTACCCTCTTCTTCTTCTCTTCACACTGCTCCCCAGCAAGCTTCGCCTACTGTGGAACAAGACGATTTTATCTGGCCTCTTGCAGTTGGAATCATGTTTATCGTCCTAGTCCTTGTAAGCTTCCTGTCTCTCAGAATTCCAATGCTAGATACGGGACTCTAGACTGAAACTTCCTACTTTTCTCCAGGTATACACGCTCTCCATCATACGCTCACTTATACATGCGTAAGGCTGTTTCTCCTGTTTTTTTCCGCCCGCTCAATGCCCATGTATTGCTTTCCTAACCCTCTCTTTCTAGTATCTCATCGGGCATCCTGCGGCGGGGCTGGTATCTCCGCTCTTCGATACCCGATATAACACTCAACAAAGCTTCTTACGCACGTGCACCACAAAGAATAAGCAAATTTCAAGCTAGAGCAAGATGGTTTTACAATTGCTTCATGCTACCTACAGTACCTTGGATCAACCTTACACTCGGACAATGCGGTGTTATTCTCATTTACTTCCTTTGTATTATCGTTGCGCTCTTTATACAGAGTGGAGGACCTATACAAAGTGTTATTCGTTCTGGGAGAATAGCGTGAGTTATCCTCACTTTTGGCTTATCACTTGGTGGACCGAACTCCAAAGCTGAATAACATCGCTCTCAACCAATCTATCGTAATCTGCTCGCAGTGTCGCTCAATACCCTTTCTTGTTTGCTTTGGCTACGAAAAACAATCTTCTCGGTATTACTGGCAAATCGTACGAGAAAGTAAGCCCGGGGTATTTCTGTATAATGCGATACTTTAGCTCATTTCAAGCCTTGCTTCCAGCTCAACTTCCTTCACCGCTTCGCTGGTCGAAGTACTCTCATCACTGGTTTGGTACATTCTGCCGTTTATTTGCAAAGTAAGGCGCTCACTTGGCGTATTCAGCGTATCAACTGACTGATGACTTGGTTCATGATTACAGAGCTCGATGGTATGGGAAAACTCAATATCGGTCGTGAACAAGTTCAATGGACGGGAGTAGTAGCCGGGGCCGTCTCACTACTCATCCTCGTCACTTCCTTCCAATTCGTGCGGAACTTCGCATATCAAGTCTTTATGATCTCACATATCATTGGATGGATAGCTCTTCTCGTCTCATCCTAGTAAGCTGCACTTCCATCCTTTCTCCGCTACTATCAAAGCGATCGCCTACACGGTGAAGCAAGGCTGACTTCCTCCTCTGCCATTTGCTTGTGTAGCATGCATGTCCACTATGCTAGACCATGGGTATGGGCATCAGTCGCTATCATGGCTTTGAACTTCATACTACGCCTGACCAAGCTACGCTTCAAGACCGCAACACTACGTGTTCAAGAAGGGGGTGTTGTCCGTGTGGAAATCGATGGTATCAAGTCTGGTTGGGGAGCAGGACAGCATGTTTGGATTAGGAGGTTTACTGCGAAATCACTTCTTGCAGGTAAGTAGAGTTTACATGACTTTGTGCTCTTGTTGCAAACTCACACAGAACAAAACTTGATGCTGACGGTCTGCATTTTGTGCTGCTTTCAGCTCATCCCTTTTCAATCGCTAACTCGGCGGAGTTCGCTCCTTTAGTCAAGTATCATCTAAATGAAGAACCTGATGCAGAAGGCATGGTAATATACAGCAAAGCATGTGGAAGATGGACGAAAGATCTCTACACGACAGCATTGGGGAGCAAGAATAACAATAAGAGCGGTGACGACAACAATGCCAATCCTTTCGGAGACGAGAATCGAATCAAGGACGATCAGTATGAAGACGAGAAGGGATCACCTGAATCATCAGCAAACTATACATCAGGTGGTGCGAAAATCAAATTACTAGTAGATGGTCCCTATGGAATCACCTTCTCTTCTTATACAGATTTCGAAAGTGTCCTATTGGTAGCTGGCGGAAGTGGAGTCACATTTATCTTGAATGCACTCGAAGAAATCATATCACAGTCGATACAATCTAAATCAAGTACTAAACGAATCAAATTGATTTTTACGATTAGAGAAATGAGTACTGTTGATTCATTCCTTTATACTATTGAAGATATTCTTTCTACCTCTAGGAGAGCATGCCCTTGGCTGGATATTCAAGTTGAGATTTATGAGACTAGTACTACTACTTCTACTTTCATCCCATCATCAGCAAGTTCACCACGAACAGGTGTCATCAATGGTCAATTATCAGCTACTACACCATATCCTTTACTAGGATCGCCAGCAACACTGCCATTACCGAAGAGCGAATTCGTCAGTGAAGGAATGAAGGTCGTAAGAGGGGAAAGACCTAATTTGACCACCTTATTAAGTCATCTACTTAATGATACGAAACCTTCACCTTTGAAGAAGGGATTGGGAGGTGGAGTCGCTTTGATCACTTGTGGTCCTATCTCGCTTATTGACGCTGTAAGTGCGAGACTATAATATGTCAAGAAGGCTATCATACTGACGCGCTTGTGTTACTGCAACAGTCTCGGAAAGCTGCAAAGAGAGTGGATCAGAATCTAGCGTATAGAGCGTGAGTCACAACTTCCCTTTCCTTGACTGACAGATCTTCGTAGTCGTGTACTGACGACTTGCTTCTTGCCTGACTTTTACAGTGGAGGGGTCGTAGTGCATTCCGAGAAATTTGGGTGGTGATGAAGAGAGCGAGGGTGTGAAGAAGGTGAAGATAGTCAGGTCAGTTTGTTGCCAATTGTTTCCAAGTGGGTCCGTATATATTATTTTCAATATTCCTGGTGAATAGAACAACAAGCATGACAATTATATGATTCCAAAGTCATGAGATATTGGTTAGCATCCAGTATATAAATATACCCCAAGTCTCAAACTGTACGGTGGTTTATCTACCCATGTCGTTGTATGCGTTTATACCAACAATGTACAAATACTGCTTCCTTCCTGTGGCGCATCAGTATAATATGACGCTTTGTACGAGAAGAGGACAGTGACGAAGGTGAGCGGTGAGCTTTGGTCCAAGAGTGTCAGACGAGCTGCGCGCGCAGGGGGACAAAGGCCGACGCGAAGGACAAGCGACAGAACAAGCAAGCACGAATGCGATGGTACGTGAAGGAAGACGACTCGACAATCAACTCGCTTGCTTGCTTCCATCCTGGCTCTTTCATATCATAGCCTGCCTCCATTCCCCGCGCATCACTGCCTTACATAACCATCGCTGTCAGCAGATCTGGCTGGCTGGCTCGGAGACGAGATCGGAGGACCGCACAAGTAGCCG
Source organism: Cystobasidium sp. 2NF920 (assembly GCA_023628255.1). Classification (NCBI taxonomy): domain Eukaryota; kingdom Fungi; phylum Basidiomycota; class Cystobasidiomycetes; order Cystobasidiales; family Cystobasidiaceae; genus Cystobasidium; species Cystobasidium sp. 2NF920. Next base: position 108,924 of record JAMALA010000053.1, read on the forward strand.
GATGGACACGATGACCATGACGACGACTTCATCATCACCATCACCACCTGCCACTTCTAGACGCAGATCAGCATCGTATCTCACTCCAGCTGGCGGCGAGGCATTATCGTCGCAGTCTCATCGTGACTGTCGCTACTCCTGCTACTACTACCGCCATTGCTGCGACATGGGCATGCTTCAAGCAGCAGGAGGAGGAGCGCCTCATTCAGGGTGAGTGCATGACATACATACTCAGGTAAGGGGCAGTTCAAGCTGATGATGATGTTGTTATGCATGTCAAGCCCAACAATGCTCGCCCTCGCTGCTGGTACAACCCTCGTCGCACTCCTAGGCATCTCCAGCTTGAGCGGCCTGCTCGACTCGTCTGATGATCTCGAAGATGAAGCACAGAGCGAAGCACTGGAAGTAGCTGTCATATTCTGCAGAGTGTGGATGCTGTCATCTGCTGTAGTGGGTGTCATTGCTGGTAGGGCCGTCCTTCAGGTGGGTTCCCCATGATTACCCTCTTGTCGTCTTGTTGTTCTGTCTGTCATTGTCATGTCGCGTGACTACGATGCTATCAGCCTGCACACTCTCACTCAGCTTTCAGGTTAAAGCATGCTAACCAAGACCTATTATGTGTACTATACAGTCCCACATCCCTTCATTACGCATATTCGCCCTACATGCCATCATCGACACTCTCCTCGTAGCACTCATCGTCTTCATCTTCGCCTTGACTGCATACTCAGGATCCCTCTCTGCAAACTTAGGTCACACAGTATGCGAACATTTATCAAGAGGTGATGCATGGGGATTAGTAGCTTCTCCAGGAAGCGGCTTGGAATTATGCGAAGAAAGATGGAACTATGGACTTGCTCCTTTTTTGTTATTACTTGGTGGCATTGGGTTATTTATAAGAACCAAGACTGCCTTTTATATTTATGATTACTATCGGAATTTGGAGAGTAATCAGGGTAAGATATCATTGGAGAGTCCTTCCGTCACTTCATTACATCTATCAACAACTTCATCACGTTCTTCAGATGAAGGTGTTAGACTATCATCTTATGATCATCATCATCACCATCGAGCACAACAATACAAAGACTCACAACATCCTAGTCATCAAAGCTCACATCGATCCACCTCGAGACCACGCAATAACACTCCAAGCAATACATTATCATCATCATCATCGCCTACTAGACATTCCCGCTCTTCCTCTTCTTCAACCGTAAGACCTTTCCGCTCAGCAACAGCAAGTAGGATCATGCTCCTACCCGTCGACTATCAAAGTCAACAACAACAACCATCACTTCACATCACACCACCATCACCTCATCTCACACATTCAAATTCATCCTGCGAGTCACTAGATACCGTAAAAGGTGTCTCCTCTACATGTCAAACGAATACAGCGAACTCAAGCCGTAAAAGAGCAATGTCACATGATTCAGTTTCGAATCCTTATAATCATGTGGTTGTATATGCCCCTGTACTGATGAGCATTGAAGAAGCTCAGCAGTTGGGTGGTAAAGAAGCGGTGATAGCTTCTTCCTCTGCTTCCTCGACAACGAGTAGTAACAGTAGTGCCGGTGTTATATCCGCTTCTACATCGGGGATGTGTACCAGTCCAACACATTATCCCGCATCTCCGAGATTAAGGAACGTCTCACCACCGGAAGATCACCATCCTCATCCTCATCATCATGTCCCATCAACATCGCACCACCGTCATCAACAGCATTCGGAATATCCGAGAGATGTAAAGCATAAACCGAAAAGATCAGATTCGGATTCTTCTAATATGACGATCGTACCTGATTCATCGAGGACGCCTGTCCTCGGCGTGACTACGACGAGCCCTTTTGGTGCTATTAAGGGGTATAGAGATTCTACGGAGATGGAGGACCTCGCTTCGGCCGCTAAGAGTGCGTGATGGCTGCACGGCAACGAATGAACCCCGCATTCGGCGCCAAAGTCTGCAACCAGCATACGTGTTAGGCTCCTACTCCGAATATCTTTGTATCTACGCTTCCGACATATACCTGTCGGGGCTCCTCCCGGCTTCGCCATTCGTTCAGGAGTCATGAAGGTCTATCAAGATGTATCAACATGCTATCCAGCAAGTCCAAATTTTTCGCACGATGTGACAACTCTGCCATGTATAATATATAGCATAAACAAGGACTAGGTGTCCTGCTTTTACTACTTTCCCTTGGATTTCGCTCCCGGATTCATTTCTTCTTTCCCTCGCATAATTTTTACTGCACAGTTCCATTCGTTAGGTGTAGCTATAGTAGTGGGGATATTTTTTGAGGTTCATTCTGCTTCGAATAATGCAAGCAAAATTGATGAATGCTGTGACATCTTCTCTCACTCTTCCGTGAGGATATGCCCCGACATGCCTTTCTCAGCAACTGCGCGAAGTGTCTGTCGCCTTTCTACTTTGCTCTTATGCCTCGGCAATTATCAATCTAACATGCTTCCATGCCATGATGGGGACACTCATCAATAAACCACATGAATATCATTATCTCCTATAGCATGGAGGGAGGCCTCTTGGTCGCTTCGAGTTGCAAGCCTGTCAATGTTAGCAAAAGCACATTGAACAGTCAACGTGACCATGAGAAGCCACACGCGCTATTTGCAGAAGGGCTCATTCGGCAACTTTACGGCGCGGCGGAGCCTCCTATCCTATCGTATCATATCATATGGATGGCTCTTGTCTGCTGGCCAATTCGGTGCTCGCCAATAAGTTGAATCCAGTATCTCTCCCATTTTCCTTAATAGCATCTCGTTACGGATGGCGGAGGAACGAAGCGGCGGCAACGCTGGCGAGCATTCGGATGAGAGTGCAGATTCACGCAAGCTACTTTTCTTAGATTGCGACCCAGGCGAGTAACAAGTGCTCAAATGCACTCCGTGTGTCTCGTGCTTACTTGTGTCCCCTCTGCAGGCCACGATGATGCTATTGCCCTCCTCATGGCTTTGTACGAGCCGACGATCGAACTGATAGGACTGTCAACTGTAAGTCTGGCCTACGCCGGATACTGTGCAACTAGTTGCTTCTACCTTTAGCATGCTGAAGTTCTCTTCACCTCGTCCTCCCAACCATGTAGGTCCACGGCAATGCTTCACTCGAGAATACGACCATCAACGCCGCACGCTGTTTAGAGGCCTTTGGAGCACCTGCGAATATACTAGTCTACCCAGGCGCTTCTAAGCCATTGATAGGACAACCACTGCCAGCAGCCGACATTCACGGCAACGACGGCCTAGGAGGCGTAGAAGGTCTACCGTCAACAGATGATCCCGCCGTCTTAGCTCGCATCGTAGCACAGGATGGTGTTTCCCTACCTGCTATCGAAGGCATCAAGAAAGCTGCATTACAAGCTATGCAAGCTGGGAAGAAATTGTACCTCGGCGTGACGGGAGCTGCTACTAATGTGGCTATCTTCATCTTAACTTATTCATTGCTCGCAAAAGCTGCTATTGCCGAAATAGTGATGATGGGAGGTGGTGTAGGCATTGGCAAGTGCGTTGACCATCTGAGACTTGGTGACATGGATTATCTTTGCTGACTTGCGGAAGTCCCTGTTGACCACCTGCGCATCGTAGCATTACGGCGAGTGCAGGTAAGCTACTGTCTTTTTGGCTATATCTAACGACGGGGTAAAGGAGCACAGAAGCTAAACAAAAAATCAACTTGCCGAAACTCGAAGAATTCAACGTTTTCATAGACCCCGAAGCGGCTCAAATAGTCTTCGAATCGGGTATACCAATCCTTTGCATACCTCTGAACGTGACGCATCAAGCCATATTCCACGTTGATGCCCATCGATGTTTACTTGATCCATTTGCAAAGCCGACCCTAGAAGCAGATTCATCACTACCAAAAGCAATCACGCCACTCAGGCATACCTTATCCACACTCCTTACATTCTTCGCTCAGACGTATAGAGACGTCTTTGGCTTCAAGGATGGCCCACCCGTGCATGACGCACTGGTGGTCGCATACATCGCAAAACCTACCGCTTTCAGTAAGCAGTTATGCAGAGTCGATGCGGAACTTGCAGGCAAGCATACAAGAGGAGCCCTTGTGGTTGACACATTCAACCGTGACCCCGCGCTTGCCAAGAATGTCGAAATGGCTTTGAAGGTGGATGTGAGTCGCGTCTTATCTGCTGTGATACACATAGAAAGTACCTACTGACTTGACGATAAACTTATACCATTCAGGTGCCTTGTGTACTTCGTGATTTCTTCATGGCTGTTCATCAAGCTGATCAGAAAAGTCCACTCAATTCCTCCCTCAAAGCGGCTGGTCAGGCTGGTGCCATGCCCTCGATACCAGATGTAGCGACACGCGAAGTGAGGCCTTTGTGACGTGCAAGTATGAAGAAACATTGCTCAATAGCTGGCTCTGGGGATGACTGACTGATAGGCCCTTAAGGGATGGAGCTCGCGGCCATCACTGTGCGCGTCGAGATTCGGGCAGTCAACGATGACTCCTGACGATGACATGGACTCAAAATAAGGCTGCTGTGATACATGTTACACTAATGCTTGACAGGTATATACTTCATTCTTGGTACTGCCTTTTTAACAGAAGCAAGCGACTATTTGACGTCTATTATATCTCGCTCTCCGAGTCTGCTATATACTATTTCCTGCTAACGTATCAAGTCATGAACTGCTGGCTGTCGAACATCCTCCTACAACCCCACATCAACTCTTGGATTCCTATGTTCGTGGCCCACTGCATAACCTTCTCTAATTACTACCCTTCGACCCAATCCACTGTAATATCCTTCCCACGCTCATTTCGATATACAAAAGTTGCTCTGCCTCTTGCTTTATCCACATTATTCACTGCGTGAAGGTAATAAGGCGATTTTCTTTGCGTACCAGGCTGATCTTCCGGTGTTGCGTCGTGCCCTATTATCCTGATGGGCGGTCTTATTTGCTCGGTTGCCAGCTTCGCATCATCCGCATGCGACCATGTCCATTCCATCTTCGCTAATTCTTCTGGGGTCATTGGCTCCAGATAGGTAGTAATGGAATAGCCATTCACTAATATCGTACGTCCGCCATCGAGTGAATATCGCTTGAACATATTGTCTTGGCCCAGAAAGTGAGCGGCATCGATGATGGTATGAAGTATACGGTAGTCATCGTTCTTGTGCATCCATTCTGGCATGATCTTACTCCACTAGTGTAGGAACGCAGCTCAAGTGGTCAGCTCAGGAAAGCTTCAATCTCCAACCTGAGCACGAGCACTTACGGAGAAGAAGTGATGTATCGTTGTCATAGGCAGACCTGCTTCCAGAAAGCCAGTTGCCAGGCCATACACGTCGAATTCTGCCGTTAAGCGCTCATGGTAAGCCTGCTGTTTCCAGAATATGCCAATGGTGACTTACGATGCAGGCTTGGCTCGTTGATATAAGCCTGTTCTCTGTTATCAATGCCTTGCGCTAGTGCAGCGCAATTGTTGACTCCTTCATCACCTCCAAACGTTCTAGGCCACCTCCTCTGACATTCTGGCAAGACTTCGATGTATTTGCTGACTAGGCCGGACTGAAAGATAACAGCATTAGTATGCATCCATTGCATGCCAGTTGGTAATCCATACATACACTTAAGAGCAGACCGCCGCCTCCAAATGACATCCGACCGAAAGCACCTAAAAGAACGAAATCAGATCCTCACATTGGGCAGCATGTGATATTTTAGCTAACCTATAGATGTCGTCCGCTCTGACGTTGATGCGACTGAAAGGGGTTAGGCCTAAGCTACAGTATCCATAGATCTGGTAGAAATGTAGCTTACTGAAATTCATTTCTCTGTCATCGTACTGGCCCAGCAAGCGCAGTAAGCCATTCTTGTCGAGCCACAGTGTGTCGCTACGAATTGTGGAAGACACAATAAGCCTATTGTCCAGGCTTCCATAGTCTCATCACTACTTACTCGTCTCCCATAATCAGCCACCGGATACCCTCTCCTCTCTTTTGGAACGCTCGCATAGCTTCACCCGGCAGGGATAAAACACGCAGCTGATACCTCTTCTCTTTACTTGCAATCGCTATGCAATCTATTCCTTGCTTTTGGAACTCCGCTACTACCTCCTCTACGCGGTGTGCATCTTCCGGCGGCAACAACACGAAACAAGGAGACGAAGGATTCGATAAGAATGACGGCCAGAGCCACCACCTCGCTTGACTGATAGCTCTATCCGCATTCGTTGCCATTGCAAACAATATTTCACTCGTCGTAGGAGCTGATGGTCCCGGTTGTATCACTCTGGGGTATGCAAGTATTGATGAAGATGTTGCCGTTGATTTCCATTTAGGGGTAGCTGAATTTCCCCCTAAAATAGATGCCTCGAGTTGTGGTACCGGCATGTCTTGGGATGTTGCAGGATATTCATATGGAATGAATTTAGGATGTAAGACTATGTGTGCATCGACTGAGAGACTCTTGGCTATCCGATAGTCTTTGAAAAAGGTAGGATGGCTTTTGAACCATAATCCGGAGATGAAACCGAAGGCCACAAGAAAAGCGGCAAGCACGAGATGCAACCTCACACGACGGGATTTCGAAAGCCCTGCTGCATGTTTATGATTTCCAACAAGTTCATATGAATGTGAAGGCGTGATATATGTAGGCAGTTTGGGAGACATGTTGACGCTTTGTCCTGAGGTGCCAAATCCTTGCAATTCCTCTGCTTTCTTTTGCTTGATTGCCTTTTTTTCGGTGGATGAGCCAGGCCAGATTCGAGGAGGAAAAGATAGGACGGCGTGTACGGATGATAGAAGGAATAATATCTCACTCGCCTAGCGAGGAGTACAGAGAAAGTTCCTTTGTACCAACTACCGTCTGATTATCTCCTTCATTGATAGGTTAGTGAAAGCCAAAGGCAGACAGGGGTGGAAATGTGAATGTTTCAAAGGTGAATTTCGATATCCATTGAGTGTGTCATTTGGTTGCACCTGGGGCTGGCCCTTTTTCCATCATGCCTTGTGCCCCGGCTCGCCCGCTCTTTGCCTTTTTACGAGATCGCAGCAGATCCGCCGGCTTTTCTGTAAAAGCACAGCGAGGTGAAACGCAGAAGGCACACTATGCCGTACATTCAAGGAATTCCCGTGGACCGGTAAGACTGATTGATTGTAGCTGCATGCAAGTGTCGTGCCTCTTGTCGCTTCTTCCAATTCGAAATAACGTGGATTGCGTGCTGCGGGATGAATTGCCGTTGGCCGGTCGCCGCTGCGTGAGCGTGTGGGATTTCAACAAAAAAGCACGTGCTTGAAGGCACAAGTAAAGGCGTTCAAAGAGACAGGGACAGGGCGCGCGTGAGTTGCATCATCCCCAGCGTAGCAGACCATAGCACGAGGAATGATCAGTGGACTCCCAATGGCGTAACTGCTTGTCATAACTATGCATTGCGGCGGTTGAGCTTGCTGTGGGTCGTTCTTCAGAAGGCTAGGACGGACTTCGAGCTTGTGTATCGTTGGTGCTTGATATGTGATAGCCGCAACTTAGGTAGGAGACATTTCAGATATCTAGCGGAAGTGGTATGCTTGCTCTTGAAGTGCTTGTCAGCCTTCATATAGCTCCATCGCTCGTGAAGCAGGTTCCGTAGTTCTCGATCAGCCTCGCTCGACCTCGCAAGAAAAGAGAGAGGAACGAGAAGCAACGTGTATTTAGTACGTTCATGAGTGATCCCCTACTACCGTAATACCACTAGATTGGCCAGGACGCATCGCCTGAGCAGGTTGAGCGAAGCTGCAAAGCCTGAAAGTTCCGGCTTCGAGAGCTTCTGTATGTACGGACGGCACCTGGAGCAGCTCCTGATCATGGCGAATGCGTGGTAAAGCGAGAATGTGGATACGGCCAGAAAGCATAAGCATTGTAGAGTATGAAGGGAAGAGACGACAGCGAGAGTGTCAACAAAGGTGTGTCACACCTCCATTAGTGGAGCTGTCCTCGCTGCCGTGAAATACGCTCACACCCCTCATGTCAGCCGCTCTGCACTGGTCGCCGCAGCTTGGGCATCTGCAACAAGGTCGCAAGGTGTTCCGATGTGGACCACGCCTGAAGTAGAACAGCCAACCCACAACGAGAACGTCTAACAGTGTCAGAGTTCTGTAACTTCTTACATCCTCCCCGGAAGGAAGTAGGCCATGTCCGACTGACTGCTGCTGGGACAAAAAACTCGGCTATTCAAGCGGACCTCCAAGAACAGCTCGCTCCCTGAAAATCCGAAGCTCAGCGCATTGGCACCCACGACGCATGTGACACTACTTTGAGAAATTTGCAAAGCAATGGCTAATGCGGCACACTTGCGCTTTGTTGCTGATGCTCATCTAGCCATTGCCTCGTTCTTGTCTTCTTCAAGCTTGTCTTTACTGCTGATAAGCATTCTACATTGCAGACACACGTCTCCTCGGTGGACTCTGCTACGAAAGGTTCTGGACAACCCGCGACGCCGCACTGGCTTGAGTGTCGCAACCACGGCACGATTGCCCAGGCCTGATTCGACGCTGAAAGGTGAGCTAAGTCATAACATCGAAGACTTCGCGCAGCCGTGTCCAGCTGACTGAAGTGTCTCATCGCCATCATATCGATGTCCACACAACACTTTGATACACTGCTGATGTTCTCGACCGCGTGCAATGCACAATTCAACCCGAAACACCCGTTATGGATGCGCTCCCATCATATTCGACCACGAAAAGGCCGGCATCCGAAAACAACCATCATCATCGTCCCTTTATCTCACAACTGAAGACTGTCCAATATCATCCAAAGTGGTCTTCCTGCGTGGCTTTAAAAGCTCCCATAGTGTTACGAACGACGGGCGATCATCAAAACAAGCCAATAAAACCGGTAAGTCTGACTCTCTTTTACTACCTTTCAAGCATTCGCACCATTCCCTTTCTCATCACGCGCAACCTCAACGTTTTGCGATCTCCTTAGCCCTCCTGGCGCACGCAAAGCCAAAAACCGTTGTTCGGCTCACTTCCTTTTGACATTCTCGCACCTTCATCTCCAAACACAGCCAAAGCATTGGACGAATGCTCGTAAGCATCACCCTCCAATCTCCGGCTACTCACACTCGCCCCCTGCTCCTCGATGTTCTCTGTAGGAATGCCTTCGCCGCTTCCTCTCCTGCTCTTGCCTTTTGTCCATTTCCCAATTCATTCATCCCCTTCCCGATTCCCAGTCCTTTGCACAGTCTATATCCCTTTCTGAATTACAACAATCTTCCTTACAGGAAGACAGCGATATCGTATCAATAGCCACAAGCAGCTTCTCGTACTATACGGCTATTCCCAACCGCCTGGGAAGGAGACAGTCGCACCGTAGCCGCTGGAATCCTTCTACAATACCTGGTATACATTGGAGGCATAGCTGGTCTTAGTTTCTCGTGCTTACCTCTTAGTGGCATATTTCATCCGAGTACAGGCCCGAGAAGCTTGGCTTACCTGGTGCTTTAGAACAGTCGGGTGAGTGCTTTCATGACATGGATGTTTCGCTAGACAGACGTCTCATCCCACTTCACACAGGCATCTTCCCTCCACGAAGCTTTGCGACTACCTCGCTTCAATCATCATGCAGTCTACCTCACATCCGTTCTCGGTTACTATGCCGCCATCGGCAGAGAGAACAGACCTCACATCCACTTTGGATGATGCCGCATCTATCCCCGGCTTGAGTGTCTCGAACGCTGGTGATGCCGACATGATGGCTTCCAGTGCCGACCTTTTCTCCTTCCTCGCGAGCGGCACAGGTGCTGCAAATCCAAGCAAACACGAACCGGGTACAGCTCCTTCAGATAGAAACCCTTTCCTTGATCAACATGGAACAACGCTAGAAGTCGACCCCGCAGAACTCGAGATTCTAGGTAATGCATCGTTGAAGCCTTCACGCCCTTCATCTGCTGGCCCTCTCCGTCACAGAAGAGGTCACCAAGACCGCCAACTTTCCATCAACTCCTCTGCATCCAACACTTCGTCAAACAACGATGCTCAAGGAGAAGCTGCGGACTCGGTTGATAGCTCTGGTAACAAGACTACTGCTTCTTCCGAACAACGCACCGTCAAACTTGGCGATCATGCTTTCACCATTCCGTTGTCGTCGCCTGTCATTCCACCCCAGCTTCAAGCTAACATGAGAATGACTTCCACTGGTCGACCTTCTCATGCTAGAAAGGTACCCGATGATCACGTCAAGGTATGTCTCGCTGCTTTGTGATATGCACCTGCGCATCTGGAGCTGATCATTAACTATGTCTCCACAGCGTCCACGAAATGCCTTCATCCTGTTTCGAAGCTATGCTTGCACCAACAAGCTTCTACCTCCTTCGCTGGGTATCACCGATCATAGGCAAGTGAGCAGAATTGTAGGTCAGCTATGGAAAGGCTTGAAGCCAGAGGAGAAAGCTGTAAGTGCAACCTTGGCCATTATGGCCGTGAAGGGTTCTAGCTGAATGTAACTGTTGTCATGTATAGGTTTGGGAGAAGCTCGCTTTCGAGGAAAAGGAAAGGCATAAGCTTATGAATCCTAACTATCGATACCGCCCTACGTATCGCAAGGAGGTCCCTTCGAAACGTCGAAGAAAGAAGGCAGTAGCCGAGGAAGAAATGGAAGAAGAAGATCGAAAGTGCGAGGTTGTAGCCCGAGTGCTCCTCGAAGGTCGCGAGGTTGATACAGACGAGCTCGAGAAAGAAGTTGAAGTACAGAAGATCAAAGACCAGCAAGAGGGAAGGACAAGGACCAGCCGCACGCGATCTAGATCCAGATCGAATTCCAAGCTGAATGAGACCATGGCAGCCAGCTTACATGCTGATGCTCAGGCATACTTCCTCGGCGCTGGCGGCAGACCTAGCTCAGCTCCTCCTCAGGGCTTTGAGTCCTCTCCTGGTGATGGTCACTCGTCGAATGGCTCCGCCCAACCTGTCAATCTGTTCAACCGTCCGAAGAGATCTCGAACTATCGCCACCTCTGGCAGCGCAGACTTTGCGATGGGAAACTACTCGATGCTACATCAGCCAGGTCATGGGACAGCCCCAGCTCACACCGAATCGTTCCCGAACACTATGCCTCCAACACTTCGCAACGCTTCCAATTTGCAACACCTCTTTGCCAATGAGCCAGCGACAGCACATAGTGAGCCCACTCATACGCCTTCAATCTTCAGCCAGTATCCATCGATGTCGCAGAGCCCGTTCCTGTCGAGCTACTCTGGCTTCAAGGGAAGTAATGCAGACCCTTCTTTACTTTCACCCTCCTTCTCCCGCAAATTCAGCTTGGGCAGATGGGAGGTACCTCATCACCCCTCTAGTCAAGGAGCTTACGGCGAAATGCCCACTGCTGGAGGTGCATTTGGAACTCCTACAGCTGGTGATGCAAGCGCGATGGCTACAGCTGCCTTCCAACAACCCGTAACAAATGGTACACCGGTCAATTCAGCTGGATCAAGTCTTGGCTCGCAAGAACACCCGAACTATAGCACTGTTGCTCAGCCTATGCCCGAACAGCCATTCGATCCGGCAGCTGTCCCACCAGGCTACAACTTTGTTCCTACATATGTCTATCTCAGCAAAGAGGATGCCCAGAACCCTCAGGTGAGCGCGTTCCCCTGATCATCTACTTTATGAGGTATTCGCTAATCTGACTGGACCTTCATTCATCAGATTGTCGAGCACTACCTCTCCCAAGGTTTCGGAGTATCGTACGATGCTTGATCGTCGGTTTACAGCTTTTTTTTCTTGTGCTTTGTATCCTCCACGTGCTTTCCTCGGATTTGGTGAGGAAAGATAGTAGTATCTAATTTTATCGAAGAAAAAGCATTTGTGCCGCCTTGTTTTGATCCATGTGTCGCAGCCAAATATGTACCTATAGCTTTTAGAGGTATTTCTGGCTTCGGGTAAAGCGAGCTTATTGGTGTAAGCGCATTTTGCATCGCATGAAGTTTCTCAATTATCTCTATGCTGCGTCTGCTGCCGTCTCTTCCTCCCATAGGAAACGAACGGTAACGTCGTCTCTGCCATAGACGTCTCGCTTTGGCTCGTCCCCAGTGTGAGAGCCATTGGCCGACGAATTGTTACTGATCGTTCGTCGACGAATCTTACTTGGATGGTCTGCAGCTGACTCGCTTGATTTGCGTTTCTCGGCTTCGCCACGCAGGCGAATTTTGATTTGAGTAAGCTCTGATGCTACTGCAGCACTACTTGAACTGAAAGCTTGGTCTGGCGGCGATTTGAAGTTGAGTAGAGTCTCGGACGGCGATGATCTTGATAAGCTCGAGCCGGCCGATCCAGTCATTAAGAATAAGTCCAGTATGCCGTGACAGATGTCTGGTCATTGACACAGTCTCAGCCTTGTGATCAATCTGAAAGTATCTGGACGGCAGGCGAAAGCGGTTTGACTCACCTTCGATATCATCTTGCGAGCATTTGACGCTGTCCGCCCATCCGGCTTCGAACTGCGGAGCATTGCTGAGCTCTCCTTCAGTAGTTAGAAAGCTTGTCAGGTAGAGACACGCTGCTGCAATGGCATGAGGGGGATATGAAAGAGGTAGAACTGTTCGGTGCGCATCGATAGCAAGTCGGAAGGCTCGTTTGATGTAGTCTTTATCGGCTGCGGAGAATGGGTAATGTCAGAATATGCCCTTGTAGGATCCGGGGAGCTTGATACTCACCTCCCAGAAATCTACCAAGCTTTAGTACATATGCGAAGACATCTTGATTTCGACTGCTAGGTGAACTGGCTTCTCGAGTTGGATATGAGCCGGAGGACCGCAGATTGAAGTTGAAGGATATCGTTTCCAGTATAAGTCGCTCAATTCCGATGAGTCGTGCTCGATCCCCATCCAGAGTCTGCTGATCTGGTTCCGCGAATGCATTCGTGCCATCCTGAGCAGCCTTGATTTGATACGCTGCTATCTGGATATCCCGCAGCTTCTTAAGCGTGTCCTCGAGCTTGGAAGAAACGAGCAGCGTGGCAATCGCCATATCCTAAGCCAGCCAAAGACGAGTCAGTACACGCAGACATGCTGTGTATTCGGACCAACCCACTTGGACAGCGAAGCTCTTGACTGGAAAGTACAAGTGGAAGCGGTGGTACAGGACCTGAGCAGTAGCGATAGTCCGCCTAGGGCTGTTACACGTGGTGCTCAGTAGGAGGACAACATAGTGAAGTGTCATTAAAGTATCACATACAATCCTAGTCGTCCACCAATTTTGTCTATAAGGCTGCATGCCAGCTGTCGTAGTGTTTCGACTCGCGCAGGTGCGGACTTGCCGGCGTTACGCTGTATAAGGTACGCGACCTCGACAGGTAAGAAGCTGCAAGATGTCACAATCATCAACACAGACGCCTTTGAGCTTGACATGCACATGTTCTGTTCTCACTATGGCTTGTAGAGCTTCGCCGTTGATTGCGCCACACTTGCTTCAGCAGGTGTGTCGGCTTCCAACACCGCGTCCACAGGCAGAGCCATGCCTTATAGCTTCGAGATTGATAAACTTCTGGTGTTCTTTGCCTGCGAAAATGTCGCTTGTACACCCTTTTGGTTTTTTGGTGCTAATCAAAGCTGCAGCCTTTCAAGTTCGTCGGATTTCTTGATTGCCTCGTCTCTTCTGTTCCAACTTGCATGATATTGAAAGATCACTTGCTTGTTCAGTCATAGCTCTTAACATGGCTCAAAGACGGCTTAAGGTGTGTAGCTTTGCTTCCTTGCAGCCTTTCTGCCGTCAGCTGCTTGCAGTCGCTGATAATAGCACAATGCAACTCTCGCCGTCATGCAACAGGGTATTGCCATTCACCGGCCTATCGTCTACGGCAATACAGCACAGTTCTTACTTCCAAGCGAGCGTGCTGTACCAGATCATACACATAGATGGACAATTGCAGTACGATCAGCAGCCAGTCCACCTCCGGGCAAGAGAGGCGAGGTTCAGCACATCGGAGGACTTGACGATATCAGCTATTTCATCAAGAAGGTTTCTTTCAAGCTTCATGAAACCTATCCCACACCTACAAGAGGTAAGCGAGCAAGTAACACCTGGTTCCAGAGGAGTCAGAGCTGATATTGAGCTTTGTGCAGTCATCGACAAACCACCTTTCGAAGTTACAGAGACAGGCTGGGGAGAGTTCGAAGTGCAAATCAAAATATTCTTTGTAGCCGAAGCAAATGAGAAGATTCTCACCGTGCATCACCTTCTCAAGCTGCATCCGTGGACAGTCAAGAACAATGTTGTTATCCCGGCGCCAGAAGCTGGTCCTGGAGCAGATCCGTTGAATAGCATGCCGGTCCATTCATGGCAATACGACGAGATTGTCTTTAACGATCCCACAGAGGCTTTGTACAACATCATGGTCCAGAATGCAGCTACTCCTCTGTAAGTCTGCCTTAGTCGTCTCATCGGACAAGTGCGAGTCTGACAATGTTGCCGGTTACAGACCACCGGTTCCACGGCCAATTCATTCAGTCGGACCTGTCGCCATCTCACCACACAATGGAGGTGCATTCGGTGAACTATCACTCAAGACAGAAAAGGAAGAAAGCGACCGACTGGACGCAGCTCGCAACAAGGTCGTCGAGGAGCTGGAGAGTTGGCGCGCCAAATTGATTCAGTACGAATCCGAGATCAAAAGCTTGCGAAAGGATATTGAAGGTACATGAGACGTTATCTACTCGTCGTGACTGGCTTTACAGCACAACAAGGCCTTCAATTCAACAGATCGACACCGCTTGCACACCTAATATCACGAGCAACAATCACAACACTACAACATGATGTTTCGAATGGTGGGCGCCGGGGACACACGTTCACATACGTCCCGCAGTCACCAGAATGCACGATAGCAAGATGGGGCTGAAAAACATGCAAGGGACCACACAAGGCGAGGTCAGCCAGGTGTAGCAGATCCGCCTTCGGTAGTGATACCCTACACCGTTGTCTCAGTGGCAGTCAGAAAGAAGATAGCCTCACATATGGAACATATCGCAGAATAAATCAGAGAAACGATACATCAGCCATATTGGCAAATTGCAGGTATATCTTGCTTAGCGTGCAAGAGCGGCGCTCCCTATTGTATTCATAGATTTTGGTCAAATCGAATGCAGTGCGCTTCCAAAGCTTTGACAGCCATTGCGTTTTGTCACGAACGTTTACTTGGCAGCGATATTGCCTGCAAGGAACCCCATAGCTCAACACACCATGGCAATGTGATATGCACGCTGAAGTCTTGACTAGATTGCTACAAGCTCAAATTGTCGGTGTTTGATGGTGTTGGGCCAGCACAATCGAATCAGGCTGCTCGAGCTGCGAGACAGTATGCATAGCATCACTCGACAGCCAGAAAGGCAATACACCCTCCCACACTGTACTCCAGTGGTCATTGTTGCGACGTCTAATCCACTGCCGCATGGAAGCTGCGAGAGTAGTTGAGCCAAAGCTGAGCAGCATGTCGTTGTCCTTTGCTTCTTCCAGCCCAGTGCTCTCGCCTCTCTTGCTTCTTGTCCTTCCTACGCAACATCGTCAACAAGTCATAGGTGGACCAGCACTAGCTGCACATCGGCTCACTCATACAATCATGGCATCAATAGCCAACGTCTTCGTCAACCCTTTCAGACAGAGCTTCCGCTATGTTCAGCGACAAGCGCATGAGAATCCAGTGATCACCTATGCTATCGCTGTCGGCGCAGCCGGTGGGTGGACAAAGGAGGGCTTATGAGCCTGCTGTAGAGCTTTAGCTGATCTCTCACTTGTCTAAAACCATTGCAGGCCCTCTTGCTGTCCTCGTCGTTCCTCCCATCCGCCGGAGCTTGGGCTACGTTTCTCCTCCTCGACCACCCACGACTTTCCCTCGTGAGCAATCGGGCGCTATGGTTTCTGTGCAGCAGCATCAGGGCAATGAAAGGCTGATACGACGTGTGCCCCTTCTATTGCTATCTATAGTGCCTCGACGCGAACGAGACGCCAACTTATCGGGCTATGACGATCCTGAAGAGTAGTGATGATTCCAATGAGGCGCAAGGAGCTTGTTATGTGTAGCGGGATGATGGAAATGGTTTATGATACTGCAATTAATGTTAATTCATTCCGTCAAGAGGCAAATTCCCCTCGGAACTGTCAAGTGCCGCTGATTTGGGCCTATATCAGTCGCCTCGATGTTTATCCAGATTGAGGACCCCGTCGTGAAATACCTGCCTTTGCACATTTAGCACGGAAGGAAATATCTCTGCAGGCTTCACGGCAGCTGGGCAAGATCATCATTCAGAAGTCGCACATGGTTCGTAGCGGGGCTTGAGTGAAGGGAGGTGAGAAACGGATCATCGGACATTCGCAAGCCAGCTGATCAGTTTCGTCTCTGCAACCTGTCTGCCTCGACACGATGATGACCGCTGCATCTGGAGCACTGTAGATGTTATTCGCAGACCAAAACTGACTTTGTCCACATTCAGGCCGCTGCAAGTCACTGACGTGCTCGAGCCAACGTCTTCCAACGTGTAGAGCTTCACAAGCATTGTTGGCCATACGTGCGGCCGGCGTGCGTGTATTAGTGATGCGACAGGCTTCCCATAGGAGCTCTGCCTGATCGAGCAGTACTGCACGCTGACCGTTCGACGTACTCGGATGGAAGTCGGACCGCAAGCCACAGCCCCGACCGTCGATATTGTTCGCCATCGGTGGTTGCCTACATAGCGCCTGATGACCCTCAGATTGCTAACTCTCCTTCCGAATAAGCAGGCACTGCATTCTCCCACGGTTCGTAGCAGCTTGTTTCAATGGGGTTCTGGGCATCCCTGAACCCGTTCAGGTCCAGCGGCACGTCGAGCGGCTCGAGAAGTAACACCTCTAGGAAACAAGGCAGTTTGCAAAAGGCCATAGCGGATGCTGCCGCTGTAGCGGACACCTTCAACAAAGTTGCCGTCCAGCAAAGACTCGCGGATCGCGCTGCAGCCGAAGTCCTCAAACTTAGCTCAAAGCAGGAGGAGCTGGACGACACAGACTTCGATAGTGAAGATGATGATTTAGAGCCTGGGCGGGCTTCTGGTGGCAAACAAGCAGGGCAGCATGAATCTGAGTCGGCCAAACTTGCAGCTGAACTTAAAAAAACCAAGGAGGAGAGGGATATAGCCAAAAAGAATTTCAAAGGTGTGTGCAACTCAGTTGGCTCAGTCGACCTCTGCTTACCGAGGCTAACTTGATATGCGCTACGCTCGGTCTGCTAGCCGCGTATGGCAATTTAAGCCTATGGAACAAGATTCGTTTCCGGATATACGTGCAACTGCTCAAATACTTTCAAGTAAAGCTGGACGGTGCAAAGAATACCGATGTTTATGTCACGATCTCCTACAGTGGCATTGCTATGGCCCTCTTCTGCCTTCTGGTCTTTATCTACCTTATCGTATTGCAGATGACCATCATTGCTCGAAGCATTGAAGCCTCTTACATCGATGACAGTGCTGCTTCCAGTGGGTCAGAGCCAGAATATACCTCCTCCTACCCTAGGTCGGGCTTCACGCAATCACATCTAACCAAGACCAGATACAACCCAAGCTACGCCACGTCTTTCAAGCATGGCACCAGACCTGTGCATTTGTCTGGCAAGACGAAATCCAGACGGGCTTACGAAACAAGCTCTCTGTCGATGCTACGCATCGTCAGAGCAAGACCCACGACCGTACCAACTGTCATGTCCACATCACTTGTGCTACAAGACATCGATCCGCCGCCGACTACCTTTATCTCCGCTCAAAGTCCACGGGTCACGCTCTCCGCTCAAAGTCCACACCTCGTGACCCGCAAAAGTCTCAAGAGCAATGCGTCTGCAGTCGACTTGTCGGCTTCTTGTCTATACTACAACGGCAGTGGTCTTTCTAAACAGTAGGCTAGATCGTATGCTGAGAGGTCATCGTTGTACTCCTGAAACTGACATTATGTCTGTTACTAGTGGTTCCCTGGCGACCGCATTGAACGTCATCTACGAGATCTGGTACATCATTGTGATAATTTTGTTCCTCTTGTTCGAGAACATGCGATTGCGAGTGAATAGAAAAGCGCATGCGGCAGCCGTGATGGGCCTGGCGCAAGGATGGCTGTGAGTTCACAGTCAAAGTGACAGTCGCTCAAGTGCTGATATCTGTTCGCTACGTACTTCGACCGCGTTAATTGGCATGCATGTCGTTTCACCATCCTACCGCTAGTGGGGTAAGCGGAAGTCGAAAAGGAATCTCTCGTAAGCCCGAGCTTACCAGGTCACTCGCAGGTGGAATACATGACAAAAGGCGTGGAAGCACAGCTCGTTGTGGCTGCCATTGGACTCTATGTTCTGGCTTTTATCAACCTCTGCTTTGGTCTACCACAGGTGCATAGCCATCGACAGTCCTTGTTCTCGTTCTTGATTGCCCGCCCCGATCTGTACTCAGTTCCCACGGCCGGAAGATCCTACGCAGTACCGCCTAAGAAAGGGCAATTTTTAGCACCTGCTTCTGAAGTGGTCAAAATACTGAATCAGGGAATAGACGAGGAGAGTCAGGCTATAGGGAGGTCTGCGAAAGAGACGTGGGCGGCTAGAATCAGCAAGTACAATGCCCCCATCTTCAATGTGAGTCCATTGAAGACATAGTTCGCTTGCGAATTCCGACTGATGAAAATCTGATGTCTGTCTGTCACCGAATTGACGCGGTCATCCACAGCTGGAGCCCTTTGATCCACTTCCCTTGCATCACCTTATCCCTAAGGCCATCAGTAAGTCCGCAGCATCTATCTCGGATTGACACACGCTAATATATGTCGCTTTGGAACTGTTCAGAAGCCAGGAGTGGCAAGAATGCCGCAGAGTTAGACGCGGCATATGGACGCGTGCCGAGACGGGTTGAAAGGGCTATCGTCGGTGGACTCGAGGACTTCGAGGCAGAAATCGCTGGAGTCGGGAAAGAAGCTATTACTGCTAGGCTTCTCGAGAAGATGATAGGCGATACAGGCGGGGATGGCTATGGAAGACGTGGTGGAAGAAGACGTGGCAATGACAATGGCACGAGCATGGGTATGGGCATGGGAGATCTCTTCAAATACCAAATGGCATCGAGCTTGCTTCCGACTGGACAAAGTATTCCCGCTCCGGTAAGCTCCTCGAGACAGTCCGACGGTTCCCAGTGAGGTTGACATCTGCACGATATTCAGGTTGCCTACCCCCAACCTGCTTATTTCGGCGGCATGCGTCCTTTTTGAGTGGTATCACGGGATCTTCGCATGCAGGAGACTATAGGTCGAGACCCAGATATACTTGCAAGTGTAGTATCAGGGTTCCCAGAAAGCCATCCAAATTTCTTTTCAAAAGCAGAACCGGACGCCGGACACAGGGTGGCGCTGCAGGCAGGTTTGCAGACGCGCAACACTTTTCTCCAGAAGTCAGCTATCGGAAACGGCTTGCGGGAAAGATGTGACTTCTAGGTCCAAAACCCTTTACAGTTCCGTTACAACTGCCACAATGTTTTCCCTCCTCCGCAGAAACAGGCGGCGCCGAAACGACATGGGGACCGTGCACAGTGGAAGTGCTGCTCCCCCGGAGGTACCAGCGCCAGCGCCGAAACAGCAAACGGGAACGCAGTCAAGTAAGGAACTCAGCGCTTGATTCAGGTTACTCCGAGCATGCTCTGACAGCCATCGGTCCGCAGGCGGGTTAGCCGCCTTGATTGCCGTCCCGGTAGGGGTCAAGCTCAAATCGTTCTTCGGGGACGAGGTCGACCTGTCGTCATACAACAGGCATGACACCCTCGCAAAAAGGTCATGGCGCAACACGGTCCTATCCTTCGCTGCCTTCCTTATCCTCTTGTACTGCTTTGCCATCCAAATTTGGGTCGTCGTACGATCCTTCCAGGCTTCACACACTACGTCCGAGTTCTCTCCGGATGGATTCGTCAATGAGACGACCTCCGCTTCCACATCAGTCATGGCGACGAGGACCCTGTCTAAAATGGCTTCAGCGACCATAACGCGTAAGACTACCTTCTCTCGGAGACCTGAAGCGACTGCCGGACCGGTTGAGTATCTGTGGGAACGGTCGTTTGGGCAGAAAGAACCAACCGAAGAGATATCGACGCCGTGTCTATACCTTCCTGGAAGCGAGGTTTCCGACCACGGAGCTTTGGCCGTGGTTTTCAACGTCTTTTACAACCTCTGGGTGGCATTGTTTGTGATCATATTGCTTTCTTATGAGCACAAAAGGCTTCGATTCAAGCGCAAGGTGCACAGCGCAGCTGTTGTTGGCCTCATACAAGCTTGGATGTGAGTCGCCTGTTGAAACCTATAATAGAAAGCTTGCTGACTTCTGGACGCAGGGCGGTAAGCTGCTTATCGTTTGCTGATCTCAGGTCAGGTTGCTGAGCTGTGCACATTGCGCAGGTCGACTACCTTGCCAAAGGAGTCGAAATATGGCTTGTACTAGCCTCGGCTGGCGTATTCATCGCCTCATTCTTCAATCTGCTATATGGCCTTCCGAAGACTCACCGAGACCGGCGAAGGCTATTACCCTATCTACTATCAAGGCCAAATGACCCGTCGATGCCAACAGCAGGCAGATCATATGCTGTACCGGCCCGCGAGGGTAGCTTCTTGCCTGCTGCTAGGGACGCGGTAGAAGCACTCAACCGTGGTATTGAAGAAGAACAACGGCAGCTGAAGTCTAGCGAGGCGATGATCATGAAAATGAAAATAATGAAGGCAAACATGGGACCGCTTGACGTGAGTCGCTACCTCAGCGTTCGTCCAGTCACTTTCGGTGTGGACCACCAAACGGACAAAGCTTACTCGGTTCGAAATAGCTTGTTCCCTATCAGACCCTTCCGCAAACGGTCCTGAATCCTTCACTTCTCAAGGGACTATGTGAGTGCTTCCGTGCTAAGCGTCGCATGGCATCACTGGGGCGTGTTCTGACGCGGTCCCACTGCAGCGGAAGAGGAGAAGAAGAAGCATGGCATCATTAGCAAAGAATTGGAAAAGTCTGTCATTGGGGGCATTATGCCGTTCCACTCTATCGGAGAGCAGTACAACCCTATGGAGATGTTAAGAGGCATGATGCGACCTTCGGCTAGAGGGACAGATGGTAAAGCTGGCGAGGATCCGACCGATAAGCTCATTAGGTGGAAAATGATGCAAGACCTGCTAAAAGACGCTGGTGGCATTGGCGGAATGGATACCAGGCCGCAAGCTCGTCCAGCCGCGCCCATGATGGGTGTCCAGCCATATGTAGCCATGGTAAGCTTTCGACCTGTCCCGTGTCGGAGAGTCGGTGCTAATCAAGACTGTGAAGCCGGCTCCCCCTGCCGCTGTATACGCCCCGTACGAGTGAGTGGGTTACAAGCATAAACATGTACAAATTAGCATCAATACTGATCCGCCTCGGCCTGAATCTTTACCAGCCCTCAGTAAGGTTCAACATGGCGAGCCAGCTGTTGCTTGCAGACTGACTTTTTGCTCACCAGAGGATCTAAGATGGAGCGATATTTGCAGAAACAGCAGCACACGATGATGGCTGGGCCGGCCAATGCATATAATGTATATGGGTAGCCTCGATGTCTTTTTACGGAAATTTCCCCCGTCAAATTTGTATACAGTGTCGCGTGCCTGACCGAACGACGTCATTCAACGCTAATGTGAGATTCGATGATTACAATGGAGCAGCAACAACCTGGCTTCAATTCTTGAGTTTGTGGCCCGAGCTGACTCAAGACGTAAAGCAAATTACCAAACTACAAGACTGACTTCTCTCGTCGCGTAGTCTCTCCACGACATTCGGTGCTGCGAGACTTGTCGACAGACTCCTCGTCAACTCAGTCTCCAAATACTTGGGTCTCTGTCCAACAGCTAATCACGTACACGCTGTATTACAAGCGGGTATTCCTAGTCTTCATCGATTTCTAACCAGCTCTGCGTCATGCTTGCAGGCATAGCACGGGAACATGACATAGTCCGCAGAGGTCTCAAACTGACTCTAGAAGCTAACGAAGGTGAGGGGGGCCGGATCGTAACGTTCCTCGCGCACTCGCGCTTCTGTTCCTCCACCCATTGCAGAGTCTCGGTGGTAGAATGCACGACAGGATATTCGAATTCCTTTCCCTTGGCTAACACTTCCATGTCTAGAGCAGGAGTAAGCGGGCCACCAAAGGACAACATGGATGGCATTCTAGGGAAGGTGGGCCTTGATCGCTTATTGTCCAGGAGCCTGAAGCCATTCGCTGTTGTTGCATTTGTTTGCCCCCACGCCTGGCTTCGCGACTTGCTCTTGACAAACGGAAGCCATCCAAATAGGGTTCGTCCAGAGTACGAGGACTTCGAAGGGCCAGATCGCTGGCTGGCCGCAGTACTAGATCTGCTCGATGCTGGTTTGCCCGACAGAGCAGTCGTATATGCATAGAAGATACAGCTGATGCCGGCTGGAATAGCATAAGACCACAATGAAATCACAAAGAGGTTCGATGTGACTTGGGAGCTCGTCCACCCGGGTGTGGAGCCGTATGCGACACCTGCGCGCGATTGAGTAAGCTCATATCACACGCTAGTTGCCTGACTCTCGGACTTACAGGTCCAAGCCATGAAGTTGACGAGGCCAAATATGATGACAGCAGAAAATCCTGCCAATTCTAGGCGGACGCGCTTTAATCTTTGCAATTTGTGCAGCGGAAAATCTGGATGGAGGTCGTAGCGTGGGACAGGTGGCCGGCGTGCTGCGATAAATTCGCCTCGCTCTGGTGGATTCTGCTTCGCAAAGGCAAGACTGACAGGCAAGTCATGATCGCGATTGTCGCAAGGGGTAATAGCGATTTTTGGGCATGTGATCTTATCGTTCACATGCATACGACCATTTTGCGAAGGCATCTCGAGCAGGGGTTGTTTTGCGGCGGATCGGTCCTTGGCTTTTGGCGCTTGATTCAAGCGTGTACCAAGTCGAAAGTAGTCCTCCGCGCTGCGTCGCTGTTGAGACCCGGACACTTGGTTATAACATGGTAGAAATAACAAGCAAAGCCATAAGACGACTCACTAGAGCTTCCATCTGTTTGTTCAGCAATGAGATCAGCTTGAATGCGACAGGCACAATAACCAAGAGGTATAAGCCGCAATGGGCGATGTATACTAAGAGCTGTCTTCGCATGGCGAGCTGTGCTTGCTGTACTTGATGTGGGAGGTTCGAGAATTGATCTGCTACTCCCAATAGCGCTGACAGGCCTCTTTCGCGCACGTCCTGCCGTTCAAGGTATGTGATTAGACCTTGGATATTCGAGTCGATCTGTCGTCGCCAGTAATCGTGAATGATGGGAAACTAGAATAAGATAGAGTAACATGATTAGCAGTCTGACAATCTTCGTGAACCCTGAATCTTCTGGCCTACGGTCATAAGGCCCGCGAGCGAAATTATAAGCCAAATGCAAAGGAATGCAAAGCTGAAGAACCGGCTATCTTCGGCGGCATGTCTCTTGTGGAAGACTTTTCTGAAGAAGGAGCTCTCAAAGCCCTACAATATGAACATGAGCTGAGCTCAAAAGCGGTAAGCGTCGCAATTTGGTGAGCCACTTACCACAGGCAGCGATTGATGATAGGTGAATGCGATCACGCTAACGCAGAAGGAGATGGCGGAAAAGCTGATGGAAGTTGGATGTGGAGCACTATTAGATATGCGTCGAGGGATGGCCCTATTCTGCCAAGACTCTAACTCACCATGACATTTGGAAGGCAGCTGAGCCTGCAAGGTATCGCCCTGTCCTCTGTTGCTGGAGCAGAAGGCAAGTGTACGCCACAGCCATTGACGAGTAAATAGCGAGAAAGCTATTGAAATGATGGCGCGCGATCACTCAGTATATGCAGAGTGGTGCGAGCGGAGATGTATTGGATCGTTGAACTCACAGGATCCCTATGACCGTCGCGTTCAGACGTAATCGACCTTGCTGCTTGCGAGTGAACCATAGCTGATCCCGCCTAGATCTGACCCAAGTCGCGGCTAGTATTACGACTATTATACTAAGCATGGCCAAAGCTGAAATCAGCTGTGAAAACGCTTGGGCTCAGTTAGAGCATCACAAGCTCACCACCCGTGGACACCCAGCCCCACATAAGCTTGAATATGAAAGAAAGGCCCCTGTGCCGGAAGTCGCTGAGCTTGCAGGTATTGCACCAGGTACCTCAGTGGATCAGGTTGACTCGAGATGGTTGCGATTAGTCCGCTAAAGTCGAAGCCTGCTTTTCCTGTGTTTGAAGTGCTCATCTGCAAAGTGCTTGGCTCTCACAGAGCAGATTAAGGGCGAGATTCTTGTGTCCTGACAGCAAGAGAGCAGAGACGCACAGCAGTTGAACAGCGCTGATTAAAAGTCCGGTTGTTGATGAGGAAACGCTTGCTGAGATTATGCTGACGGCGTATTTGTGTGTTGTTCCAGTTCCGGGGACGAACGACTTGGCTCATAAGAGAACCTCTAAGTAACGTTCTATGTCCAGCCTGTGGCCTAATGTTGCAGCCGCGGAGGGACCGGGATACTAGCAGCACAAGCGTTCAGATCTGCCTATAGTATGTCAGCGCACCAGTCTCGATTGAAGAGCAAGCCTTCGCTGTGAGAATCCTGATCATAGACTCCGGGAAAGCTGACAGACGGACGTATCAAGAGGAGGTCTGCGACATCATAGCACATGGACAAGCGACAGTGTGTCTCGTAGTGCAGCAGTGGAACATTGGAACCCTTTCATAGTCAGATCCTCGGCATGTGTTGCATCCGATGTACTGGTGAAGCTTGCTTGCAGCTGAATCGGATCCTTGACGAGCGTCTTCTTTCGCTTCTTCGATGCTCGTAAGGCAGCTGACTTTGGTCCCGCCTGGCGGTTCCTGAACACTTGCAAAGGGAACTCTATCCTCTACCGTAAAGCATCCTCATGGCTCTGCTGCCCAGCCTAGAAGCGGCTCTCATGGCTTCCTGTGCGCGATCGGCCTTTCTTTACTGGCCCTTTGTCATCAGTGCAAGCTGCTACTATGAGGATGGATAGCAACCAGCCTTGCAGTCTATCTTCTACTTGTGAGTTGTCTGTGGTACCTGTGTCCATGGTCAAAGGCGGGACGTGGTAAGAGAGCAAGCCAATTCAGCAGCGATCATCCCAGCATGTGCTTTTGAACGGTCAGAAGTGGCAAAGGGCAAAGCGAGAACAGGACAATCTATGACTGGATGTCTTGTGCTGTCATAAAATCTGGCTTTTTCGCTAATTGTACATGGGGATACGTTGCACGTTCTGGACATCTCCGGAGAGGGCCTGGCTCTACTTTTGTAGCGCTGTCGTAGGGCTTTGGACACGATATCGAGTCGAGAAGCTGAGAATACCCAATTCTGTGAGATTGCACCGTCCGCCGAGTAGCCGTTTGGATAGTTCACTTGGCTTTTGTATCCTCTACATTTGGTACGGGAGCAGACTCGTTCTTGTTCAAACCTCGGTTTCTAATGTCCTTGTCGTGGTCAGGCTGCATTCGCAAGGCACGTTAGTATCAGACACTGGTTCCTTTTTCAGTACTTTTTATGATGCACGAAACTCACCTTGACCTTATTGTAGTTGTCTTTGAACTCCTGACGGTGATCTTCGATGGGTGCGCCGGTCTGTCAGGGAGGAGAGGAGGATATATTAGCAACTGCCATTGAATTGCGAGCGTCATACAGCTCTACAGTCCTGTTCTACAGCTGTCAAAGATGGGCTTGACTCACATCGACACCTTGTTGTGCGAGTGCAACCTCCCCGTAACGCACGTTCTCCATGGATAGCTCATATACTCGCCACAGGAGGTAGAAAGTGAACATTGACATGGCAGTCAAGTTCATGTTGCGTTCGGCCAACAGTCTGTGAAGCACAAAGAGGCATGCGTAAGAGACATACATTTGCTACGCGGTGTCTGTTTTCTTCCAAAACTCACTTGCGAGCATTCGACCCAGACGAAGCTGTCATGGCGGGGTCACCACTTTAGCAAAGAAGAGTTTTGCAGTCAGTGAAAGCATTGAGAAATACATTAGCAGGGTAGCTACTCACCCATCGAGAGAGCTGTCGAAACGCTCGGAAGCCGGCGCCAGCGTCACCACATAAGCTGTTCTAAATGCGTCCACAAAGAGGACTGCAATGAAGATGTGCACAATCTTCAGGAAGTAGACGAATTTGGCTCTACAAAGATAGACACAGGTGCTGAATATCAGTGCATTGCCCGGAACGCGCTTCCCATGTCTAACGTAGAGCCAAAGATAGCCTTACACTGCTGGGCTCTTCATGATGAAGCGGAGGTAGCTTTTTCTGACTCCGAATGGAAGGGGAGCCTGTTCGTCAATAGCGAGGTGTAAGCTCCATGTTGAAACTGCGTAGGGTAGTGCGAGCAATAAAGCCTGGCAGGGTACCGCAATATCCATGCAGGCAGCTCTGTAAACTTACAACCAAGCTATTGAGGATAGCGAACTGTACGCCTCCTGTTACTGCGACGAGGTATGTAGGCAAACTCATCTTGGACTAGACTGGATTGGTAGTATAGGAGGTAGGTAGGGAGTGCTGTGTCTGTGTTGTGTTCGCGGGTCTGTATCTTGTCGTTCCTTTCAGCTGACGTCGGTGATGGAGCTGCGCGCGCGGTGGGAATCAGGAACAGAGTCAGCAGATGTGCAGATGTAGCTAGGTAGATGCAGTATCACCTTTGACAGTGTATTGGAGCAGTATGAAGGCTGCTTAGAAGGCGTGCAAAGAGGCAAGCCATCCGTCCGTGCAAGAGTGTCCGGCAATCCTCTCACGCTGACGTTGAAGCTCGATCACGTAGGCTGGACAAACGCTCCAGACGCGTCCAGCAGGATTGAAAAGACTTCAAACGTTATCGAAGGCGGTATGCAATCATGCAGCTTCACTTCGGCGCAGCAGCGACGTCTCATGGCGACGATCAAGGCATTGTCCATTCGGGGTAACGGTATCACCGCCAGCCGGCTGGCAGCATCTAAGTTGCAGTTGCATTGCATGCCAATCGTCTCACAAAGCGTAAAGGAGCGTCCCATACCTGCGCTCAAAGGCTCTCATGAACCCCGCGTGTAGTTCCTTACAAAAGTGTCAATATCCCTGCTTGTAACGTATCCGAAAAACTGCTTCCAAATTCCCTGAGCCCTGGCTGAACAAATGAAAATTCTGAAAAGGTGTCGTGGATCGATTTTGTCATGGCCAGACTTTGCCCCTGGACGGTCTGATCCAGCCTGGGTTGCCTTTGAAGACCGTCGAATTACAAGACGGTTTAGCGCCGCTCGTCCAAGGCAGGTTCTGTTGATATTGCGATAGTGGGCAGGTCAGCGATTGCAGATTCGAAGAGCTGGGTCAGAGAAGATCTGTGGACATCCACTTACGCATCCAGGAAGGTACTTGACTGAAGGTTCACCTTTAGCTCCTACTTTTTCGTTGGGAATCATACCCTCGATAGAACACTGATCTCCCTTTCTACGGTCATATCCTGCAGCTAATGCAGCGCACGCTTTATGAGGTGGTTCTTCAACGGGTACTCTTCTGCATTCATTGATCACTCTATTGAGTACATTGGTGTCCCAGCCGTTTGCACTGCCACATGTGAAGCAACACGAATAGTCAGAAAATCAAAGGACTCTGCCAGAATGCAAGCTGATTCGAGGCGAGTCAAAGAACGTACAAATCGGCGTGAAGTCCATAGCCTGTTGTATCTCCATTACCTAGAATGTATTGGAAGCGGTTCGAACTCTTCGTTGCAGGCTGTAGAACGCATCGATGCATCTGAGGATCAGCGACATCCAAACCAATGCACAGCTCAGAAACGCAAACTTTACTTGATTAGCTTCAAAATGCCAGACCTCCATCAGGATACCTGGAATACGTCTCTCGTAGCCTGGAAAAAGATAGGAGAATTGTTATTGCTTAGCTCAGCCATGGACAAGAGGACAGACACACCTCGTGGACAATTTGGGCCATAAACACCTCCGCCGTGCTTTGGGTAAACTACATTTCTAATGCAGAAGGACCTAGGTTAGCCTTACATGATCTTTTAATTTCTGGACTCCGATTTGTATGCGTGCTCACGGGGTGCCTCCCAGCTTGAACTTCTTGCCATTCCAGCAAGTTGGGAAGAAGACTTTAGAGATAAGCAGACTGCATGCTTCTTTAGGTAATGAATGGGAATCGTATCTCTTTATAACGCGTCCTCTGCTATCTTTGACTTCCTGTCCGAGAAATACGAGAGAAACAGGCACGGGATCAGTATGGAACGGTCCGTTGATAGGGAAAGCGAAGCCATTGCGATCGCAAAGGAGCGAGTGAATAAGGGCAGAGAAAAAGGTGAGATGACAGATGACAACTCACGCAGAAATACAAGGTGGCGAGATGTTCCTGGTTCTTCTTGTCCAAGTTCTTGCGAGATGGATTGCCGCCGACTATATAATCCAATTGCGTACCATCAGCTCTATGCGTGCAGGACAGTCTGTGGGGAGGATCAAGATTTTCTATAGACTTGCTCATCTGAAGGTCGAATGGGAACGGCTCGAGTCTAGCTCCTTTAGCCAATTTTGCTGTTCATTCAAAATAAGTTAGACAAGCTATAAGTAAGGAAGTGAACACACAAAAAAAGGAGGATCTACTTACGGAAATGATAATATATCCGGGTGTTCGTACGCATGCTCGAGTAAGAACCATCATTGAGAACTTTCATGACTGCAGGTTGCCAATAGTTACTCAGATCTGCTTGAACACCTAGAGATGTACATTTGGATTGGCGGATCTTGACTGGGTCGTAGTCTTTGCTGAAGCCAGACGCGCCAACGACATGATGGAGACTGCGACATGGAACACAGTCAGCAGTAAGCAGACACGGACATGAGAGCCAGTGTTGAATGTTCTAGCAGGGTAAGGAAGTAAGAGACGTACTGCTGTGACATATTCCCAGGGGAGATGATGGGGTCCATGCGCGCGAGAGCCAGCGTCTTGAGTGTGTGGAAGACTATCCTATCGGAGCTTGCATTGACGGGAGCAAGAACAGCAAAGCATGCCAGAAGAGCGATTGTCAATGAGCGTGGGAGAACCATCTTGCCCGTCGTGCCGTGTGGGAACCTCGCAACCGGGTGATGGTAGAGACCAAAGTCTTTTGGCGCAGTCTGCGAGAACCCAGACCCTGAGGACTCTTAAGTGACTGGAAAGAGTGTGATGTGAAGTTTGTTAAGAGGAAAAACAAGGATGTATCGACTGAGATAGATAAAGTGAAGACGAGAACGATGCGATAACAGATCATCTAGGTTTTGGTGCTAGTATTTTCAGCCCGCTGCCTCCTTCACGCATCCGCACAAGGTAAGACACCGGCCGGCTATAGCGGGCGAGAGCGTGCTGCATCGCATCGCATCGACAAACAAGGACTTTGGTTGTCCCACTGGATGTAACAGAGCATGGGTGAGCTGTTTGGTACTGTGTCATGCCCAAACGCGAGCCGCCCGTATCGGGCATTCGGCAACTGCATCCATACTGCCACAAACGAGCTTTCATGCGATGTGATGCGATGCGATGCGAGATCTTTGTAGGCCTGACGTGTCTTGCTCTTTCCTTGTGTTAAGGGGGATACTGTGATATATAGCTTTCTTTGTGGCTTGCCTTTCCTTCCGGTTGTGGGCACCGCATTGGAAAAGAGAAGAGGAATGCACTTGGATCATCCAGTCTTTTTTTGCGGTGCTTCTTCCGTAGGAGATCCACAGAGCCAAGCCACATATAGCATGGCATCAACACACAAGTCCGATGAGTATCAGAGGGCTATCATACAAGCATCATGATCCTCCTTTTCGCGTCTTGTTGCTATCGGAAAGCCGACAGTCACGTGACATGCGGATCTGCCCTGTTCATACCAAATGAGCAAGAGACACATGCATCACTTTTGCAAGCTATAACGAGCACATCAGTGAGTAATGGCAGACTTAAAAGACAGAGTTAGGTAGGAAATTACTTCGGCTGGTATTTCTGGGTGAGGAAAAATAAAGGCAGAACAGAACACGGAAAACGGAACAGAAAAAAGAGTCGCCCATTTGCAGAAGTTTATATTGGAAGTAAAAGAACGAGAAGAAGAAAGGAAATAACGAAGACAGATGAATGAAGTAGAAAGTTGAAGTTGGAAAAAAAAAAGGTAAAGAGAGCCTAAGGAAAATATACCAATCTCTAGGTTATACTCGATGATAGCGTTACCCGTTTCAGCACATGCTATGCTGCAGGGTACACATGAACATCGCAACTACCCCTTTTTTGTTCGTCTTCTTGTCCCTGTATCTACTCTTCAAGGATCTCCTCCTCGTACTCTCCTTCTGGCTCTTCATCATCAGCTGTCGCCTCTTGGTATTGCTGATATTCAGCGACCAAATCTTGCATGCTGTGGAGCAAGACGAGAGTGAATCAGTAAAAGTTGCCCTAGTAGCATCTGCACGGAAAGTACACTTACTTGCTCTCGGCTTCAGTGAATTCCATCTGTATATGATAAACAAAGCATAAAGTCAGTTCTGAGTATACTAAAGAGATTATTGCTGCATCTCCGGGTCATCGAACTACGCACCTCGTCCATACCCTCTCCAGTGTACCAATGCAAGAAAGCCTTGCGTCTGAACATGGCTGTGAATTGGTCAGAGACACGCTTGAAGATCTCTTGAATGGCTGTGTTGTTTCCGATGAAGGTGACTGCCATCTTAAGGCCGCGGGGTGGAATATCGCACTGAGCGAGCTGAACATTGTTGGGGATCCACTCTAAGGAATGGCAAATGCAGGAGTGAAGGACAAATTGCAGTAGATCAGCGATTCTTTCATACTCACACTATGCTTATGCACGAAGGGTGAAAGACGATGACTCACCAACAAAGTATGAGCTGTTCTTCTGCTGTACGCCAAGCATGTTCTCCTCAATCTCCTTCATTGAGCACTTTCCACGGAAGTAAGCAGCAACAGTGAGATATCGTCCATGTCTAGGATCGGAAGCAGCCATCATGTTCTTCGAGTCAAACATTTGTTGTGTCAATTCTGGGATGGTAACGGCTCTGTATTGATTTGATGCTCGTGCGGTAAGGGGTGCGAATCCGACCAGGAAGAAATGCAGACTATGATACCATATGGTACGAAAACATTAGTCTTAGCTTGCAATGATAGAAGAAGGTAGCCTTATGGAGGGGAAAGTGATGAACGCACCGAGGGAAAGGAACCATGTTGACGGCCAACTTTCGTAGATCAGAGTTGAGCTGACCGGGGAAGCGAAGGCATGTAGTGATACCCGACATGACGACGGAGACGAGCTGATTGAGGTCACCATAAGCAGGAGCGTTGAGCTTGAGTGTTTTGAAGCAGATATCGTAAAGAGCTTCGTTGTCGATACAGAAGGTCTCATCGGAGTTCTCAACGAGCTGGTGGACGGATAGAGTGGCATTGTATGGCTCGACGACGGTGTCGGAGACTGTCAACATGGCAAAACACGCATCGAACTTCATTAGCCATCTTGGTGCTTTCGTACATGCGGCGTGGTCAAAACGTACCCTTTGGTGAAGGGATGACGGAGAAAGTAGCCATCATTCTATCGGGGAACTCTGCAGACACGAGTTAGACGAGTTAGTATCATTGTATGTTCGGAATCAAAAGCGCAGGAGGGGGACTGTGCTTACCTTCTCTAATCTTGGAAATGAGCAATGTACCCATACCAGCACCAGTACCACCACCTAGGGAGTGAGTGATCTGGAAACCCTGTAGGCAGTCGCATCCCTCGGCTTCCTTTCGGACGCTGCAAGCGCATACGGCGGAGGATTCAGCATCATTTTCCTCCCAGTTTCTTCGCACACCTGCCTCCACGAAGCTATGACTTGGCTTAGGGAACTTACACGTCTAGAACGCTGTCTACGAGTTCGGCACCTTCGGTGTAATGACCCTTTGCCCCTTTGGACGCATACGAAAAATCAGCACTATTCTTGGTTGTATGGAAAACAGAGCTTGACGTACAATTGTTACCAGCACCAGATTGACCGAAGACCTGCAGCAGGAAGTATGCATTCAGATACTCGCTCGTTTAAAGAAGCTTCCAAAATGGGGAAAGTCGCCTACGAAGTTGTCGGGTCTGAAAAGCTGGCCGAAAGGACCAGCGCGGACGCTGTCCATCGTACCTGCGCAGAAGGACGACAGTCAAGTTAGTAATGCAGTGTGGCATCTTTGAGAACACGCCTTGAAGTGGTAAGAAAAGGTGAGTGCGCACCTGGCTCGAGATCGACGAGAACAGCTCTTGGGACATATTTAGCAGATCCGACTTCGTTGAAGTAGACGGAAACTGCGGAAACGACGGCAAGTCATTAGCCAATACTGCATCGTAGTATACGTAAACCATGTTATTGAAACGAGGCCTACTCTTGTCTAGCTGTTGATCGTTGTTGCCCTTGTAGGCACCAGTGGGGTCGATTCCGTGCTCATCACTGATGACTTCCCAGAACTTGGAACCGATCTGGTTACCACATTGACTGTTGTGACGTTATCACGTTGTTCAGAAGATAATGTTTGTTGAACATTATAACAGTAACAATGCATTTGGGATGATCGATTGACGAAAGTTGCAGAAATGAAAAGGATGGACGGGTTTTCGACGCGTATTTGGATACCGTGGGAGGTAGAATTGAGCATGTGTGGATTTGATATTGATTGATAGAGGTTGCATATTGATTGGAGAGAAGGCAGTAAAGTCAGAAGTCCATCTCATCGCTTAAAAAGGCACAAAGGCATTCCAAAGTGACATACCCTGTAAAAGCACAAAAGAAAGCAAATAGTAAGCAAGCGAGTTCTCCAATTACTACTTGCTTCCTCAGCGCCTCTGCCTGTCAATGCATCCAATAGGAGCTTGACGTTCTCCGTGCTTTTGTGTGCATTGCATCTGGAATCTGACCGTTGAACACGCGGGCTTGCCTTGCCTTGCGTACGCTTCAAGCGGGAGGGCGAAAGAAGAGGCAGAGGCGTTGAGGGCATGAGCAGCGAGACTCACCAGTTTGCCTATGAGAGAAGGTAGTAGTTACATTGAAGAAGAGATAACAATAGGTCAGTTATGTTGTTCCAGCATACTTGTTGCCTTGCTCTCCATCCAGTCTCCCAATCTGTTGTCCTCGAGGCACCAACAAGCAAGCGCGACGCAAAGGCCAGCTCATGCAGGATTGCGAGCGAAGGACGACATCAGGGCGGTAGAGTGTGTGTAGACTGACAAATGGACGATCTATGAAGGTAGATAAGGTGTTGATACATGTCAGCTTTGTGTCCCGTCCTGGTAAACTGCACCCAGGCACTTTGTTGATGCGCTGAACCCAGATGGATGAGACGCATGCAGGCAGGCAGGCACCATCCGTTCATCCAGCATGCAGGTCATCAAGGCACACATCTGACTCACCTCGCGCATGTTGACCTAAACACAGATTGATGGACAGTAGGTGGGTGCAGTGGTCTTGCTGTTTCCTGGTGCGTGCCCTCGTGTGGAGGGTGTTTTCTGCGGTTGTGCGAGAAGAGCAGAGGCGAAAAGGGCCCAGGGCCAGAAACGCGCTTCTTCTCTCTGTGTTGCTTGCTCGAAGTACAAGGTCACGCAGCTGGAGCAAGACCAGACCGTGCAAGCAAGGATGACATATACACACACTCTCTCTCTGACAACGACTACTCCATTCGGTCACATCATCGGCTATCCTGTGTGCTGCTATGCTCTACAATTACGCCTGTGTCGCCAGCCATGCTCGGTAGTAACGAAGCATCCCATCTCCCAAAGGCACTTTGCGAGCTTCCCATCCAAGCAAGCTCTTCGCAAGCTGTGGACGCATCAATGCCGTGCTTGCCAATGCACGATGGAATTCTGCAATGCATGCATGTTCCAGCGTCAGTTTCAAGGGTCCGCTCTCCTCCTCGATCATGCCCCCCCCCGTCAAGACACGTAAACATACCATTCTCTGGCTTCTTTATCTTGATGCTCTTCGCGCCTGATACTGACTTGAGTTCGGAGAGAACATACGACAATGACTCTGCATATGGATTGCCTGTCGTCGGATGATACGTCGTTAGTATCGCGACACCAGACTATCCGTCAAGAAATTGCCACCACTTACTGATGTCGAAGATAACTCCCGGTACAGCGTATGCCTGAAGTGAGACGAAGCGTCGTGTTTAGCTACTAAATCCTTCTCTTTTAAGGAATTGAAGCTCCACCTACCTTCTCAGCAAGAAGCCTGAACGCAATTCCGAGATCTTCCTTATGAATTGTAGCCATTCGAGCGCCATCTCCTTCTCCAAACCAAGTGATTTCACCGCTTTTAGCACTTGAGAACAAGACATCTCCTACCAAGCTTGCGCTTCCTCCATATAGTAGCGACGGTCGAATCACATTGGCTGTGAAGCTAGGTGAGATTGAAGAAATGGCTTTCTGTTCGATGCCAATGCGCCAGGATGTCAATGGCAATGGACGAGTGAGAGGTGTCCTGTCGGAGATGATGTCTGTCTTGTTGTCGCCGTGTACCCATGTGCCTGATTCGGGAGTCTGAGCGTCAGTCATTGGTATTCCCGGGTGGTTACAAGTATGTATAAAGAGATCTCGACGAATCGCTATCTAGCGACAGCTCCAACTTACCAGAGCAGTAAATATAGCTCAATGGAGGACCGTGAGGTCTTGCTTTCTTAGCTTCTTCGATGGAAGTATCGAGAATTAGATGTCCTATATGGGCAATCTGATCTCCTCCTACAGCATCGACGACTACATCGACTTCGCCTATCAAGTTACGGAATTGAGACGCGTCTGATGGATCGCATACTTTCGGACTGACTATTGGCACACAAGTACGAGCGACACAAGTTAGTGACATCAATATTGCTGCGAACGGGATCGTTCTCCAGCCTCCCAGTGCCGAACCATGTCGATCTTGCCGGCGTAGCGCACACGCTGTCGACTTACTTTCTTCAGCTTCAAGCTTTTTAGCTGATTCAGCTGAGCGTGTAGTGCCTGTCACTTCGTGACCAGCTCGTACAAGAGCGAGAGCGACCCTGCAAATCAATGATGCAAGGCAATGAGAACATCAGCTTCGCAAGCTCCCGAACCGAAGGGCTGCTCGGACTCCGGTGGCGTGAACTCCGCTACTGCAAGAAGGGTAGACTTGGGAGGGAAGCGGGAAAGCTAGCTTACTCGTGGCCGATGAATCCAGTTGCACCAAGAACCAGGACCTTCATAATGTTCGTAAGAATGGTACTGTGCTATCGGGAGAAGGCAAATGATGCAATGCAAACGCTCCGTGTGGACAGAAACGTGATCGAGGCTTTGACAGATATATGTGCGAGCAAGCAGTAGGGGAAGAGGAAAGAAAGCTTCTAAACAGTTTCAAGCGATGGTTGTACCGGAATGTCAGTGTCCCCGTACGGCATCGGCAGTAATCTCGTACAGTCCGCTGCATGTGTAAGCGCATCTCATGTCGGTACCTGTCATGCATAGAGTATAGTCTATTTGCAGAATCACCTTTATCGCCGACGGCAACTTCCTTCCTACTCATTTGCTTACACATGGTACTAATCTTCCAAGCTCGCTGTAATACAGTCGGAAGTTGTTCACGCGCATCATCTTCACATCTTACTTAGATATCGACATGTTTTATGTCTTCGTGGATAAGTCGGCCCGTTATTGTGGGAGACTTCCTAAACAGGCCATGTAGTATCTTTCCATCCCATCCACCAAAGTTTGTTTCCTGGGTTCCCACCCTAGCAGACTTCTTGCCAGTTGAGGTCTGATGTCGGCGGAACAAGCGAGCGCGTTTTTCAGCTCTACAGGTACAGAAGGAGGTAGAGAAGAGTATCAACCACGGTTAGGCCATTTGCACGAAGCAGATTCGGGGCAAAACAATGGTAGCTTACCAGTCTCGGGCTGTTTCAGTACGATGCGTTCCGCCTTTGACACGATTCTCAAGCGAGCTAGTACAGAAGATACGAGTTCTGAAGATGGATTACCTGTTAATTTCAGAATTGTATAGGTCAAAGTTGGGTAACTCGGTTCGCGGAAATGCCAGCCAGCTTACACATGTCGAAGACAATGCCTGGCACGCTGTAAGGCTGAATAAACAGTACAGAGTCAGTCGTCGAACCTTTATTGCTACACGGACAACTCGACTTGCCTTTTCGGCACACAAAACAAAAGCTTTAGCGAGGTCATGATTATGTGTCGTTGGCATTGTGGTACTCTCGTCGCCGTACCAGGTCACTTGGCCTTGTCTAGCACTGGCGAAGAGCATATAGCGAATCATACTCGAAGACCCGCCATATACCATTACGGGCCGTATTATGTTGGCGGTAAAGCTTCGAGATATTGAGGATACGATTTTCTGCTCGAGGGACGCTCGCCAAGCCGATAAAGCTGCGGGGCTGGCAATTGGACTACGGTCTGAGGTGACCTCGCTCTGCGCATCGCCATGGACCTAGCTACCTGCAATTATAATGTACAGTCATCAGCCTATATGAGGGAGGGCCTAGATGCTAGGATTGACAGCTCCACTGACCTGAGCAGTAGAAGTAGCTCAAAGCGGTCCGTTTGGTCGTGCTTTGGCAGCTTCCTCTATCGTCGTCCGTAAGATAGTAGGTCCGATCTCCGCAACGTCGGCCCCTCCAGCGACGTCAATGACTACGTCCATTTTCCGGATTAGATCGCGATACTCCGATGGGTACAGGAAGTAACATATGGATGGCGTGACTGCGGAAGAGGGGCAGAAGCGTGCATGTGGCGATGGAGAACTTTCTTTAGTCCATTGTTTGAACATTGGGAGACAGTTTCTCACCTTCTTCGGTTTCTAGTTTCTTGTAATCGTGGAGAGTCCTAGTTGCGCCAAATCCGTTGTGATCTGCATGAACGAACACCATGCTACTCTAATTGGAGAGATAGGAAGAGATTGGTGAATCGGCCCCCACATAACAGCGGACGCTCTATACCGGCCTCCCCCTACTCGTGGCCAATGTATCCAGAGGCCCCAAATACCAGGACCTTCATTTTGTATCGGGAACCCGGTTCAGAGAGACTGAAAAAAAGAAAGCTCGATGAGGGTAGATTTAGCTTTAGTTGGAAGGGAAGAGATGAGCATGGCTTTCGTGCTTTATTGTGCCTTCAAATCTGACCATGTCGGTGCTTAGACCATCATGCGAAACATGGCTTACAGCATCGATAACTACCAAAGACAAAGACAGTAAGGGAACTCCGGGTCTAGGAGTCCGGGGATACCTGGAGCGCTGCCGAACATGAAGTCGCGTGTTGGGCATGTCAAGCTGCTTTGGAAGGTACCGAACATGGACAACGCCTCATGGACGGGACTGGCGCGCCTTCAGCACTCGCCATATCCAATGCACCAGGAGTGGACGCTCTACGGGTCGAAGGCAGTAGATTGCTTCAACGATAGGGAGTCTATACCTTCCATCTGCTCTCTCATCTTGCATTCGTGATAGGCGTCTCGCTTCCTTGACATCTCGGCCTTTCTTTCACTGTTTCATCATTAATCCTCTTTGCCTTGCATCCGAGTTCATCCCTCACAGCATCTTGCACGCATACGAGAGCGGAGCGCCTCAGATCTCGACTTCAAGATCACTGCTATCTGTGAGGTGCAATTTGAAGGGGGCTCGCGTTGTGTGTCGAGTTGAGCAGGAGAAGAAGAAAGCCTCGGAATACTCAATCGAGGTTCAAGAACACCATAATCGCCGACCGAAGATGAGCAGCAACAGCAGCACGGCCACTGTACTCGGGCTGAAGAAGGCATTGACTACTGCTGTATCTGCAAATCAGACC
The DNA here is from genome assembly GCA_023628255.1 of Cystobasidium sp. 2NF920. Lineage (NCBI taxonomy): Eukaryota > Fungi > Basidiomycota > Cystobasidiomycetes > Cystobasidiales > Cystobasidiaceae > Cystobasidium > Cystobasidium sp. 2NF920. The sequence goes on from JAMALA010000053.1 coordinate 146,736, forward strand.
AAGGTAGGCTAAAGAGCCGTATACCTTGACCTGACCTTCCAAGTCTTATGCTCGTGATCGCGCCGCAGGACATCAAGGACATACTGACCCAGCTCAAGACCGAGGTGAAAGCTACAGAGGAGCTGCTACGAGTATGTCAAGCTTCTGCTACCTTCTTACTCGTTCAAAACTCACCGCTTGCTCATTTGACAGGAAACAAAGATTGGTCTGGCAGTCGGCAAGCTACGCACAAATGGAGACAAGGAGGTCGCAGGGCTAGCGAAGGAGCTGGTAAAGAAGGTCAATATCATTTTGAACGTCTCACTAGACATGCTGTTGCCTTGCTGACAACGTGTCTGTTGCCTGGAACTGCTGTCTGTTATAGTGGAAGGAAGCTGTTGGCCCGAGAGCGCCCGCAGCGAACAAGAACGTCGAAGCGAAAGACTCTGGATCAGCAAGTGAGTCACAGCTATATACGTACTCCTGGTATTCAAGCTGACCCCTTACTTTGCTTCCCGCTGTCGCATCCAACTCGCCACTAAAGGTCCGTCGGTGTCCACGAAACCTTCGCCAAGTCCAGCAGGACCATCAGCTAGCAGCTCGAAAGAAACCGCAAACGGGACTTCATCTTCAAAACCAGCGCCGCTTGACCGTAAAGACTCGACTATATCGACAGCTTCATCATCGACGCCAGCGCCACTTCCTGCAGGCACAGTCCGAAGTTCGAAGACAGACAGTGTGGATACCTCGACAATCACAGACGATAAGATGAGGAACAAGTGTATAGAACTTATCTATGACTCGCTATCTATGGATTCATCGGTCGGTAAGCTATAAACTGCCAGGTGGAGTCATTCAGCAGATCTCACCAAGCTGACCACCTGTTCCTGTTTGCGCAGCGTCTGTCATCATCCTTGAAAGAAGTCAGGACATTGAAGCAGCAGCATTCAAAGGCTTACCGGATACAACAGCGTATCGAAGCAAGATGCGCTCTCTGTATCTGAACTTGAAAGACAAAAAGAATCCAGATCTGCGAGCAAGTATAGTCAGCGGCGAAATTGACGGCAAGAGTTTATGGAGTATGAGCGTACAAGAGCTAGCATCAGCCGAAAAGAAGGCCGAAATGGCAGCATTATCGAAACAAGCGCTATTCGATGCTCAAGGAGCAGCACCGAAAAAGAGTGAGACGGACATGTTCCAGTGCGGTAAATGCAAAGCGAAGAGAGCTACGTACTATCAGATGCAGACAAGATCTGCCGATGAAGTGAGTTATCGAAAGTTCGTCACTCCGAGTAATCTGTTCTGACAAGCTTTCGCTTTCTTTTACAGCCGATGACTACTTTCGTGACCTGCCTGGCTTGCGGGCACAACTGGAGATTCTCATAGAGCAAGCGAATGAGTCCTGTCTTATTTGGGTGTTGTGACAGTAGCATGCTATTCAAAGGCCTCAATTATACATCTCGGCTATTGTCAGTTGTAAGGAGATGTCTGTTGTGACAAAGGGTCAATTGCAATATACTGCTAAGCGGCAGTACGCGTGCGGTGCCACGTAACCTATCGAAAAAGATCCTGGCCGAAATTTTGGAATTAGTGCGAGCTCTATTGCATGAAAAAAGGCATTCATGTCAGCAGCCGTGCAGGCCTATAAGTACATTACGAGGTATATTTGAAAACGTGAATAGATCCGCTCGAGTGTAGCGCTGTGAGTATAGTTGCGAATAGGATTGCGAAGTTTGCGAAGAGGTTGAATAAACAACGAGATCATGCTGTTGACGATGCTGAAGCGATAGATTGAATATGATCGTGCCTAAATGTTTGTTTGTAACGTGGCAGACTCGAGGTGGAGTGACTTGCTTACAGGTCTTCACGCAGCTAATGAGCTCTTCTTGCTTGGCTGATTAAGGCGTTCTCTCCATTTCATAGTACCATTACCACTTGGATTGTCGAGCTTCGAAGCAATAGCATTCATAGAGACAGCTCTCGAAAGGCCGATGCCAGTTCCAAAGGCACTGCCTGCGCCTCCGAAACCAGGTGGGCGAGCCAGAGAAGAAAGTGAAGAAGTTGATCCGGATGGTGTCAAGCCTCTGGGAGGCTGAAGGTTCAACGCTCCAGGAGGAGCTTGGAAAGCAGATGAAGGAGCAGGAATTGCCATTGGAGGCAAATGAAGGAATTTCTGAGGAGGTGGGCCCGTTTTCGAATGGGCTGAGAACTCGAGAGACAAGCCTGAAATACGGGCGCCTGTCGTAGGATTCTGTAACTCAAGGATACGAATGAGGTTCTTGCCGATAGCATTGACCGAAGCGATGTCTTCTTTCTCATTGATCCAGATTTGGAATCGGTACACCCTGGGACGGATGGAGATGACAGCTCCGCAGATGAGGTCATTCTTTTCTTCGAAGTCTTCCCCAATCTAATGGGATAATAGTAGTCAGCTAGGCTTTTTGATATCGGCACGGAACTTGTTGGGAGCTCACCAGGGCAAAGCAAAGATACATCCAAAGCCTATCGACCATCTCTCTACTGTTCATAACCTTCATATCGAGAGAAACCGTCCATTTTCCACCATTTTTATTATGTTCATCCTCCCACATAGGTCTGATATCGTCCTTGAAGAAATGTAAGTTCTCGCTCATACCCAGCTTTCCAGGTTTTTTGAGCCAATTGTACAATCTACAGAATGACTCGACTGTATTGACACTAGCTAGTGTTGCTAGTCCGGCTTCATATTGTGATTGTCCAGTGATGGTGCTTCCATTCGGATGACCTGCAGAAGTGGGTGTAGCAGGCTTGGTCATAGCAGCTGCTTTGGCCGTTGTTCGGGAATCATAGTACATTGTCCATTTGTGTTCTAGTGGATGATCACCTTTGTTGATGCTCTTGTCGCTCAAAGGCATGGAGACGTCAGTTGGCGTTGTAGGCGAAGAACTGGAAGCACCACTCGAAGAAGATGATGCAGAAGAACTTGATTTCGACATCGCTACACTTGAATTACCGCTGGTGTTGGCGATGCTACTCGTCGAAGCAACGTCGATACCGGTCTTGGGATCTACATTTTCTTTGCTTGCTTCCGATGAACAAACGGAAGCTGCTGTAGTGATGGCGATAGAAGCTCCAGGCTGAGTCGACTTTAGCTCATTGTGACCTGCTTGTCCAGCGACTTGAGAGGATGACGAGGACGAGGTGTCCTTCTCCTTCTGTTTCTTCTGAGCATATCGTTGCTTGATTGCATCTAGGGACGGAAGTCCTCTAGACGGAAGAGATTGGCTTGTAGAGGTGCTTGTAGCGTTGGAAGATATTGATGTGGAGACACTGCTTCGCCTAGCGAGGGTAGACTGTAAGCTAGAAAGTGCAGGCAAGCTACTGCCTGGAAGTTCTTGACCTTCATTGTTGGCAGCTGTGGGAGAAGTAACGAAGGAGGACGAGCGTCCAGTGAGACCTGTTCCATTGGCATTGATGGAGGTACTGCTGATGCTGTTGCCGTCATTCCCAAAGACAATCGAATTGGTAGATTGAGAGCGGGACAAAAGCGGCGCTGGCGCTGCTGCTGCTGCTAGACGGGCTGTGAGCCTTAGTCGGGGGCCTGTGGGTATGAAGAGTGTGGGTTACATGAGAGAGGCATGCATCAATCGTCGAAGAGTAGAGAAGAGGTAAGGCGACGGCCATGAAAGAAGGAGCAGAAAAAGGAAAAAAGACTGATCAGCATCTGTTTTTAACGCTCTGGGAAGAATAAGAGTTTGGCACGTGATAGGCGCGTCGCTACCACACAGTGTGGTACACTCACCCTCAGCAGAGCTGTTTGAGGCCGCACTGTCACCGGCTGAAGTGACAGAGACATCACTCGATGTACTGCCACTGTGTGTCATGCTTGCAGACTGTAGCTGAGGTGAGAGACCAGCAGTGCCACCATTAGACATGGAAGCGGGGTCGAGAGATTTCGAAATGCCCATGGGTACGGAAGAGGCTACTACAGTTGGGAGTGAGGCTTCTGCAGCAGCGATACTCATCTTCCTGACTCTTTCCCACTTCTCTGGGTGTGATCTGGTGTCGTTCAATGTATGATGAACGAAGAAGTGAAGAACGCGGTTTTTGTAAGTAGGACATTGTCGATCAACCCGTCAGCATACAGACCATAGTAGCTAGTATGTCAAGGCAGCTGGACTCACTGTATCGAAGCAGTGATTTCAGAAAGTGAAGGTGCTCGCTTGAGTGACTGTGATGATGGCGCTGATGTAGCGCTGCTGGTCTTGGTGGCAGTGGTTGAGCTGTTGCTCGATGTAGTTGTCCTCATGGGAACAGAGGTCGACGCTGCTGGACCAGCTGCAGCTTGAGTCGGCATGTTTGCTAGAGAAGGTGGTTGTACGAATGAGTGAAGAGTTGGGATGCTATCACTCTTGAGCAAGCAAGTGCAAGTGTCTTGAAGTAGTATTTGATACTCGAACACCGCCAAATCAACTTGCAGAACAGCCTTATGCGGTGATGAAGAATGGCAGAACTACGAAACACATCTGGTGCCCGGAATGCTAGCTAGCTACACCTCTACACACTTTACCACACAGTCAAACATTCCCCAAGCTAGTCCTGGAATGTCGACAAATGCTATCCTGCAATACCTGTCCGTCTTCCATTCTTCCAAAGCGCCTGTCGAGTATTTGCCACCCTCACACGCCACCATCATTCGCTCTTGGACGCCGTCCCAAAGCACTATGGCTGAGCCAACTGGGTACCAAGCTTCTTTTGTAATATAGTAGGGAATGAATGCCCTATATATGTGGTGCTCCCGCCTCACCTCCAGCATTAGCACGTGCACGTGTCAATATTGGATCGGCATCTCTTCTGGAAGACTTGTATGATATGATACCGGCAAAGTAGCTAAGACGATGAGGGAGCTGCAGAGCAATAGCGACCGCATTGAGTCTCTATCCTCGATGCCTGAGAAGGCGTGAATGTGTTGAGTGAGGTCACCTGGGTCGCGTATTCATGCAGATAATGAATGGGTGATTGCAGAGTCACGTGTGCACGCTTTGACGCTGCCAACGTCCAGACGTCGAGAGGGTCTATACCGAAGCCAGAGACAATCCCAAAAAGCAATGTAAAGCAAGCTATCTTCAATTAAAGATAGTCGCAATCCGGGAACGAACCCTGGTCCTCCACATACCTTGCTGTAAGGCCTGCGAAAAAGTAACAAAAGTATCAAAGTCCGCACCATTACAAGGGTATAGTCCTTGAGTGGTCGTCACCAAGTAGGGCGAAGACGATGATTTAGACAGGCTTCAAAATCCCCCCCGGGATGGGAAACCTCCCCCTGCCTCTTTCAAATATACCGCTGAGCCATGCGCGGTCAATTGAGATCCCGTTTCATATTAGGGCATGTTTGCATCCCATATATATACTGCACCAGAAGGGGCCGGCAACTTTACCGAGGCAATGCGCCTCGAAGCAGTACAAGTCGACGCACTAACAACAAGCTGGTCAACACCAATCCATTTAAAGACCAATACACTGAACCTTAAACGTTAGATAAACATTAGATGTCGATACTCGTGCCCAGACATCACGTGCACGAAAGAAGTCGGCTACGCTTTGAACGTTGAAGCCCGGCAGATCTAGAACGACCGTCACTTGTCTGAGAAAGCACAGAAGAAGCCAAAGAGACGGCCAAAAAGCAGATTTTAATGCTGGACTATGAATATGAAGGTTGCAGTGTCGGATAGAAGTCTTGCTCTTCAGATGTTTTGGCGAGCGTTAAGAAAGCAGCAAAAAGAAACTTGGGTCGATCACATANTTGGAGATGTATCTACCAGTAGCTCTCTCAACATCGGCCCTTACCTGTCTAGTCATTCAAGCTGCGAATTCCTTCAGGGAAAACCGTCTTTTGGAACAGACGGCGGCTTTCTGCGCACTCTATGACTGAGCCTTGTGAGACCCTAAGTTTCTTTTGTGATATAGTATGTATGAATTGCTACATATATACGGTATTCCTGCCTCACCTCCAGCCGGCCAGTAAAGCAACCATCATATCAGTATGTAGTGCCTGCTTGATTTTCGAACTGCCCAGCTGAAGGATTTTCAAGAAAAGCCTAAATCATCTCAATGTACCACTCGAGCGGGCTCTTCACGCTCTCAAAATACCCAGGACGATCCTACATTGCTAAGCCAAGCCACATCTTTACGACCACATACAGCCTGCATGGAGCAGCTATTCCCATTCTTACAATTGATGAAAGCTCACAGATGTGAAGTAAGAGTAGAAAGACTATTGACGGTATTCTCCTTTTCTTCTTTTACCAATTTTGAGATAGTCCTAAATTGAGGGTGTGTTGAATCTACCATAATTTGGAAGAGGACACTTTCCGTAGTTGTGATTTTACCACCTGCTTGACGGATTCTTTCCAGTGCTATGGGGATCTCTTGCTTGTTGCAGGAGGACACTCCATCTGCTACTATGTGGACGTCTAATCCTAGGTCGAGACCTGCATGTTTGAGTGTAAGCGAGAGGATACAAGTTGTAGCGGTACTACCTTTCTTCAGTCGTGGGAGTGCGCCGTGAACTTACAGTCGAGCGCGGTCTGAAGCACACATACATGTGACTATAAGGAAGAACTTATCAGTACTGCTGAACTTATATAGTAAGGGGCTCTTGGATTGAACGCACCTCAATACCGAATATAACGACACTAGCAATACCTCTCTTCGTGATAGCTTCCGTAATTTCAGGAATCATCATTGAAAATAGAGTTTTAGGTTTTGCTTCTCCTAGGATATGTAGTTCTTTAGGTAAGTTTTGTAGACCTAGCTCTTCTACAGTCTTGCCTAGCGCGTATATATACCAGAAGAAGAGAGGTATGCAAGCAGTTACAGATGAAAAGAAGCGCGGGGCACCGGATGGGAGGATGGAGCCGAGATATACAGAGGAAAGTGTCAGCAAGATAAGCACGGGCAGGCACAACAGAGATAAAAGGAAATGACAGAGGAAGAGAACGACTCATCTTTGGATTCTGCTCAGTCGCAAATACGGGAATCTCAAGTATTGAAGCAGCTTTAATCATCTTTGTAGAAGCGGCTACCATGGCTTCGAATCCATAGATTGCGCCTCGAAAGCGTTCTTGCTGCGAGAATTAACGTCCAGAAGAGTTGTGTATGAAACATATTGCAAAGGAAAGCGATAGTCAGGCTTCTTGTTCTTTGTGTATTGTTCCGGTCTTTGCTGGGCTATTTGAGAAGCCGGCCACAGCATACGCGGAGAAAGCCAACTCACAATGTCGCATACTAAGAATGCAGTCTTAGTAGGGTGGATCTTCCTAGAGAATGAAGTAGCTACTGCGGTGGCCATTATGTCGTATTGTGTGCTATGCTTTAATTCTGCAGAGACAGGCGTGGGCCTGCTCGGAGCAGGCTTCTTGCCGTCACCAGCCAGGACGTGATCGGATCTCAATTGGCACACTTGTTCCCTTCTCTCTCTCGTTACAGCAGCACATACACGACAACAGCAGCAGCTATGCGGTGATATTCGTTGGTTAAGAATAACAGCTCAAAGACCTACAGGGCTTAGGCAGAAATGCCAGTCATACCTTTCATAACTGCCGCCCTGGTCAAAGCTTCTCTTCAATTATGCGATAGTATCCAAGTTGAAGGTCTTGAACATCTCTTTACTGCTTTTGCACAGGGCAGACCAATTTTGACTAGTGAGTCGAGGCATCTGACAAAGAGCACAACTACGCATACTCGGAAGGCTGATTGACAGTCTCTTTTTTCCTAAATCTGCCCTTGTTGACCTGTGCTGACGATCAACCTGCTGTGACACACTGCGGCTGGCCCATCCACCAATGCACTCATTCACGTCGTGAAATCTTGACGACTATCTGTAATCACTAAAATGAAATGATTCAGTCTCAAATCACATTTCGGTCCTCGATGATCCATGCGCTTGGTCAGTGGCTATGCCCCTTCGTTACTTTTTAGATTCAAGAACGACAAGGTGGACATTGGGAGCTTCCGATATAGTGTTCAAGAATGCGTAAGCTACCGTCTTCCTCTTGCCATTCCTTTCTTCCTCCTTTCCTTAAAGATACTTCTTCCAGAATGGAAGACGGACATCAAGCTGCTTCCGTTGATATGTCGCAAGACAAGCATAAATCCCAAAGATGAAATAACGTTCTAAGGCTGACGTTTGACTCCCTTTTTATTCTGTGATATCAAAACAGCCCACTACGCCTATTCTTCAATAAAGGACAAGTCATCGAAACTTTTCGATCCTCCGCACACCCTACAAAAGCCGGAATTTATCAACCCGCAATAGATTTAGCTATCAAGAAGGTAGAGCGACTTTTCATTCTCCATTTTTCTTCTCTCTAACACACGCTCCCTTCCAATAACGCCAATACCCATCCGAAAACATTCTTGTGTTGCCTCTGTATGAACAGGCTTAATGGCATAGAAGTCGCAAAAGGGTATCCCAAGCTGATGTCTTTTTTTTGTTCTTTTTCATCTTTATTGTTGTTGTGGATACAACAGCTAGATCAAGGATCATGGCTTCACATATTCCCAGAAGCTAAAGTCCATCAACATCCTCAAAAAGAATTACTCCGTTTCAGATGGGGTGTTTCACGTATTTTGATGGAGACAAAACGGAGGGATATCGAGATTTTCCCAGTTTGGTTAGAGGGTAAGTTACATAGCTTTCATTCATCCCTTTTCTTCTTTCAGTTCAACTGTTTCCCACCTCGGTATAACTGCCCATGATGCATCGGCGCACCGTATGAACGGCTACAGGAAGACGGAGATGCGTAGGCATTCAGATTGGAACTGACTCAACTGACTTTATCCCTTCTTCTTACAATTCAATTCCCTACTTGTTGTGAATGATACTTTCGTCCCACCCTTACCCCTTAACCCCCGTTGGACAGGTTTCGATGATCTAATGCCATTAGAACGAGGCTTTCCACGATTCATCCCACGTTTTTTCGGTACGAAGCTGAAAGTGATCATAGGACCCTCGATAACCTCAAAAGTACGACCATTACTAGATTCCTATCATTCTTCTTCCATCACCGCACTCAATAACGACAGTGATATTAATGCTATTACTACTACTACTAATAATAATAATATGAATACTGGTGTCATTATTGATATAAATGGAAGACGAACAAGACCTAAACCACCTTATTACGAAGGTGATTCTGAAGAATTAAAAAGTATCAGAAGGGAAATAGCGGCTTTATTGAAGAGAGAAGTGGAAGAATTAGGTAGAATATCGAGAAATACTGGGATTGCTAGAGGGTTGAAGGGTCAAAATGAGAGGTCAAGTAGTAAAGAAGTCATTGAGGGATGAAGGTTGAATGATTTTTGGGTAAGGAACAATCGGGAAAAGGGAAGAAGTCCAACAACTCCATCCCAATGTAAAATTTTGGTAGACAATTATATCACCGAAAAGCCTGCGCAAGCGCACCAACTGTCTACGCTGTACGGGGAAAGCCCCAAGCTTGGGAATAACGTTGGAAAAGGGTTCGGGGGAAAGTTATATGATTTAAGGATGAAGAATAGCAAAAAGCGATGCAAAAGCAAAGGAAAGACTCAACGAGCTAGCTGCTTGGACTGCGCCTCTCTGCCTGAAATGAGACCTGTTTCTCACTCAGTGCATGCATTTGGAAGGAGTTAGCGTCGTATGGTGGAAGATATATATCCAAGACACCAATCATGCTAGCTGAGAGTCGACAAAAGAGGAGGGAGCACTACGCGGTAAATTCTGATATAATATCATAGAATGACAGGGAAGCTAGTGGGAATATATATTGGAGTAGAGGATAATAGAGGAGATTGGAGTAGGGGAAGATAAAAGATAGTGACGTGCCGAGATTAGATAGACTTTCAAGCAATGCTCAAAAGGCAAGGTGGTAAAGGAAGGACGCATTCATACATTCATTTCCCCAAATTATCTTTGAATGAGAACGAACTGAAGCTCTTTACGACGTGCACAGTGGAGAGACTCTGATACAGTACTCGGACTACGATAGGATATAGTCGCCACCAAGTATCAAGAAAGGTAATCGCGACTCTGGGAGGCTGCTGAACGCGATGGGTAGTAGATGGCCAGATGTGAGGATACAGAGGTGGTCAGGCTCAGCAGGAGAGCATGGGCGAAACATGAAGTGACGCGTGTATAAGCAGGCATGGCTTGGCTTCATCGTGTCTGTCCTTTAACATTAAACATTGGAGAGCAATGCGATACCAGTCGGAGTTCTGGAGCCATTGGAAAGTGATATGAAACGGAACGGCTGAGGATTGTGGCGTGCAAAAGCTTGCTCTCGTATGATATAATATAATATGGCAAGGAGCAGGATAGGTATTTTGAACATAGCAAGTAGATACACACCCTCATACCATGTATGCCGGTTCAAGGTGGTCAGATTGAATGAGACTGTGATGCTACTCCACTTCGGATGAATAAGAATTGGAGAGAGTCGTTCCTCGGGATGCGCTTCAAGGTGGCACGAGATTGAAAAGCGTGCGATCGGAGTATCCTGAGCTGCCTGAGCGGAAAGATGAGCAAGATGAGAAAGATGGAAAGATGGATTGTATAATAGATTGGCTCTACACCGACTGGACTCTCTTTACACACTCTGTGTCTGGACAGACACAGCAACCACAACACTCTTTCAATCATACCATCAGTTGTGAGAGCCAACAACCACCATGGCCCAACAACTCGTGCACACCATCGGCGCATTCGTCAATGCCACAATCACAAAGAATGGCCCGTCATTCGCTTCAGTCTTGAAGGCAAGCTCGGTCCCTTCTGATCTATACGCTGGATTCGACTGGGATAGCCTGTCGTATCCTGAGCAATTATGGGCGAGATGGTACATGTGGGTGGCTATCTCTCTCTGTGTTGTTCGAAGAGATGGTCATTATTGAGTGCATAGAACTGATTGTTTCGCCTTACATACAGGTACGTCGGCAACCCTGTACTCGCTACTGGTATCATGTCGTTCCTACTCCATGAGTTCTTCTACTTTGTGAGTATATCATTTCACGTCCTTGCCTTGTTCGTCTGTCTGTCTGTCCGTTTCATGTCCACGCGCACGGCCACTCAAAATCAGGCCACCTCCAAGTTCAAGAAGCAGTAAGAGGGACGCGACTGGTAACGGGCGGGCAGGCAGGAAGGAAAGGACGGGCATGCGGACATGTACTTCGATGATGAACAAGAGCACACATATACTGATACAGACGACTCTCGCCTTACTTCTTCTTAGGGCCGCTGCGTCCCTTGGATCATCGTAGATCAATTGCGTGAGTCTCACGCCACACCGCGTTTTACTCTCTTTGAAAGAGAGCAATTTCACTGACTGACATGTATACGTTTATGATTCGCTCTTTCCCTCTCTCTATATCTCATTATGCACTCCGTCCCATTTCTTCATCGCATAAATTCCATCATCTGCCATCCAACTACCCCCTCTATACCTACCTACCTATACATACACATATAAATGGTCCAATTCCGCAACCTATGATTTCACAATCGCAGCCTACTTCCGCCGCTGGAAGATTCAAGAAGCTAAAATGCCAACAGCTGCTGAACAATGGAAATGTACGAAATATGTTTTATATACTCATTTCACCGTTGAACTTCCTCAAATTGTGCTTTTCGAGGTGGGTAGACCTTATGCACTTTGAAACCACAGAAAACAAGGCAAAAGAGACTGACTCTTTCTTGATGGTCTTTTCTCTTTCCTTACTCTTGCAAATTTCGCGCATGCATCCCCCCCTCCCGTCGACATTCACACCCATCCACACACACTTTGTATTACGTCGACCCTCTGGTTCTTGTGAAATGATATATACAGCCACTAGCTGTCTACTTTGGCATGTCTACCTATCACGTTCCTTTCCCAAGCTGGACATCCATGGCGGCTCAAATAGCTCTCTTCTTCTTCATGGAAGACTTCTGGCATTACTGGTGAGTTTTAAAGACCAAACAAAAACAAGGAGGAGCGGTTCCCCCTTGCTCTTCCTATCTATCTCGCTCGCGGTAATGATAACAATAGCTGATTGCAACATGTAACAATCCTCGTGCACGACTTTTCTTAGGGCTCATCGTGCTCTTCACTGGGGTCCTCTCTACAAGCGCATTCACAAGCTCCACCACACATACTCTGCTCCGTTCGGTCTAGCTGCTGAATACGCTCACCCATTGGAGATTCTCATCCTCGGTACCGGTACAGTCGGAGTGAGTGCATAACGATCCAAATAAATGTAGTTAAATCAGGTCATCTAAAAGCTAACCCATATCCCTGTTATCATTTTTGATTTCCTTTCTTACAGGGCCCACTACTATGGTGCTACCTATCATCAGGCAATCTCCACATCGTAACAATGTACATCTGGATCATTCTACGATTATTCCAAGCAGTAGATGCGCATTCAGGTTATGATTTCCCCTGGTCACTACAGCACATTTTCCCAATTTGGTCAGGTGCAGATCATCATGATTATCATCATGAAAAATTCTCTGCGAATTATTCTACCTCTTTTAGAATTTGGGATTATGTCTTTGGTACCGAAGGAAGCTATAGAGCTAATAGAAAAGCTTTGAAAGCTAAAAAGGCGGAAGCTTGGAAACAGGTTCAATTGAAGAAGGCTGGTTTTAAGACTTCATAATATCTAATTCATTAGAAGGAAGTGAGAGATGATGACTAGAGTTTAGGCTTTAGAGTAGAGAGTAGAAGGAATCGAACTAGATGATGGAATCTTTAGACGTATACCCATATCATCCTCAAATTTTCCCCCAAGTCATTCAGTCCCTGTCCTCTAATGCACGTTGTGAGGCTTTCCCATTAGATAAGCTTCGAAATGCATACCCCATCTTATTCGAATTTCTGTTTGAAGTGCTTGTATATGTCACTAAGGCAATGCACTTTTACTCCTTTTTTACGCATCTCCTTTAGTTTCGCGCTATACTTGCTCATTACTCTTCGCTTTCACCTCGTGCAGCTCAGCTCAGACCCTTAGGTAGGAATTTGCAAAAAGTGCAACGGATCCGTAGCTACCTTGTCAGGAGAAATGGCCAAAAGACGCCGGCCACACGTTAATATTTGGTTCACTGCAGCATTGCAGCTTTTTATCTTGTTTGCATTGCATGCGAAGTGACAGACGTTTCTATGGAAATGTAAAGGAAAGAGAAAGGTCTGATACCACATTGGATATCACCCGCCTATGATGGTCTCGCAAAGGCAGTCCGTCGGTAGAAGTGATTGATACAGCAAGTTTAAACCGAAATTATGAACGAGGGTATGCGCAGGCGAATGTAGACTTTCCTTGCGCTTCCGAACGACGAGTAGAGAGAGACTATGTCATCGTTTTATGTCTATGCGTAAATAAAGTTGTATCTTGAAAGTAGATGAGGAAGAGCAGCCAACTGTGGGCCATATCTGCGAGTACAATCAATTACATTAGCAAGCCAATGTAAAGGTGGTAAAAGATCCTCCCAGCAAGTCTTGCAAGTTGTGTGAGATTGAAGTGTGACGCACCTGACACTGTTATCATACAATTCGAAAAGAGGAATAGCTAGCAGCTTCATATTCTTAGGTACTGACAGGACCATCTTTTCAGGTAAGGTGACCATGTACAATTTCTTGCACTCTTTAGGTTTCGAAATGTGCGCTGGGACATAGGGGTACTTGAAACAGACCACATCGGAAGGAGTTAGGTTTACCTTTTTCCTCAAGCAACTGACAATAGAGGGAACAGAATATAGTCGGTGGGCTCACCATGAAAGTCTCAAAATTAGGCCTCCACCATTGAGCGATACAATCACCAATCTCCCATTCTCCCTCTGTTGGATTGCCTCTTTCATCCAGAGGTGCAAGTATATGATTTAAACGATCTTTCAATCCTTGTACTTCTTCTTCGCCTGGCTTGAGGTAGTCGCCTGGTAATTTGAAGAACGCATTTGCAATTTGAAGCATGAGAACGTGTCTGTAAATGCCAGTCAGGCGGGTAAGCATCATGCTACGAAGCCTGATCAACTGCACTAGCAGTGCATGAAGGCAGAGCTTACGGGTGACCATGTTCATGCACTATCAAAACAGCATCCACAGTACGTCTCATTCCGAAATCTTCATAGTTATTCTGCAGACGTTGCAAGCGAGCTGCGACACTTGGATCCTCCTAAGGCAAGAAGACAGTGAGCATTAGATATGTGTTAAGCTTGCCCGAGCAGGAGTGAACAATGTCGGCGCACCTCTGGTTGACCATCTTTCGTACCGAAAGTGAAGTTGGCTAGCAAGAACAGAACGTCACACCTGTCAGCAGAGAGCTCTAGCAGCCTAGCACTCATAGCTGGGGAGATGGATCTGGACAGGAATAGACATGGCATATAGAGGGGCAGCATGCTGTAGTATGCTCGTCGTATTGGATCTCTGGACATCCCTCGGAAGGCACCGTGATCGAGGATGGTACATCTAGAATTGTGGCTTTTCGTGAATAGCGATGACAGCGGAGAATGAGCTCCTTGTGCCAGCGAATGATGCATCATCTGGGATGGTAGAGATAACATCTAGCACAGGCTGTCCTCGTTGTTGCCCAGCATTGTAAGGATACTGAATGTCTTGATCAAAAGTACTCACTTAGAGGATACCTGATGGACAAGTATGGACACGGCAATGGTCAGCTAGTGGAACAGCAATACTGGCACAGTAAGAGGCATGATGAACTCACAAGGTGACTGCAGGAACACTCATGATGACTAATCTGGAAGTCCGTGATTTGGCGGAGTAGGAAGGAGTCCAAGCCGGTCCTTCACTATTCACCTTGTGCGGCTGCAGCTCCTTGCCTTTGCACAATACAGCAAGACTGAAGATAGCTAGCACCTTGAGCTATAGGCAGAAGAAGCTCTTCGACAACGAGACAGGCCTGATCTACGCTGCAAACCAGCACTCCAAAGCTACTGGAAGCCCACCTCCGACACTTGCTTGTTTCGTATCTTCAGAGATGCCACCGAAAAGAGGGGGAAAAGCACCTGCTTTCCCAGCTGCAAGGTGGGTGAATGTTGCGTGATAGACAGCTCGTAGCGGATGGATGTGACTGACAATCGTCTTTCTTCGTCCGGCCGTTGCCTGCTGCTTACACCCTTCGCCTTCCATAGAGTCAAGGTGAGTGCCGGGAGGGCTGATCGCATACATGCCGCATTTCCATATAGCTGACAATATGGCAACACTGTCCGTACTCATCTCTAGAGAATCATGCAGCAGGATGATGAAGTCGGAAAAGTAGCCACTGCTTCACCCATCGTCATGGCGAAAGCGACCGAACTCTTCCTGTATGAGATGCTAAACTCGATAGAACGTGAAGCAAGAGAAAAGTCCACTAAGAAGGTGTCAATGTATCATGTGTAAGTTACTCCCCAACTCCTCTTCCAGCTGAACATCAACTCATTAACGTGTCTCTTTTGCCGCTTGTTTCCCTTCCCTGTACTTTTGCTGTCTCCAACGCCACGCTTGAAACAACAGGAAACGAGCCGTCGAAAACACACCTTCTTTGGATTTCCTCAAAGATCTAGTGTCGACCATTCCAGATCCTTCAGGTGCAGAAGACGACTATGAATCATCCGAAAAGGCGCCCAAGAAGCGGGCAGCACGTACAAAGATTGCCAATGGCAATAGTACGGGAGAGGCAATAGGAAGTGCTTCACCTGTTCCTGCGCCAAATTCTGGCAATACCTCATCCTTTCCATCAGCATCCACATCGTCCTCAGGTCTTAAGAAGATCAAGATATCCCATGGCGCAAGCGCAAAAAATGAGCCTGCAAGCGAATATACACCTTCTACAGCTGCGTCTACCTCTGCTGCTTCTTCTGCATATAGCCTGCCTCCCATGCCTACACCTCAAGTACAAGCTTCAGACTCTAGACCACATGTTGCTATTCCCATTAGTAGTCTCTTAAGTGACACAGGGGCTAATTACGGTCCTGAAGATGGCCAAAACCCTTTTGGTAGCATGTCGAAACAGGAAGATAATCAGCAAGCATCTGGGAAGGCGTTGGAGGAAGACGATAATTATGACGACGACGAAGAAGACACTAAACCAGCAACAAGTATGCAGGTGGACTCGGCGCTTCAGACAGAAAGTACGCCTGCGTCAGCTGCATCAACGGCACCAGCTGTGTCAACGGAAACATATAAGCGCGAAGAGGACGAAGATTATGATGAATGATCGATTGACGTGTAAAAGGCTTGTCGAAGCGTGTGTAGTAGAGATCGTTGTTGTTCAACCACCAAGTAATGCTGAGTGAGAGCAGCTTAATCGGAATTTATGAATTTATCAATTCAGCCCTAAACTAATGATATCGAGAATTGGGAAAGAAGCAAAGTAAACACGCTGTTGTAAACATCAATGCAATACGGATATGACGGCAGAATGGATTGCTTTGCAAGGTTCTGATAATACAGATCCAACTTTTGTGTTGGTTCAACGAGTATTAACACTTCCCATTTTCGTCTATGACAGACAAGATCTAATCGGGTAAAGACAACGACTTTCTAGACAGACACAGACACACAGACAAAAGAGTTGGACGACACGAGGTGGTATTTGGCTTGAGACGATTGAACGTGGCTTAAGCTGCTACGGCTGTGCCTCCTAGTACACAAGCGAGCAGAGCCATTCTTACGAACAGACCGTATCTCATTTGACGGAAGTAGGCGGCACGTAGATCGAAGTCGACTTCGGGTGCGATCTCTGCATTTCTGGGTAGAGGATGCATGACGATCATCGAGCCCTTAGCCTTGGCGAGAATCTGTTATGAAGCAAAGTGCCCGTCAGTCAAGACCTTGCATGTAAGAAGGATGGAACTTACATAGTTATCAATGATGTATGCATCCTTGACAGCTTCATACTCTGTCTGGCTGTTGAATCGCTCTTGCTGGACTCGAGTAACATACAGAACATCGGTCTTGCCGATGATGGTGTCCAAGCTGGTATGCTCGTAGAACTTGGCTCCAGCACGGCGAAGCTCGTCTTTCACGCTCTCGGGCATGGCCAAAGATGGTGGCGAGACAAAGTTCAAGGTGACCGAGTAAAGTGACAAGAGGCGGCAGAGAGAGTGGACAGTTCGGCCATACTTGAGATCTCCGACCATCGTGACAATGAGGCCATTGACAGTACCCAATTCTGATAAAAAATGTAAATTAGTGCTGATAAGTAGATAGAGAACAGACGGAAAAATTACCTTCACGAATGCAGAAGACGTCCAAGAGAGCCTGAGTAGGATGTTCACCAGCGCCATCACCTGCATTGATGATGGGAACAGGCGAGAACTTGGCGGCAACCTGGGCGGCACCGACATCTGGATGTCTCATCACGACAGCATCGCCATAGCAGCCGAGCGTTCGGATGGTATCGGCAAGGCTCTCGCCCTTCAGGACGGAGGAGCGATCGACAGGTACCGAAACGACCTTTCCGCCGAGTCTGTTCATAGCTGCCTCGAATGAAGCAGATGTTCTTGTGCTCGACTCGAAAAACAGAGTGCAGAGAACTCGTCCGCGTAGAACTTCGATAGGAACGCCACGCTCGACTTGCGTGCGAAGCTCGCTAGCAAGGTTGAACAGAGCATGGAGCTGTTCTCTGTTGAACTGCTTGACCGAGAGGATATGTCGGCGATGGAAAGCAGGTTCATGAGGGATGCGGACGGTAGGTGCGAAGGAGAAGGGTGCTCCAGCAGCGAAACCACCACTGGTGAAGGACTGAATAGGCTGAGCCTCGCCAAGCCCTCTCTGAGCAGGAGAAGATACAGGAAGCGCTGCTTGAGCAAGCTTGGGAGATCGCAAGCTATCTTGAGACATGAGCTGCGACTGCGATACTTGATGTCCAGCACCGCCGGTGATGGCAGCAAGGGCTGGTCGCTGGCCGGTGAAGGAGAATCTAGCCGACTTGCGTCTGCCTTGCGTTGTGATGGCAGCTGAGACCTCTGAAACGTCTTCACCGACAGCCTTTGCTTTAACTGAAGTCTGAGACTCCAGGTAGGCAACTTGTCCGCGAATAACGACTCGGTCAATAGCACCGCACAGCTTCTTTGAGCTGGCCAAGGGTGACCAGTAGCTATGCTTAGCAATCTGAGAAGGACGGTCGACCTCTACTTCAATGTAGGTATCCGTGGAAGGTGAAAGACCGAAGATGAAGGCTGGATTTGTCGACATCTTCGCTGTCAATGTATCAAGTGACAATCTTCCCTCCTTAACGGCCGTCAAGCACAGCAGCAATGCCTCTTCGAACCCGGCCTCAGGTGAGTAGCTTTGACCGAGTTCACTTGCAAGCTCGTAGGGCAAGGTGCCAACTGAGAAAGCGTCGATTTGTTCGAGGTTTTCCCAAAGAGCGTCTTGCTCGGGCTTCGTAGGCAAGCACTTGGCTTCCGGGAAGTCGGAAGTGGACAGGAAAAGTGCATAGATGGACACATCGCATGTGACTGCGAGATCCTTCTGTTTGCTTAAAGCGATAAGTTCCATGTCAACGGCGGAGGAAACGCCTGTCACATGGATGCTTCGGCTGTGTAAGGAGGCCAGCAAGAGGATAGAAGCTAGATCGTTCTTCTTTGCATCGGTGATGATAGGTTTATCTTCAGGCCATGAGCTGAAGAGTGGTGCGAGTCCTCCAACGGTGGGGGCAGAAACAGATTTGTCGTTGTATGCGAGGTAGAGGGCGCGTACGGATGTAGCGATGTCATCGGAGACATTTGTCGTGTCGCGTGCTGTGACCGAAAAGGCGTAATCGCAAGAGGACAGCCCGTGAGCGTTGGCTGAAGCAAGCTCTAGGGAGGCAGCATCTTCCACTCTGTTGCCATCACCAATAGGTGAAATCAGCAGGGTGGTAAAGCCGCCGTGGAGAGCAGCTTGTGTAGCCAAGGCAGTGTCGGACGAGTGAGCTTTAGCAACTCCCGGAATGAACGTCGAGATGTTGATAAAGCCTGGCAGGTTGACTGTGCGGTGCGAACTCTTGAAGTCCACGTTCGAGATCTGGAAGCTGGGTTTGCGTACAAGAGCTTCAATGAATAGCTTTGCGCACTTGACGTTTGTAAGCAGAGGCACGGCGAAGTCCACTGCCATACGTCGGGAGCGATAACCCTTGCTCATATAGGTAGCAGGTCGGCGATATCGATTCTTCGATGGTAGATTGACATAGAAATCAATCAAATTGTTTGCCAAATGCTGATCAAGGGAGTATTCGGATTTCTGGCTATCTCCTTTGCCGTCTTCGTCCACGAGAGCTTCCAGGTATTTCACGGGGATTCCGTGCTCCTGAATGAAGTCGGCAGTACCTGCGGTGGCGAAGATGTTGAAGCCAGCGCGATGAAGCTTCTGAACCGAGGGTAGCATTTCGAGCTTTTCCTTGTATGAACCGATAGAGAACAGGATATTCTGCTTGGGTAACTTGATGCCGGTTGACAAGAGCGACTTGAGATAAGCTTCGTACTTGTCTTTGCCGAAGCATGCGACCTCTCCGGTGGAGGCCATCTCGACACCGGAAATAGGATCGGCACCGGACAGTCGACTGAAACTGAATTGAGGAACCTTGATTCCAACATAGTCTTGTGGCATCTGACTCTCGGGGTAAGGCGTTACGGGTTGTCCAATCATGACATCTGTAGCCAGCTCGATAGCATCTATGCCAGTAACCTTCGAGACGAAAGGCCAAGATCGAGCAGCTCGCAGATTGCACTCGATGACCTTGATCTCGTTGTTCTTAGCCATGAACTGAATGTTGAATGGTCCGGTGACATTAAGAGCGTAACCAATCTTCTGAGTGGCTTCCTCAATGCGCTTGATGGTGACCGGGTCCAAATCCTGAGGAGGGTGGATAAGTGTGGCATCACCGGAGTGCACACCTGCGTTCTCGACATGCTCGCAGATGTAGTGCATGACAAGCTTGCCATCCTTTGCAACGGCGTCCATCTCGATTTCCTTAGCCTCTTCAATGAACTTAGAGATGACTACTGGGTGATCTCGAGAGACATTCGCAGCTTGGGTGAGGTAGCTGTCGAGATCATCGGCGGAGTAGACGACATTCATCGCGGCACCTGACAGGACATAGGAAGGTCGGACCAAGACTGGATATTCGACCTTGTTGCAGAAAGCGTGGGCTTCCGTTAAGGTGCTCAACTCCTTCCACAACGGCTGGTCAACCCCGATCTGATCCAACATCCGAGAGAATTTGTATCTGTTCTCGGCAGTGTCGATCATCTCTGGTGAAGTACCGAGGATCTTGACACCTTGACGATGGAGGGGAAGAGCGATGTTATTGGGTGTCTGTCCACCCATGGAGATGATAACTCCAGATGATGCCTCAATCTCGTAGATATCAAGGATATTCTCCAAGCTGATGTTTTCGAAGTAGAGTCGATCTGCCTCGTCATAATCCGTTGAGACCGTCTCGGGATTGTAGTTGACCATAACGGTCTTGAATCCTCGCTCGCGCAATGTTCGGATTGCTCGGACAGCACACCAGTCGAACTCGACGGAGGAACCAATGCGGTATACACCGGAACCGAGCACCATGACACCATGATCTTCAAAGTTGATATCGTTCTCAACAGCAGAGTATGTGGTGTAGAGATAGTTGGTGAAGGCTGGGAACTCGGCGGCAACGGTATCAATTTGCTTGACGAATGGCGTGATGCCCATCTCTTGACGGAGACGTCGGATTGCCAGCTCATTGGAGCCTGTCAAGGTTGAGAGTTGACGATCCGAGAAGCCCATTTGCTTAGCATAACGGACGATGTCACTGGGCAGGTTCGATGAAGAGCCGAAGGATCTGGAAAACGAAGTCGCGTCAGCAACAGCGTTTTAAGGGCGGTATCGGGTACACATACGCAACAGTCTTTTCCATGTGCACAATATGCTCGAGCTTGCGTAAGAACCATTTGTCGATTCTGGTTAGCTCCCAAATTCTCTGCACCGAGAATCCGGAATGCATCGCGTTGGCGATGGCAAACAATCGCTTGTCGGATGGGTTTGTGAGCTCGAAGACCATTCGCTCTTCGTCAGAGTCTGCATAGTCATTCTGGATAGACGGAGATAATTAGCAAATTGCTTGCGAGATTCTGAGTGATGAAACACTGACCTTGCCGAAGCCGGCGAACTGATAGTCAATGGCGCGGATAGCCTTTTGAATGGTCTCCTCGAAAGTCCGCCCGATAGCCATGACTTCTCCGACAGACTTCATACTGGAAGAAAGAGCTGTGCTGACACGGCTGAACTTCTTAAGATCCCAACGAGGGATCTTGACAACGCAGTAATCCAGAGATGGCTCGAAGCAGGCACTGGTGACCTTTGTGACGCTGTTCTTTATGTCGTTCAGAGGAATTCCGAGGCCGAGCTTGGCAGCGATGAAAGCCAATGGATAACCGGTCGCCTTGGATGCAAGAGCGGAAGAACGCGATAGACGAGCGTTGACTTCGATGATGCAGTATTCTTGCGAATCAGGGTTGAGAGCATACTGGATGTTGCACTCTCCCACGACTCCAAGATGTCGGATGACGTTGATAGCTGTCGTTCGTAGCATGTTGTAATCGGCATCGGACAAGGTCTGCGATGGAGCGACAACAATGGAATCACCGGTGTGGATACCAAGAGGATCGAAGTTCTGGATAGACGCGATGTCAGTGTTATGCGATATGTCAGCAGGAAGGCATAGGGGATCTCACCTCCATGTTACAGACTGTAATACAGTTGTCTCTGCAATCTCGGACGACTTCGTACTCGATTTCCTTCCATCCCTTCATGCTCTTCTCGACAAGGACTTGAGGACTGGTAGCGAAAGCTTTGCTGCAGAGATCTGCCAATTCTTGCTCGTTCTGGGCAAATCCACTACCTAGACCACCGAGAGCAAAGGCTGCTCGGACAATGACAGGGTAACCAATCTTGGCAGCAGCAGTCGCTGCTTCTTGGAAGTTGACAGCAGAAGCACTCTCAGCGCAGTGCTCTCCAATCTCGGCCATAGCGCTAGCAAAGAGCTCTCTGTCTTCGGTGGTGATGATGGTCTGGATGGGTGTACCGAGGACCTTGACGCCGAGCTTTTCAAACTCGTCTTTCATGGCGATACCAACACTGAGGGCAGTCTGACCACCGAAAGTGACATAGATACCATCTGGTCGTTCGTGCTCGATGACCTTGCGAACGAATTCGGGTGTAACCGGTAAGAAGTACACCTTGTCGGCAAGACCCTTGGAGGTTTGAATGGTAGCGATATTGGCTGTGGGAGACAAAGAGCTTCAGTACACATTTTGACTTCCGCACTCGAGCGATTAGTAACTCACGATTGATGAGGACTGTGTAGATACCCTCTTCCTTCAAAGCTTTAATAGCTTGTGAACCTGAATAATCGAATTCACCGGCTTGTCCGATGGATAGACCCCCAGAACCGAGGACAAGAACCTTCTTAGCATGTACGCGAGGATAAGCACGAATGTTATCCTCAAGGATGCCGCCTGGGAAGGTGATAGGTACGAGCTTTCCTGCTTTTGCGCAATCGGCAACATTGTTGATGAAGACGTCAAACAAGAATTCGGTATCTCGTGGACCAGGTGTGCTTTCTGGATGGAATTGTACACTGAAGAAAGGTTGTGTGGTGGAGTATATACCCTCGTTGGAGCCGTCGTTAGCATTGACGAAAAGTTCCTTCCATCCGTCTTTCAAAGACGATGCTTCCACTGCATAACCATGGTTCTGAGAGGTGATGTAGCATCTTCCTGAAATAAGATTGGTGCAAGGGATGTTTTGTCCTCGATTACCGTACTTGAGTTTGGTAGTCTTTGCGCCAGAAGCAAGACCTAGGAGCTGGTGTCCTAGACAAATACCAAAGATGGGGAATTTGGCAAGTTGAATAGCTTTGCGGATTCTTTCGATGGTATCCGAGACTGTGACTGGGTCACCTGGGCCGTTGGAGATGAAAAGACCGTCAAATGGCTCTTCGGATGGTGCCAAGAAATCGTAATCCCATGGCACGACCTTCAATTCGACACCTCGGAGGACAAAGCATCGGATCTGGTTGAACTTCATACCGACATCGACGGCAAGAATGCGAAGTGGTCTTCCGGAAGGGTGGAACAATTCCTTCTTGGGCGAGGGTGAGGATGTGAAGGTTTTTGGGCTGAAGATCTTTGGCTCGGATAGTGAAACCTTGGCCACGAGGTTCTTGACATTAGGATCGTCAAATTCAACATCGGTATAATCTTGTCTCCAGTTGGTGGACGATTCAGCGGTACGAGATCCTCCTAGCAATCGCTTTGCACCATTCTCAATCATATTTGAGATACCAGCACTGGAAGATTCTGGTTTTGCTTGCGCAAGCATTTTACATAATAGAGATCCTTTTTCACGGATCATTTTGGTGACTGCACGGGTATCGACACCGTAAATGGCTGGAATCCCTTCCTCCTGTAGCCATTGACCAAGCTCGCTATCGGCTAAGAAGTGGGAGTAATCTTTGCCGGCGCCAGAGTAAGATCCGACGACGAGACCAGCGATGTGAATGCGGGAAGACTCGAAGTATGCAGGGAGAGTCGCAGACTTGAAGCCTTTGGGATCACGCTTTGGAACACCGTATGAACCGACGAGGGGGTAGGTCAAGACTAAGATTTGGCCTTCATAGGATGGGTCGGCTGGGGACAACAACAAAGCATTGTCAGCGCTTGACACTACTTCTCATCTGCATTCTATCATATATTGCGGCTTACTGAGTGACTCGGGATAGCCGACCATACCTGAGAAGCAGTAGAAGTGTGATGTCAGCAGAAAGAACAAGAAGAACGGAGGGTAGAAGCATGAAGGAGTGTGAGGAGAGGTTTTCGATTTCAGGACATTGCATAGCGTATTTGTTGTTTAAAAGAACAATGCCGGGGTTATGCCTCTTCATTACAGCCCTCCCGTATGGGACAGGCATGTTAGAGACTGGTGCCAACATAACACTCATCATTCGAAAGGAAGGGGGACCGGAAAGAAAGAGTGTGGGATAGAATGAAAAGAGAAATCGCGCAGCTTACCAGTCTGGAAGACACATTCGCCAGAGATGGATTTGCCTTTAGCACCGAATGAAAAGCCTTGGAAAGCAGTACCGTCGGCGAGTTCAAGGACCATTTTGGAAGTGGAGGCAGTCGAAGCTTGAAGAGTGACTTGTTTGCCATTTTCTTCAACTTCATCGAAAGCAGGGAAGCAGACTGGACTGTGTAGAGTACCAGCAGCAGCAGCTTCTTGGAGCGAAACAGCAGCATTTGTGCGCTTTGTAGAACTTGATCGCGTCGTTGTCGAGGAGATCGAGCTTGAATTTGCAATCTGACGCAAATTGTCAGCGACGCCATTCAGCGTGGAGCTGTGGCCGTTGACAGATGAAGAGTCTTCATCTAGATGACTACTGCCATTTGCTTGCTGAACGCTGAAGAATGGCTGTGGGATTTCGGACGTAGGCGTAGAAACTACAGCCGGTAAAGCAGTAGCATCGCTCGAGACGGCGAGTGAAGCATGTGCTTGCTCTCGAGGAGTGCTGAGGGGTGGAAAGGGCAAGCCTGAGCTCGCTCTGTCGCTGTTGTAGCTCATCCTTGAAAGTAGACTACTCTTCCTTCTCTACTCTCTTCTGGAATTTCTGATTTTGATTTTGATTTTTTCTTCCGAGACTTTCAATGAAGAAGGCGGAACGGTTCTGAAAAGAACACCGGAGGAGGAGAAGAAGTGTGTAGATGTATGTACAGCCGTACTATGTACTATGTACTGTGTGTAAGAGAAGAGGAAGGAGGCTGTAGGATGATTGTGACCCGGATGGATAGGAAGAAAAAGCAGAGTCGCGTATTTTGCTTTCTGAAAAATGTTAGCGGTCATGCGGGCGCGACTTGGGAAATTTTACAGCAGACAAGGAAGCCTTGAAAAAACAGAAACGACGACCAATGAGAGCGACGAGACGCGCTTCACGATACACTGTACGCTGGACATGAACGCATGGCAAATGGGTAAACATCGAAAAATGCAAGGTAAGCGAAGGTTTGTAGCTAGCTGCCCGAAAGGCTTTCAGAGTTGATTGCTAGCAGCGGAAGAGTGGAGTCAAGACAACGATGCAGTGACGTAGAGTCCGTCTCGGGATATCGTAGTGGTTATCTCCTTCATACGTTGTAGCCATTGTCTGTCCTCCGGTCCTTCGAACAGTCTAGTCCAAAAAAAGGATTGATACATAGGCTTATCACCGCAGAACAACGAAACCAGGAAAACGGTCGAAAATAAGGTATTTAGACGACGGTACCGGCGTTGCTTGCAATTCTTGGCCATAGATCTGATGTAGAGAGTATTGTCAGATGAATGCCCTGATGCTAACGAGGATGTGTCAGCTACTCACCTGCGCACTCCTTGGCGACTGGTCCAGCGATAGCAGATCCCTTCATCTCTCCCTTAGGGTTGACTGTAGATGCGCAATGGTCAGTATTGCGTGAATAGACTATAGTATAAGTCATATAACACTCACCAATAACACCGGCGTTATCCTCGAAGTAGAGGAAGACACCATCTCGGCGTCTCCATGCCTTGCGCTGTCTGACAACGATCGCAGGGTGGACTAAATTGAATAGACGGCAAAAGCAATGGGGAAATATCAGCATTTGGAGTCCTGTTATAGCTGACTGCACGTCTTGGTATGTCTCGCTCACCCTTCTTTCGGAGGTCGGGCTTTCCCTTCTTGACGGTTGCGAGAACCATATCACCAGCAGCAGCAGCTGGCAGTCTGTTCAAGCGTGATCCAGATCGAGTGACTGCGATGATGTACAAGTTTTTACCGCCGCTGTTGTCGCAGCAGTTCATGACGGCGCCGACGGGCTGTTTCGAGAAGAAGGAAGGGTAAGATTGTCTCAGTTTCTGCTGTCAACGTAATCTCCTGCCATATCCGTTATAGCTAGTTTCTAACGCACCAGAGCCAATGTCATGCGGAACTATTGATGTGAAAGACATATTGTAACGCCATAGTATGATAGTCGGTGCATTGCGTGCAGAGTAGTAGTGTTCATTCGGAGTGTCGAATTGCGATTTTGATCGAATGGAACAATCAATGCATTTGTCGGACGTGTTGAAGCGGTATTCGAATGAGTAAGACCAGGTGATGCAGTTAAAGACCAGCGTGGATGGAGAAAAGTATATCACAAAGTCAGCCATGATGTTCTCCATTCCAACTATCGTCCATGCCTTCTTCCTGCATGTCGAAAGTGTCTGTCCTAATCCTGCCACGCACCTTGTTACCGGCACCACCACCTCTTGTTAACTTGGCCATTGCGAATGAAAGTTATCTACTTGAGTTGAAGGCAAAAGTGGAGAGATACACGTTGTAAAGCGATATGTAATTGACGGTTTGATGGGTTGATTCGCGATTAATGGGTAAAGTTGATCACGTCGAATTCGAGGTAGGGTAGAGCCGCCAGATTTACAGGTCGAAAAGTTGACGTTGAAGGAGGATAAGAAGAGCAGCCACGAGATCAGCAAGATGTACTCTTTGTATATTGTACAGACTAATGCTGTAGCCTACTCACAAAGACTTTTGTCGTGGTGTTCCAATTGCACACGCTCGCTGCCACCCAGCTACTGCTTACCCTTCAGCCTGTGTTCGCGGGCAATCGAGGAAGATTTTCAGCCTTCCCTCGAGCAGGTGGACTGCAAAACCTGACTTGAAGATAAGTGAGGGTATGCCTACATAATTCCGAAGTAAATAGCACGACTGACTATATCGTTGTAGCAGCTATTGACATTGCTATATATACTGTAACTAAGGCTGTTTGTGTTTTCGTGAAGGCTTCTACAGCCTTACACTAGAGTGGAACTCTCAGATCAGAACCTGCCAAGAAGCGCTCCCACCCATCTTCTTTACATTGGGCACCTCGAACCATCTCTAACGAACGAAAATATGGTCAAGCTGGGTAACTTGTAATACCAGAATGAACGCTGAAAGAGAAGAATGACATCCTTTAACAGATGGCTGGCGAATCCCTCTCTGCTTTTCTCATGTATCTTGCAAGCTGCCCAATAATCTATGCTACATCGACAAACTCAGGTCAAATACCTGCATTTTCCGCTTGACTTCTCTACTAAATGAACGCTCTAGCAAAATACCGAAAAGGCATCAACATGTGCCCCGCTACCTCCTTGAAGTACGACTTCGCTCTTGAGCGTAAAGTCTCTTAGTAATGTTGAAGTAGCACCGTCTAAGCATATTAATTTGGCAGCATCGTTAAGCTGGAGCAACAGTCAAATGGCATCAGTCTAAATCGTCAAACCTGGTTAACTTCGATGCAGTATCCGTACCGGTTGCCATTCGAACCCTCCGACTCTATAATACTCTACAATAGGCTGTTCTTTGCCATCTACCTCTTCCATCAAGTTTATATGTTCTCCATCCTTGTATGCCGCCATTAGTACGCTGAATAATCTATGTGCATTCTCTTGTTTCGAAGCATCTTTCCTACAGCGCACGAGAACGATGTCGACAGCTTCAGCTGGTCTTCCTTGGATAGGTGAAGAGTATGGTGCTATCCGGAAAGTTGGCTCAAAGCGGTCGACCATTGCCGAAACAAAGTATGCAAATTCGCCTTCCAGAGCGACTTTGTCCGGGGAAAGGCCTTCCCATCGGTCGTGTTTCACAGACCACCGGTGTATGCGTGGATTCTGACTTGTAACGGGAAAGAGACTGAGTTTGGCGGCATAAGCTGTTCCTATGTGCTGTTCGGCTGCTTTCCGGAACCTCTCTACACCAGGATAAGCTTCTCGCATTTCTTTCGTAGATGCAGTCTCTAGTATGTCTGCATGTAAGCATGTGGAAGCGACTACACATGCATACACTGGATTTAGACCTGGTTCGGTGGAGATACGGCATGTTGATAGTGGCGCTAGAGACCCTGGGTCATTCAAAGCTTCTTTGACAGATAGGAATCTATCGAAATTATCTCCAACCTTGCTGCATGTTTCCGGGAACAAGGAATGGTAGACTGCATTTGCGGTCCCTGATGGGACGAGTGCGAAGCGTACTCCTCTAGTGGTGGCGTGGGGTTCGAGCTGCATGATGCCGTTGACTAAGTCGTGTAGCGTGCCGTCTCCACCTATGATTGCAATAACGGTACGCGACAAAGGCACTGCAGTATTCCGAAGCATAGCCTTGGCTATACGGTAGCCATCATCCTCGCTGCGCGTCTCGTGTACGGCATAGTCGATGTCTTGCTTCGATATAAGCCGGATCACGCTCTTGACGAGCTCGGAAGCATGTCCGGCACCTGCGTGCGTGTTGACAACGATGTGCCAGTAGTCATCCCCGGTCTCTGTCTTGTTCTTCAACGTGTGTCTTAACATGATAGAATCTGCTGGCGAAGTCAGCTAGCTCATGTGGCTTCACTTCTCTGTTGGCTTCTCGCTTATCACTGCATTCTCGCTTACTCCGCCTTGTACATGAGCGTGATCGAGAAGTTGAGATCCAGCATTTCCGAAAGTGTGAGTCAACGGAGCGCCTGTCTTTCTTCGAACACTCTTGTCTATCTACTTACTTCATTTATCACAGTATCCACCGACATGAGCAAACCTGAAGGGTTCAGCCTCGAGACCATCATCCGCCCGAACATCCTCAAGCTTCAGCCTTACCGATGTGCAAGAGACGACTATTCGGCCGGCAAGTCTTGACAGCCTGAATCTGTCGCTATCTTTATCTAAGTTATCTACGTTTCTATCTTTCTGCAGGTATCCTACTAGACGCCAATGAGAATGCTCTAGGTCCATCCATTGTGGCTTCGACCTCCAAAGCTTCTTCTGCCACATCAAATGGAAATGGAAATGGAGTCAACGGCAACAGCAACGCCGATCATGGACTACAAAGTACAGATGAAGAATATGCAGCTATGCAACTGAATAGATACCCCAGTCCTTCTCACGATGATATCAAGGAGAAGTTCTCTGCCTATAGAGGGTTCAAGTATGGAAAGCAGGGTACTTTCCTCGGTGTAGGGAGTGACGAGATCATAGACTTGCTTATTCGCGTCACTTGTACACCTGGCTCTGGTACAGGCGACAAGATCCTCAGTAAGCTTTTGCTACCTCGCATGCAAGCGTGTCTGGTTTGCTGATTGTATTGCTGCTCTCATAGTCTGCCCACCTACATACGGCATGTACCCGGTGTGTGCCTGCGTAAACGACGTCGATGTGATCCGATGCCCTCTAGAAACGGAAAAGGGCACATTCCAACCTAGAGTGGAAGCAATAAACGAAATACTGTCCGGAGGAGATGGCAAGAAGATCAAGCTTCTCTTCTTGACCTCACCTGGCAATCCAACGGGCACTACGATACTGCCTGAATATATCCGCCAGATTCTGAATCACCCTACGTGGCGTGGGCTAGTTGTCGTCGATGAGGCATACATTGACTTCTCGTCAATACCAAGCGCAGTCACGTTGTAAGTTGACCTGAAGAAGCATTTTGCTGCTAATCATACCTCTGCTAATGCTCACTTCGCTTGCTAGGTTCGAGGAAGGATGGCAAAACCTAGTAGTCATGCAGACACTCAGCAAAGGCTTTGGTCTAGCAGGTATCCGCATGGGTATCTCCTTCCAAACTCCAGAATTCGCTCAAATCCTCGCAAACACAAAAGCGCCTTATTCAATCGGGACGCCGACTGCAAGTCTTGCATTGCGTGCATTGAGCAAGGAGAACCTTCGAGCGACAGAAGAGAAAGCAGAACACCTAAAGAAGAACAGGACCTGGCTTCTTGATGTGCTCAAGCGTGATTTCTCGGGTTCAATAGGCCCACACCTAGGCAACAACGATGCCAATTTCATCATGGTTCCTGTTTATTCGAAAGCTGGAGCTCCCACTCTAGATAACGTACGAGCTGTAGCGATATACAAACGCTTAGCGGAGGAAAAGGGAGTTGTTGTCAGGTTCAGAGGTAATGAGCTGGGATGTGAAGCTTGTCTGCGCATTACAATTGGAACGGATGAAGAATGTAAGACATTAGTAGAGAAGCTTAGAGAAGCATTAGATGAGATCTAGAGAAGACTTGTACCTCTTATGGTAATACCTACTACGCATTCAGTGAAGCTTTCACATCCTTAAGCTTAATAGTCAGTGCTGGTGGCGTCGGCAAGTGGATGATCGACTTCTTTGCGAGTACCATACGCCTTCTCTTCCTTTCGGAATCAAGCAATGTCTAACAAACTAGAGGAGATAACGACCCTCACAGGGCATACTGGACAATGTTGGGGTGTCTGCTTCCACCCAACGCAGCCGCTAATAGCGAGTTGCTCAAGCGACAAGTCCATCCGGCTTTATAGCTTCACGAAAGCACTCAGCAAGAACACCTTCCAGCATCTAAACACACTACCTTCAGCACATAATAGGACGATACGACAAGTTGCCTTTTCACCTGACGGAAGACGGATGGCCAGTGCTAGCTTTGATTCTACAGTTGGTATCTGGGAACGGACGAGCTCGGCGGCTGAGAACGATCAGCCTGGTTTTGGACAAGCGGACTCTGATGAAGAAGATGCGAGCTTGGAAGAATGGGAGAATGTGGGAAGTTTAGAAGGTTAGTATGCACTTTGATTGCGTTCAAGGAAGCTTGTATAACTGACAGGCTGTTGTGCTATAGGTCATGAATCAGAAGTTAAATCGGTGGCATGGAGTTATGACGGAAGTTTATTGGCAACTTGCGGGCGCGATAAGTCTGTATGGATATGGGATGCAAACACGCCAGACGAAGACTTTGAGTGTCTAGCTGTGCTCATGGATCATGCGGGTGATGTGAAGCACGTTACTTTCTCGCCAAAAGAGGAGGTGAGCGTGTCCCTCTTCTCAGACTATAGCGTTCACATCAGCTAATCGATGTTCCTCCTACTCAGATTCTTGCTTCCTCTTCTTACGACGATACAGTGAAGCTGTACGCTGCCGATTATACTACAGACGAATGGGCAGTCACGCATAGCCTGCCACCTACTCCACCTAAACATTACGACTTTCCCAATGCGCCCGAACCAGAAGCAGACGAAAGCGGGACAGGTCACTCTAGTACAGTCTGGGCCTCTGCCTTCTCACCGTGCGGAAATTATATTGCGTCTTGCTCAGACGATCTGAGCATCAAGATTTGGGCGCGCTTCAAGCGGAAAGACGTAAAGGGAGAACCAGGTGGTGCGTTCCGGATAGGAAGAACAGAGAAAGAAGGCTGGTATTGTGCTTTGACGATAAAGGACGCACATGAACGATCGATATACAGTATAGACTGGACAGAAGCAGGAAGTTGGCAGCCGCAATTGGAAGAAGGCGCAATTGCTCTGGGTCGAATAGCAAGTGTAGGGGGAGACGGCAAGATCAATGTTTACGGCATCACGGCGACTCCCGATGAGAACCAGAGATGCGACTTCCTCATCAAGTATGACCTCCTGGCAGCTGTAGAGAGCGCACATGGCGTATACGATATAAACCACGTGCAATGGTGTCGACTCGGTAAACCGGTGCCGACGTTAGGTCAAAGCAAGAGCCAACCGCCAAGGCACCAGCCGACAATCTCCTCGGAAGATGATCATGATACTGATATGGAAGAGTCAGCTGACTCCGGGCAGGTGCAAAGTCAAGTCTGGTCGAACGCTAGGGATGTTTTGGCAACAGCGGCGGACGATGGTTCTGTGAAAGTATGGAAATTCAACTGCATGTGATCTCACAGAGAAGAACAATGCATCTAGTTCGCTATAGCGAGGCTCGAAAGGGAGTTCCCAGGACATCAGTCCAGCTGACTAGTCTGAACCCTTCTCTTGCACCCCAACCCGCACCACGAGAGCAACACTCGGGCTGCGCACTTGCAGTATTGCTTGACGACAGCCCTTCTCGCTTTCCTTCGGGCCTGCGCGGCTTTATACCACTGTTTGGCACCGCCGATACGTCTAGTTATTCTCGCCCCCATGCAGCCTAGGCGTACCATGTCCTGCGCTAGATCCGTCGGCTCCGCATCTGTGGAGGCTGCATTTGTGCCTGGTTTTTCACCTGTACCAGTGGCCAGACTTTCCACCGAGCCGAATAAATCCGGTAACCCAGCGGAGTCATAGATGTCATCGAGAATATGTTCCACTCCGGAATCGTAGCATCCATTTTGAGCCATGTAGAGTATCTGCTTAATGCGAGCTTTGTGCTCGAGCTGAACTATGCTCGTATAGTCAGGGTAGCGTGTCTCAATAGTCTGAATGAACGCCTCTTTGATTGCAAGACTGTCTTGAGAACCTGGTTCGTCGTCAGGGTCAACATCATATTCCCACTCTTTATGATCGGGTAGGGCTTTGCTCGACTGGTCTTGCGCACTCTTCCATAGCCAGCTCGGACACCAGAAAGCCGCTAAAGGTGGCAGTGCTAAGCACTCATCCCAATCTACCACTCCCGTAATGGTCCAATGCTCTCCTACGTTCGGTAGCATTACAAGCACATTCCTGCCGGACAAGTCGGGATGTTTGAACACTACAGGGGCTGGATCCAATGCTTCCGACTGCGCTGGGAGATGATGGCGCACTGAAGCAAGCAGCTTTCTGTAGCAGCGCTCCTCGTAAGTGTTTGGCGGATCTTCCAGCTGTTTCGCGCGTTGCATGTAGCTGAAAAGATTTGTGAGGTAGTTTGCTGCATTGAGTAGGCTAGGCAACTCATCCTTCGTCGGCTTTGCTTCCTCTTCCTTATCAGCAGCGGGCCATATGACTTGATGTTCGATGAAGGGGGCGTACTGCCAATGTTTCGCTTCCCGACGAATAAACAGTTCCCACGACTTGCGGTACAGGTATATTGAAGATCTCTACCATCAGGTTGGCAAACTGACGAGCGAAATCGATCTTTTGCGACTGGCTGAAGGTGTGATAGACTGATGACAGGGGTACTCCCTTCAGTCTTTCCATCAGAATGAACGCTTCTTCCTCATGTTGATCGTCTGCACCCTTGGAAGGATTTTCGGCGGTGCCTGAGGACACCTTGAATGCGCCTGGCGACACTGGATCCGACCTGCTGACTACCACTACGGGAGTAGGTAGAGAGACATTGCGTTCCAAGTATTTGAGGAGAGCAGCAGCATCCTGCACCGGCAACGATCCGCGTGGTGTCCTGTACACGAACTCCTTCTTTCCCGCAGGAGAACTGACAGTCACGCCAGTCACTCTATTTGATGTCCCGCCGTGCATCCGGAAAGCTGAAGGTGAATCGAGTGCATCTGGGAAGAGGCGAGCTATCGTGCGAAGTATGCGCTTGCTGTAATTCTCGAAAGGCTCATGCGAGTACATCACGGTTGACGTAGGAGAAGAGGGTCCGTCATCCAGACGTGGGGAGCGTTCTAAAGCTAGTGTCAGCATGAATTCATGAAGTACAAACTAGGAACCAGTGCTCCCCCGAGACTGAAGACATTAAGATATCCGCCAATACCTTAGTAGCAAGGCGAATGACGACCGAATAAGTGGCAGAATACCGGACAGAGGCGCTGATATCGCACCAAAAGCCCTGTACAGAGTGAGCCTCCGGAAGGGTTCAGAACGCCAAGGTTAGGATGAGAGAAAGAATAGAACAGACAGATGCCTAGCTACTGACTGACAGACGCCACGTTGACAGCTTTTCCGAGCGCCACTGGCAATAAAGAAGGTTCTTCAGAGCCATAGCCAAATATGTTGGCATGTGCACAGATGGCACAGCTGAACGGAGTATAGCCCTAACTCCATTTTCAATGGTGCTTCCTGAAATTACGGAAGCTATCACGAAGAGAGGTATTGCTAGTGTTGTTATATTCGGTATTGAGGTGCGTTCAATCCAAGAGGCCCTTACTATATAAGTTCAGCAGTACTGATAAATCTTTCCTTGTAGTCACATGTATGTGTGCTTCAGACCGCGCTCGACTGTAACTTCACGGCGCACTCCCACAACTGAAGAAAGGTAGAAACAACCCGACGTGTATCGTCTCGCTCACGCTCGACATTTAGGCCTCGACCTGGGATTAGACGTCCACATAGTTGCAGATGGAGTTTCCTCCTGCAACAAGCAAGAATCCCAATAGCACTGGAGAGAATTCGTCAAGCAGGTGGTAAAATCACAACTACAGAAAGTGTCCTCTTCCAAATTATGGTAGGTTCAAAACATCCTCAATTTAGAACCATCTCGAAACTGGTAAAAGAGGAAAAGGAGAACAATCTCGAAATTGGTAAAAGAAGAAAAGGAGAACACAGTCAATAGTCTTTTTACTCTTACCTCACATCTGTGAGCTTTTAATCAACTGTAAGAATGTGAATAGCGCTGGAGGTGAGGCAGGAACACCATATATACGTGGCAATTCATACATACTATATCACAAAAGAAACTTAGGGTCTCACAAGGCTCAGTCATAGAGTGCGCAGAAAGTCGCCGTCTGTTCCAAAAGATGGTTCCCCCTGCAGGGACTCGCAGCTTGAATGACTAGACAGGTAAGGGCCGATGTTGAGAGAGCTACTGGTAGCTACATCTCCAT